>ML681963.1:40332587-40468859 GCA_007922195.1 Podocnemis expansa
TATCTATCTATCTATCTATCTATCTATCTATCTATCTATCTATCTATTTTGGCCTCAGTGTTAGTGTCCTGGAAGCTGTCAGAGGACAGAGCTGCCCTTTGCATAGCTGAGGATCTGCTGAACCATCTGGCTGGGAGAAGAGGGGGCACAGCGGCTTGAAACAGATGTAGTCACTGTTCAGGGCCTGGGTTATACATAGAGCCCTGCAAATCCATGGATATCCGCAGATATCTGCCTTATATCCGCATCCGCGGATACAACACGGATATCCACGGACCATTTCCTGTGGATGCAGATTGGATACAGATCCACATATTTTTATTTGCACAGAGCTAGAGCTCTGCAAATATGCGGATATCCGTGGATATCTGCATTATATCCACATCCACAGTACAACACAGATATCTGCGGACCATTTCTTGCGGATGCAGGTCAGATACGGATCTACTCATTTGTATCCACGCAGGGCTCTAGTTATACACTCCCATAGTCTGATACTAGGGATTGCTATGACACAGTGTATCAGGGGCTGTGCAGTTCTGGAGACTAGGCCCTGCTGTGTACAGAGCTGTTCATGAGGATCTTACCAGTCCAAGGCCAGCAGTGGCTGGAGATCCCTGCCATTGAAAGGCACAGAGATGCTTCCATGCTGGGAGCCTCAGAAGGGCCTGATAACTATCTGCTTGTTGGCCTCTATGAAAAGGCAGAGTCCAGAGAGAGCAGGCAGCAGTGCAGCTTGCAAAGCTACCACCTAGCGGACACTATGCAGCCTCCTCCTTGGTAGTCTTGGTCCAGGAGCCATAAACTCCAGGGTAGGGTGACTCATGGTACCAGGGAAATGTGCCCTGTGGTACTGCAGAAGCTGGGGACTGAAGTCTGCGGGTCAGGCAAGCACCTTTGTGAGCAGTGAACTAATTTCAGAAGAAACAGAAAGGGAGCAGAGCTGCCAGGTTCTCCCTTGAACCTCCCATAGCTTCACTAAGGACACTGGATCACTCTTCCTTGGTGCAGATTTTGTCCCTTTCTTGTGGACCAGTCAATTATATGCTGCTTGTTAAAGGAGGAATGGTGCAGTAGCTAGGATGCTAACCTAGGACTTCCACCTCCCTGGCTTGAGACCTACTCTGCCAGAGATTTCAGGCAAGACCTTGGGTAAGTCACTTAGGCTGTGTCTATGCTGGTAATTTAGGTTGAATTAAGGAGGCTTAATTTGAAGTAAATTAGTCCCTGTCTACACTAGACTTTCATTAAGTCAAATTAAGAAATTCCTTAATTCAACTTAATGAAAGCTTAATTTGAATGAATAAGAACAGCCTGTTAGTTCAAACTAACCCTTATTCAACTCCTTAGTTCAAAGTAAGGATGGGGTAGACCTGGATTAACCTTAATTTGACTTTATTAAGGTCGAATTGAGGGCAGTTAGGTCGAATTAACAAAGTGGACTAAGCCGACTTAACTTTGTCAACTTAGTCCGCTTCGTTAATTCAACTTAATAAGGTTGAGTTTAGTTTGAATTAAAGTCAAACTTATTAATTCGAATTAACAAATTCGACCTAACTTTTTCTAGCGTAGACATAGCCTTAGTGCCTCAGTTTCCTCTACAATTAATGGGCATAATAGCAGGGCTCAGCCATGCATGTGGGGTGGGGAAGAATAAATCTGTTGCGAGGTCTTGAGGGCAAGATAACTATCTCTAACAGAGCGATAAGAACACTGGCGCACTTGAGATTATCCATGATGGTGGCTTTGTCTCTCAACACCTCCATAGCTTCCCCTCAGCCTCAAGCTGCTCCTATCAAATAAACCCACTGCTGAGTCAGTCAAACCTTAGCTGGCTGGAAATGCCTGTGTAGCAAGCACTGCCCTCCATCCCACATGCCATCAGCCTGGTTCTGTGTCATCCCACCTGTCACAGGCTTCAAGGTGATCTTTGATGGGGAGAGAGTTCTTAACTCATTTGCTGCTGCTTATGCTTCCCCACACCCTCACCCCTTTCCGGTCATATCTGCTATGCTCCTCTCATCTGTTCGCATTGCACTACAGTCCGTAGGCTTAGCCTGGAGCACTCAGACATGGCAGGGGCTTGGGCTTATGAAGATGCTCAGAAACCAAACAGGTGGATGCTCCTGGAGTGGCCAGCAGCACGGGAGGTGTCCTGCAGATTGGGCCCAGAGTTTTAGCTTCTCCACCATATGAGAGGGCAGGATAGCACATCAGCTGGTGGAAAACCAGTTCTTCCAGGCTGTGCAGAGACTTCTGACAGATTTGTCTTGACACAGCTGAATTAATTCAATGGGCAGCAGTTACCATCAGACCCCATTGCATCTTCCATTCTCTACTTAACACCACCTCCCCTCATGTCAAAGTTATGCAGACTTCACAGTCGTTACTGGGGAGTAACCTAGCTACTGGAGAGAACAGAGCTATATAGAGGGTTCCATGTTTACACCCATTAAATTAAATCATTGCAACCCCCTTGTTGGACAATTCAATCAGTTTGTGACAGCTATTGATTGATTTAGCTTAAGCTGATCCCTCACCGACTTCAGCTCAGTAGGTAGAAGAAAAACCACTTGAAAAATATGCAATTTTTTGTTGGAAAAAAAGCAGTTTTGCAAAATTTCAACTTCATTTTGTGTGGAAAAGTGTAAAAACAAAATGTTTTTGTTGACATGAGGAAGTCAGAGTGATTCATTTAGAAATTACTTTTGATGTTCTGTTTTGATAAAGCCATTTTTTTCACGTCCTTAGCATTAGATTTAATCATTTCTTTGATTTCATGTTAATTTTAATATTGGAACATTTGATGTACATTGTATATTTAATGCCACATAATTTCAGTTATCTGAATTTCCTTTGTCGAAAAATCCTAGTCTTCTGAATCCACACTGTGGCCCCCATGTAGTTCTGTGTTAGTTACTCACTTGTTTATTGAAATGACCAGTGGTATGAAAGTTTTGGATGTCTCCCAGGCCATTCAGCTAACTGGAACAATACTCAGGTTTCAGAGGGGTAGCCGTGTTAGTTTGTTTTCAGCAAAAAGGAGGAGTACTGTGGCACCTTAGAGATTAAGAAAAAAATTCTGGGGGGAAGAAGCTTTCATGGGCTGGAACCCTCTTCATCAGAGGCATGAAGCAGAAACTTAGTTTGAAACAATACTGGGTTTTCTGGAAAAATTCTGTGTCATAGATACTGTACTCTCATATTTTGATATTATCATAACACAAATATTGGCTATTCTTGAACAAAAATATTTCAGTGTTTCTGAATTTTTTTCCTCAGAATCTTTGTTCTGCAGTAAAGTTTGATATTTTATCACCCTGTTCTGACTGAGAATAAAAACACATTTTGAAATGTCAGAATATCCTTGAGATGCAAATTCCATTTTCTGAGCCGCTCCAGCTCTGAGCGTGTACTCACGGGGGCGGCAAACCAGCTGAGTTATGTCGGTGCAACTTTTAGTGCCAGAAAGATTCCATGAGAGAGAGAGCTAGCTGTCCTTATTTGTAGTTAACATTATGTTGCAGTAGTTCCTGCAGCACTCAGCCAAGTCTTTCCCTGGAGGCACTGGCCCCTGGGCACAATCAGGCCTTACGATACCCTAGAGCTGGAGGCCACTTCACCTGGGGACTTACCTACAGACACAATGTCTGGAGCTTTAGGGTGTCTGTCATGAAGAAGCCACCTCTAGATACAACTTTGTCTCTGGCTCCACCAGGCTGTAGAGCAGGAACTGCTGAGGTGTGCAAGGTGCTGTATAAACAAGGCATGTCTACACAGTCCAAAAAAAAAAAAAACATGCTAGAGAGTCTCAGATTCTGCTTTGGGCTCCTGGGGCTCAAACTGCAGAACTAACAATAGCAGGTTAGATGTTTGAGCTCAGGCTGGAGCCCAGGCTCTGAACCCACCCCCACAGCCAGGACAGTTTTCCAGTACAGTTCTTAGGAGATATATGACAAGATGCAAGTCCCATAGCAGACTGCTCTGGGCTATGGAGGCTAATATAGACACAGCTGCTCTATGTGGCAAATGTAGCACTTTCCCAAGTATGAGATGATTGCAGGAAGATAAGGAGATTTGCAAGAGGTGAGAGCCCTGGTGAAACATCAGGGTTTGGTCTGTGACAGGAAGACAGCTTTGTATGTGGATCTGCTCGGAAAACAGATAATTTTTTGCAGAAACGTTTATGCAAATTTCTTGTCCAGATAACTACTCTGGGCCTGATTCTGCTCTCCGGCACACCAGTGTAAGCCAGGATCAACCTCACTGCTATCTGTTCTGTCACCTTGGGGTAGGACTGGCAAGTGAGAGGAGAAACAGGAAACTCCATCACATCTGGGCCTCATCATCTCTTGGCATTGCAGTTATAGCTGGATGCACATCAGAAATGGATGGTTATGTTTTACTTACTCCAGGGGTCGGCAACCTTTGCCAACCCCTGCGCCAGCCCTTCCTTCCCAACCCTGAGCTGGTGCCAGGGGCCCCCCTCTTCTGAAAAAATGTGGCAGCTGCCTGAAAACTTAGCAGTGGTCATGGCTGGAGTGGGAGCATTTCCCACGCATGCCATGGAAAGAAGTCACCCAGGGTCGCTCATCTTGGCAAAAAGAAGTGGCTCCTTTCAGGGGTTCCCAGGCCTACTGCAGAAAGAAGCTGCCTGGAGTGGCTCCTTTGGGGAGCATCACACTATGGAGAGAAGCCACTCTGTGCAGCTGTTTTTCTGGGTCACATGGAGGCATAGACATGGTGAGACCCCCTGCATCCCAGCTGCACCCAAAGGAAGCCGCTCAGAGTGGCTTTTCGTGGCAGGAGTGGCAATTTCTGTGGTACCTCAGAGACTGCTTCTTGGAATGGGCTCGAGTGCCACTTTTGGCACACGTGCCAGGGGTTGCCTCCCACTGACTTACTCTTTTAAATTAAATTTGGACTTCCTCCAGTCACTGTTGTTTCTTGGTGAGGGCCTGCTTTCTTGGATTCTGAGCTCATTCATACCTTTCTTTCTTGGCAGTGGTCAGCAAAGAGCTGTGTATGGAAACCGCAGCATCCAGAAAGGCTGCCCTGGAGGAAGGCTGCTAATGGATGGGTTTTGTGTGCAATGTATTTGCCACCTTGTTGTCTTTCTAATGGAAGGGTTTGTCCTTTTGCTCAACTATTTCTGCAGTGGTGTCCAGATTGCTCTTCTGAGAGAGCCTTCAGGTTAATCCTGTGCAGCGCGGACTCCTGAAAGACAGAGATGAAGCAATGCAACTCTGTATATATTCTCTGGGGTCCCCAAGCTGATTCCCAGGGCAGAAGGGCACAGAACAGCCAGACGCCACTGAGTTTCAGCAGTGAGTGAATAATCCCTTTCACAGAAAGTCCAAGTAATGGAAATTTCTATGGTCAAAGGTCTGTGACTTGCTTTACTTAGTCCCAGGGCAGTGCCAAAGAAGTAGCCCTAGACAGAGACATCACTGGCAGTTTTACAGTCTGGTATTTCATTAACTCTTAGGGAATTAAATGCATGTCTCATTGCCATTGAAAAGTTGGCAGTCTCAGCTTTCCAACCTCCTATGACATCTGTTTCTAGGCCTAGCAAATCATGAAATACTGAGCCTGAGAACCTGTTTAAAAGTCACTTTCTTCCAATTACCATCACACCCCACTTTACCTTCAATTTAATCTTAGTGAGCACTGCTTTGAAAGTGGACAGAGATGGTGACCAAACCTTTATACCATCTGAGGGCCTGGAATGCTGTGCGTACCTAACACTGATAGCTGCTAACCTGATGGTACAATTGATGGAAAGGAAACTAAAGAAAACTGGAATTGTAACAACTGGAGAAGAGTTTCGAAAAATGGTTAATTACTTAGTGATTTTGGGCACCTAACCAGAAACACTGTAGCAGGCCTCGGTTTCAGAGAGTACTGAACGCTCACCTCTGGAAATACTCACTTCACACACTGACTTCCCATGTGACCTCAGGCACATCACTTAACCTCCCTGTGCCCCTAAAATGGGGATAATACCTTCCTACCTACAAAGAGCTTTACTTCATTGCTTGCCCAGCACTTTGAGCTTCTCCCTGAGGCCATTGGTATAGAGGTCAAAGACATTACATTGAGGTTATCCCTGTGTGTGGTTTCTGAGAGGCCCCTCAATGGTATTGCCCTGTGAGGGAAGAACTGTGGAGGTGGTTGACGATGTTGTGGGAAAGCAGATGGAACTGTGAACCGTGTCCTTGCTAGAAGGGAAGACAGCCTATCTCAAGAGTGATCAGAGGTTCACCTGGTGTTGGAAAAATAGCAGATTTGGGATAAGATTTTCAAAATCACCAATGTCACAATTTCAAAAGTGACATGTACTTAGGAGCGTAATGCTCACTGACAGTTGATGGGACTTAGGTTCATGAGTGCCTTAATCACTTTAGAAACAAGATTTAGGCTCCATTTATGTGCCGCAGTGCTGAGCACAGCAAGGCCTCAATACCTTTACAGGGTTGAGGTGCCTGTCTGTGTCTTCAGTACCTGGCCTAAGGGCTTATGACGTTTTTGAAAATTTTTCCCCAGGCTTTTTCTGTGTGTTCCCTTGGCTAAGAGAGCTTATGATTAAAATAATCCCTTGAGACTGATTTGTATGGTTTGAGAGAGAGTGGCTAGATTTATGGGAGCCCTGTATTGGTGCCTTTGGTGGATAGGTTGTTTATAGCCCCAGAAAGAGCTTTCTCTCCACAGCCCCTGGTCAATTGCTGAGAGTTCCCCCCAGCCCTACCCCTGCCCTCTTTACCCATGAGAGTGTATTTAGAAGAGTAACTGAAGAGGCAGACCCAGTTTCTCCTTTTGTATTTCACCCTATATCCAGACATGCAATCTGTGTTAGGGCTGGATGACAGGACACACAGGGGACTGGCAGTCCGGGGAGAGGGATTTAGATAACGGTCAACTTTGTTTCAATGGCTGTGCAGTTGCTAGTAAGTGAGGGTTTCTCTGCTGAGGCTGCCAGCAGCAGGGCTCAGTGCTGGGAGTGGGTGGGTGAGAGGCTGTTTACAGCCACCCCACTGCAATTTGCACAGGCTGGGAAGCAGCAGTCAGGCAGGAAAGACTTTCATCCCCATAACACAACCTGTATTTGAGCCAGTGACCTACAGGGGAAAGGGCCTACTATTCCCATAGCCAGCCAAGCTTCTTGGAGTGAAGCGCTACCATTCCCTCTAGCCCTTGGGTGGCTCTGCACAGATGCTCTCCATGGGGCCTGCAGGCCCTGAGCACAGGCTTCTCCAACAGAGGCAGGAGAGGCAATGTGTACTGGCCTGAAATGTACTCTGTGTGTTGTTTTGCATGGAGGATCTTGTCCTGAGAGCCAGCTCAGTTGGGGGGGGGGAAGAGGTGTTGTTAATTGAGCACCTGTAAAAGGTGGTCCCAGAAGCTGCAGGTTTGGCCATGGCCCTATGCCTAGCCTGCCAGCCTGCTGTGTCTGGCATGGGTGGCTGGGAGCTGCTGGTAGTGTCTCCCACTTCTCTGCCAGATAATGCCTCTGGACCGCCCTGCCTGCTGATCCCCTGACACAGGCACCCCTGGAGCTTCTGCCACATGACTTTCCTCTTGCATTGTTATTTTGTGGAGTCAGCACCTGGTCTCATTGGCACTGGGGGATGCTCAGGGCAGGGGAGGAGGGGTCACTGAATCCCTTCCACTTAGGAGGCTGGCTCAAGACCAGCGCTGGCAGGCAGGGGATTGGATGCTGTTGTGTTTCCCACAGGTCCCCCATCTGTGCTGAGCCACAAAGGGCACAGTCCATTCGTGCCCGTGCTCTGGACCCACAGCTCTTCAGCTCACATCGTAGCAGCTTGTGGTTATGGCAGTGAGGGTGCCTGGTCCTCCCCAGCATATGGGCCAAGATGGTAGCTGTCAGTACTGCAGGGGTCCTGCCTGGGAGAAGCTGGTGGGGATCTGAGTCCCAACAGACAGGTGGGTTCACGTTGCCATGGGCGTCTCCTTTGGTTGGTAGGCTCAGCAGAGAGGCCTCAGAGCCTGTCTAGGCCTTACAAACAAAAAGTCCTGTGGCACTTTTAAAGACTAGCACATTTATTTATCACATGAGCTTTTGTGGGAGAAAATCCCACTTCATCAGATGCTTTGAAGATGGGGAGCTTACAGAATGGGAGGAAAATAAATGCAGGGAGGTGTAAGTCATAGGATCAGGTCACACTGGAACAACAAATCAAAGTTGATTCACATACTGGGGAACAGAATAAAGAGGAAGATGAGGTCAAATCACCTGTTGTAATGGGAATGGAATCCAAAGTCCCTATTCAGTCCTGATTTCACACAGTCAAATTTGCAAATTAATTCCAATTATGCAGTTTCTCTTTGGAGCCTTGATTTGTTATTCATTTGTTTGAGTACAGCTATTAGCAAATCATCAATGTAGTGATCAGGAAGATTAAAGTGTTCACCTACTGGTTTTTGAATGTTGTGATTCCTGATGTCAGATTTGCACCCATTTATTCTTTTGCACAGAGACTGTCCGGTTTGTCTAATATATAAAGTTTGGTGGGGGCATTTCTGGCACATGGTGGCATATATCACATTGGTGGATGAGAAGGTGAATGACCCCTGATGGAGTAGCTGGTTTGATTAGGTCCTGTGATGTTGTCTTTTGTGAGCAAAGTTGGCAACATGGTTTGTTGCAGCAATATGTGCCTGCTTTAATGGGTCTGTTGTTTGGTGTGTAGTTGCTGGTGAGTATCTGTAAGCAAGAGGTCTGTCTCCCAAGGCTTGAGAGAGTGAGGGATCGTCTTGTAGAATAGGCTATGAATCCTTGATGATGTGCTGTAGAGGTCTGACTAAGGGGTTGTAGGTGATAACCTGTGGCGTTCTGTTTTCTTTCTTGGGCTTCTCCTGTAGTCATTGACTTCAGGGAACCCTCCTGGCTCTGTCAATCTGTTTCTTCACTTCCATGGGTGGGTACTGTAGTTTTAAGAAAGCTTGACAGACATCCTGAGGATGTCTGTCTCTATCTGAGGGATCAGAACAAATGTTTTTATCTTAGGGGTTGGCTGTAGCTAATGGATCATGTGGTTTGCCTTGGATGAAAGCTTGAGGGATGTAGGAAACTACAGCAATCAGTAGGTTTTCAGTATAAGATGGTGTTTATGTGTCCATCACTAATTTGTAGTGCAGTGTCCAGGAAGTGGATCTCCTGTGTGGAGTGTTCCAGGTTAAGTTTTATTGTGAAGTGGAAATTGTTGAAATCTCTGTGGAAATCTTCAAGGGCATCCCTACCATGGGTCCAGATGATGAAGATGTCATCCATGTAGTGTAAGAAGAGGAAAGGTGCTTGGGAATGAAACTGGAGAAAGTGCTGTTCTTAGTCAGCCATAAAAAAAATTGGCATATTGTGGGGCCATATGGGGTACCCATAGCACTGCCGCTGACTTGAAGGTATAAATTATCCTCAAATCTGAAATGATTGTGGGTGAGTACAAAGTCACAAAGTTCAGCCACGATGTGTGCTGTGGCATCATCTGGGTGGTTCTTGGTTTATAATCCGTCTTTGTGTGGGGTGTTGGTGTAAACAGTTTCTACTTCCATGAGCTCCCCTCTTACCCTTAGGGCTGCTCCAGGCTGGCACTCCTGCACTGTGTGCTGTGGGTGGGTGGCATATTGGTCTCTGAGGCTCTCAGTCTGGCACAGAGCTCAAACTTTGGAAACTAGAAACCACGCTCAGCCAATCTGGGAAAGAGGAGACTGAGAGGGGACATGATAACAGTTTTCAAGTACCTAAAAGGTTGTTACAAGGAGGAGAGAGAAAAATTGTTCTCATTAACTATTGATGATAGGACAAGCAGCAGTAGACTGAAATTACAGCAAGGGAGGTTTAGGCTGGACATTAGGAAAACATTGCTAACTGTTAGGGTGATTAACCTCTGGGCTAAGTTGCATAGGTTGTGGAATCTTCATCACTGGAAGTGTTTAAGAGCAGGTCAGACAAGCACCTATCAGGGATGGTATAAGATGGTTTAATAATTTGATAGCAGCTGTGGGAGTGGGTGTGGCAGTGCAGGGTTAACCTGGGATATCTGTGCATCTGAAGGCTGTCTTGATTGCCATGGAAGAGTTGCTGGCATGAGGCATGGGCATATGGTAGAGGGTGATGTAGGAGCTGAGTGCATAGGGCTGGCATTGCTTATTCAGGAGCAGCTCTCATGGGTGTGAGTACTTGGGAGCAGCTGCCATGGATCACGTGGGAGCAACTGGCACAGATCACATAGGTAAGACTGGCATGAGGCACTGGGCACCTGGCTGGTGGAGAGCACTGTGCAAGCAAGAGCAGCTAGTGAGGGATTGCTGATGGCTCATGCCTTCCTTTGCTGGATGACCCAGGCCAGCTGCTCCCACACCACCTGTCAAAGGAGCTCAGGGTACTGCAAAGGTGGGAGTGGCTGACATGGGGCACAGAGGAAGGGCTGGTACTAGGAACATGGTGTCAGCCAAGGAACAACAGATGCTGGAAACAGCTCTGTTCCCTTCTTCCTGAGGAGCTGCCTGTTTGTATTATTAACTTGAGCCCTGTCCTGGCTCCTGGGGCTCAATGTCTAGACACACATAGCATCCTACTGAGTTGGCCTGGCCTGGGATCTCTGCTGCAGCCATTCCCATGGCAACAGCCAGGAGATCAAGGGACCCATGATAAAAAGTAAATTAATAAAGTGGGAGGGAGGTGGGGGGACAAGAGGAGTGTGGGAGGGGGCATGAAGAGTGTTGCTGGCTAAGAGCAGCGTATTGTGGCAGGAGGGAAAGGGGATTACTCAGCAGGACTCTGGGCAGGTAATTCCTCCAATGCTGGGAGCTCTGGTGCAGGGTTTGTACACCCCCAGCTCAGTCACTTGTCAGGAAGGGAGTTGGCTTGTAAATGGTGTGGTGATGGAGTCCTTACAAATGCTAGAGATACAAGGGAATGAGGGAGAGAAATGGCTGTCCAGTGACAGATTAGATTAGATAGACAGATATAGGGTTACTAGATGTCAGGCAAAAGCAGGACACATCCTCCTTTTTCTCTTCACATCCTCCATCCGGCAGGCATTTTAAAATACATGATTTTGTCTGGCTTTTTACTTACAGGGGTTAAAGTATGCTGGAATGCCCCGGAACACCCTATTTTTAGGGGGAAACATTCCAGAGCCCCCTAAAAACAGAAGAATATTACATTAATACTACATTTTCTTCATGCATCCACCAATGTCCTCCTTTTTGTACTTCCCTGTCCTCCTTTCCATGCTTTGGTATCTGGTAACTGTAGACAGATAGGCATATAGAGAGACAGACAGCTAGATCAAAGAGAGAGAGTGATGACCCTTCTACAGCCAAAGGCTTCTGGCCCACAGGCTTTGGTGGTGAGGGGAGCAGTGAGGAGTTGCTCTTGCTCAGGCAGTAGAACTGAGTGGTGGGATCTCATTTGGGGCCCTGCTTGGGCAACAGGTCCAAATGGATGGATTTCACTTGGTCTGCAGATCCAAGGTGCAAGGAGAAGGGGACCTGGCCCTTATTGGCTGGGGTCTGGAAATGCAGAGTTATTTTTCTGGCTCATCTTGATCAGGTGGTATGCCCTGGAATAGAAATGTAAATTTATTTTTGCTTCACTCTGGTGTCCAATTAACTTCATCCCAGGCTTGTAAAATAGCTTGAGATTGCTGGCCCTGAATCTGAGACTGAGGAGCATGGAAGAAAAGAGGTCCGGCAGGGGGTATTCCCAGGAAGTCCTTGCTCACTTGTGGAAATTCACAGGCTAATGTTTTTGTTTGGTTGTTTCTTAAGTTAACAAAAAAGGCAAACACCAGGAAGGGAGGTAGGGGTGTGCTGTATTTGTGTGTGTATAATGTGTTTATGGAGTGTGTACCTGCTCTTGGGAGCTTTGTGTGTGCGTGTACATGTGTAGGTGGGTGGGTCAATATGTGAATGGCTGCCCTGCCTTCCTAATGAAGCCATTCCTAAGGGGCCAGGAAGGAGCCCATGGTGCAGGCAGGGAGAGCTTGAGCTCTCACCAGCTGTCATGAATAAATCATGAGGCTGGATGAAAGGCCGTGCGGGCTCCTCTGCCCCAGTATCTGTCATGGTTTGATAGCTGCAGCATGTGGGGCTCCCAATAACTGGCTGTGGTGATGGCAGCAAATGGGCCAGACTGGCTGTTGTGTGTGTGGTGGCACCGCAGCTCTGGGGCTCCTAGCTCAGGAAGAAATCATCCCTTGTGCATCACCTCTGGATGTAGGTGAGCCCTGGTCAGCTCACGGTGCCTAGAGGCTGCTCTCTGTGCTGCCATCTCAGTGCCCAATCCATCACCATTACCTTCAGGCTCTCACCTCCTTCCCAGCTCCGAGCACTAATAATAACCCCCTTCCAGCCCCAGCACCTCTGCCTCAATCTACCTCAGCTGCCCTCCAGCCTCAGTGCTCCCTCCAACATCCTGCAGCCCCAGCACCTCCTCAGCCCTCCAAATCCCACCTCAATCCAGTCCTCCAACCCCAGGGCTCTCTCAACCTTGTACAGCTCTGGCATTCCCCTCAACCCCCAACCTCACCTCCAACCCCAGTGCTCCCCTTGCTTCAACTGCCCCTAGCACCAGCCCCCCCGTCAACCTCCCTAGTACCTCCACTTCACTTCCCACAAACAACCCCGGCCTCAACCCCTGCCCTCCACTCTTTATTGCCATCCCTGTGGTGCTCCTCGCTCCCAGTTCTCCTCCCCAGCCCCACATAATGGCTGGACAGCCCACCCCCCACCTCAGTTAATGGCTGGGCAGGGGCCAGTGCAGCGTTCAATCTCTCTGGGATTGCTGCTCCTGGGTGTCCGTATGGAGTGGCCAGGGCTGGCTGCAATGCAGCTGTTAGTACAAAGAAGGCTTTCCACAGGGGCAGGGAAAGGAAAAATAGTCCCTTCCGGGAGCAAGATGGCATTGCCTCCACTCCACCCCCCTCCCCCCAACTCAGAGCCCTGGCCTTTCCCACAGCACAGTTGTGGGAAGAGTAGTGTATTGTTCATTCACTATAACTGCTGACCTAAGTGACTGCTTTTCTGGTAGGTTCTCAGTAAACCTCACCTGTCCTGTGGTGGGAGGAAGTGCTGAAGTTCTGGGGAAGGAGTGCAAAACCCAGCTAACCCTCAGTGATAGAGCCATAACTGGTGCTTTGCTCTTAGTGGCTAATACTAAGTGAAAAGATGCAGGCCTTTAAGAAGAGGATTGTATGGCTAGGTGCTTGCCATCCATCCATGCATCCATCTGGCTTCACTGTAGTAGCCGGATGCCTGGATACACATGGTTCACTCCTGTTTTCCCTGCCATCTCTGTACTCAAGGTAGGCAACTCCAGAGAACTTCTGCCCTGAAAAATCTGAGCTTGTCTATGAGGAAGGGAATGGAAGCATCACAAAAGGTTAAGGCTGTTCGTGACAGCTGCAGCTCAATGTGAGAGGACCAGCAGGGCCCATGAATTCCCTCCCATCTCAAGAGTTGCCAGGGAGGGTGATGCCAGGATCTTTGGGAGATGGCTTGATACTGTGCCACAGGGCAGATTGATTCTGAGTGCCCAGCCAGATGGCACAATGGGAGAAAGCAGTGGAAAGGGCTGGCGCCAAAGCCAGAAGCTCAGTGTCATACAACAGTGCATGTGGAAGCAGGCAGGTTGGGAGACCACCATCAGAACCCCCTTTGTTCCCTTCACACATTATCTCAAGGAACAATATCAGGGCCATCAGAGGCTGTAACTGTAGAAGGACCTGCTGCACACTTGCTTTCCAGCAGGTTGCACATTGAGATGTTAACAAACTCAGCTCTGTAGTACCCAGGAGGTGGAGGCCAGCAGATTAGCTCTGGTTTGCAGCTGGAGAAACTGAGGGACAGGGCGATTAAAGTGGCTCACCCAATGCCAGGTCCCCTGTACAGCTCCCTTGTGTCCCTTTTGTGGGGAGCAGCAGGTAGGAGGGGGTCAAAGTCCCCAGCGGGGGAGAGGAAGAAGAGTGAGTAAAGCAGAGTGAAGGCATTCTGGGCCATGGTCAGCCTCAGTACCCAGCTGTGAAGGGCCTGATTCTCCCTCTCTCACCTCTCTGAGTAAAACCTTGTGCCACAGATAGTTCCATTCATTGCAGCAGAACTAGCTTAGGGATGAGGGGCAACCAGGCTAGCTCATCTGCAGTATGGGCTTGGTCTTTTGTAATGGACAAATTGCCTGGCATTTCTGCAGTCTGCTCTTCCCACCCTGCAGTCCCTGAGTCCTTTGCAAAGGAGGGTGACACTGGAACTAACCCTTGGATACTGGTTTAGTTCCAGTGCCCCTCACCCCTGTTAGTAGCTGGCCTGATTCACAGATCTGCAAAGCTTTCATGCTCTGCTTATTGGCGCTTTACTGCACAGACTGTAAGCGAGGGTTTCCTTGGCTGGGGAAAGTAATGTGCCTGCAACTGTGTATGTGCAGCTCTTTATCATGCCCTCCCCACCTCGCTTGTCCTGGGGAGCTGGATGGTGCATTGCTTTAATTAGGTTGTGCAATTATGGGTGACAGTCTGCAAACATTTTTGCAAATTGGAAGTGGGTCAAGAATTTGTTTCCAAGTCATTAAATGAAGCCCCTGAGATGGCAATTCTGTTTTCACCTTGTTAATAGTCAATTCACTTGTTCCCCATTCACTTAAATAGCAGTCAGTTTCCCTAAGTGAGGATGTGTTGGTTCTGGGGAAGGTTGCTGGGGCTTGGTTAAAAGAGTTCATGGGTGGTTGGAATGAGAAACTGTCCCCATCTTTCCTTAACACACCCCAACTCAAACCTGATTGCAGATGTTCCAGCAGTGAAGGAAACTGACTTAAGGGCAAACGTAGGTCCTCTGCTGTGCAGTGAATGTAATGGGTTCTGATCCCCCCTCGCCCTGCCATGAACACCTCTCATTTTATCCCCAGTTGAGGGTATTGATTCATATTGAAGTGGACATGCTTGTATATCAGCATATGCATGCACACACACAAAGCAATGGTAGTGCTATAGCTTTCCCCAGGGTCATTACAAACTCCCCTTATGTATTCCAAGTCCTAAACACTAACCACTAGACCAGAGGTTCTCAAACTGGGACACACACCTAAATGGTGTGCAGGGGCGTCACTGGTGCCTGGCACACGGGGCCCATGCCCTGAATGCTGGCGCCAGTGCCCCAGGTCCTGGCAGGGCCACGCCTCTCCCAGTCTCCGGCTGGATCAGGCTGCAGATCTGGTGCCCAGCTGCCTGCAGCCGCAGCTGCTGCTCCCGGCCCTGTCCCCTGGCCAGGGATCTGGGGCCCAGCTGCCTGCAGCAGCAGCAGCCGCTTCCGGCCCCTTCAAAGGCTGGGCCACCCCACAGCTGTGGCTGCAGCTCCCCACCCGGTCCCCAGCTGGGGGCGTGGCCTGCAGGCAGGGGGCGGGGCCTGGGCCCGTGCCCCGGGTCATTCCCCGGGGCAGGAACACCCCTGGTGGTGTGTGAAATGTATTAGTGGATGCATGTCAGAAACCTTGGGGAAAAAGACTCCTGTGCACATCTGGTGCTGGGCAACATGGGCAGTGACCATGTGTGATGAAGAAAGAAACCTCTTGGCTACTGTGGGATGCCAGGGATGATAACTGAAGTGTTCTTTTCTGTTCCTGTACTTTGGTGGTGGAGATGGGTGTTCTGGTGTTGGGGCATGGTGGTGTGATAACTATGGGAACCACTGGGGGGGGGAACAGGCTTTAGACAAACCTTACCTGGACCCTCTGTGGGTGACATAGGTTGTGGCTGGTTTAGACCAGGGCAGGGCTGGCTGGCTGAGAGAAGAACAAAGGGCTGGGAGAAGAGGGGAGGGTAGAAGGAAGATGGGGGTCCAAGAGGTAGGATCTCCAGGCCTCTTCCTGGGAGGTTTACTGCTAGACCTCCTGGTTGATGTGAAAGCCAGCTGTCCTAGCTGCTGTGCAAACTGGATTGCTAATAAACCCTCTGATTTCTACACTGGCTGAATGTCACAGCTGATTGGGATGGCTGGGACCCTCCTGAAGGGAGGATCCCCTCCCAGGGGAGACAAGACAGAGCAAGGATATGACCCTCTGAGCCTGGATTTGGGAGCTGGCTACAGGTAGCATGGAGACCCGGTGGATTCAGAGAAAGCTCCATCGTAGCTGAGTCCTGATTGGCTGACCTGATCCTATGTTTTACACCCCCTTGCATTTAGTTTCATTCCCTTCTGTAAGTTCACCCATCTTCGAAGCATCTGAGGAAGTGGGATCTTCTCCCACGAAAGCTCATGCAAAAAATAAATCTGTTAGTCTTAAAGTGCCACACAACTCCTTGTTGTTTTTTTGTGAACAGAGGGGATCCAAGAGTGCTTTCTGTGGTCTCTGTGATACCATGCAATATTCCCCACCTCCCCTAGCTTGCAGGGACGCCCACTAGGGCTGTGTAGGGAATCTGGGCCTTCACCTCTCTTTGCACTAACAGTGGTGTGACAGGGGAATTCTGCACCCCTGGGAAACAGACTGGGATCCACCAACCACTGCACATATGGCACCTTCCCACTCTACAGGCATGTCTCTTTGAGTTGCTCTTTGCCTGTGCTGACTCTGAAGCCAATGGGGAGAAGCCAACACTTCAGATTAGCCTGATTGACAGGGCAGGCAGGCCAGTGAGGGAATCAGCAGCCATACTGAGGCAGGATGGGGCTGTCTGGAGCTGGGTGCAATGAGAGACTGGGGAAACCCTGGGCAGGGTGATATCACCTGCCAAGAGGCTCTGCAGACTGTACTCACCAGTCTCAATGTGCCAGTCTCACTGGTGCTCATTAAAGCATACCAGGGTCTGTGTCAGGGCTGCCAGACCCATGACAGGGGAGTTGCTAGATTGTTCCCCCTCTTTGCCTTTGCAAGCAATGCTCATTGGATTGGGGATGTTTCCCTTAAAAGTCCTTGCTGTGATCCTTACCTATGGCCTGCGACGTGTGACTGTGTTATCTGCCGGGCTTTGAAATGAGCCAGGTGTCTTGTCAGTGTGTGCAATGGTGATAAATGATGCTGTGGGCTTCTGTAGTGCAAGGATCTTTGTATACCAGTCACTGATGTGTGTGCTTGTCTACGCAGCCCTCCACTCACAAGCAGAACTGCTCACCTGTGCATCATAGGCTCTGTACTGCTAAGCAGTCACGACACTTCTTTAACTGAGGCCTCGGTTTCAGCGCATGAAGACCGAGTTGCCTTCCTGCTGTTGCCATGGCGTTGTAAGGGGCGAGGGTGTGTAGTTCAATGAGAGCTTCAAAGTCCCTGGCACACAAGGATTTTATTGACGGAGCAATGCAAGCTCTTACACTCAGTGCAACGGCATTTCTCCCACTGTCAGGCTGTCATCAAGGTACATCCACCTGGCTGCAATGAGTCCAGGTCACCCTTTCCCACACCCAAGGTTCACCGCGACTAGCTGCACACAAGACTTTACAATACCAGGCTTTGCTGTGCACCCAACACCTGGGCCTGGAGTCCAGCCAAGAAGAGGTTCCCTGTGTTGCTAACTGAGCCAGGACTCCAGCCTCTGTCACTTGCTGCCTCAACCAGAGGGTCATGCTCTGCTGAATGACTCTTTGATTGGAGTCGAGGGAGAAGGTTCCTTCCTCTTCTCTGCACAGCCCCTCCATTATCCCTTTCCCCTCCCTACCCTCCATGGGCAGGCACCAGTGGCTGAAAGGCATGACTGCTCAGAGCCACAGGCTGCCAGTCTTTTTATCTTCAAGTTCAGTGGAGCCCCAATGAGTCCCTTCATGCTTCCTCCTTTGATCTCTGCAGCACTCATGACTGCCAGCAAATGGGACTCTGCTGGCCCAGAGGAGCCGCTGTAGAGCAAATGTCAAGTAACTGGCACAGGCATGCCAGCTGTGGTCAGGGCAGAGGACTAGGGTTTAGGCATGGCAGAGCTGGAAGAGTGACAGCATTTTTTATTTCACACTAAAATGCTCTTTCCACTGATGCCTTACACTCAAAGTTCGCCCCAAGGCCTGCTTCAGAGGGCAGCATAGTTCAGGAGGTAAGGGCCAGGACTCCTGGGTTCTATTTCTGACCTTGCCAGGGACTCACTGAGTGGACTTGGGCAAGTCATGTCCTCATTTCTTGCCTCCATTTTCTCCCCTCTGTTAAATGGGGCCAGTAAAGCTTTCCCACCTTTGGGAAATGCAAGGTGTTATCTGCTGCAGGAGAAAACTGTCATCCAGTAGAGGGTCAGCAGAAGAGAGGAGCCAGCTGTGCTACTCACATGATCAGAGACGCCAACTGAACTACCCACCATGGGCGGATGAGATAACTGTATTACCTGCCATGGGTGGAGGAGCTGACTGTATTACCCGCCATGGGCAGAGGACCCAGCTGTACTATCTGCATGAGCAGAGGAGCTGGCTGTATTACCTGGCATGGGCGGAAGAGCTGACTGTATTACCCGGCATGGGTGGAGGAGCTGACTGCATTAGCTGCCATGGGTGGAGAAGCCAGCTGTACTATCCGGCCATGGGCAGAGGAGCCAACTGTAGTACACATCATGGGTGGAGGAGCCAGCTGTAGTACCCCCCATGAGTGGAGGAGCCGACTATTACCCACCATGGGCAGAGGAGCCAACTGTACTACCCGCAAGAGCGAAGGAGCTGGCTGTATTACCCACCACGGATGAAGGAGCCGACTGTGCTATCCACACGGGTGGAGGAGACAATTGTGTTACCTACCACGGATTGGTGGGTGTTTCTGAGATTCCCAGACCTCCAGTGATTCCTCAGCTGACATAAGGTTACACCACCAGGGACAGAAAATCTGTTAGCCTTCTCCTTGCTCCAAAGCAGAGGGGAAGGCATTAGCACAAGAGACAGGATCAGGCCACCACATTTGGACCTGGAAGCTGATCTGACATCATTGCACTTCAAGGGTGTTTGGATCCAAGGTTCTGGTTTGGTTCAGCTGACCCCAGTTTGGACCTTGTGCTATTCCAAACTATGAGGTGTTGACACCTGTACCCATCTCTATCAGGGGAAGACACCACAATGAGAACACTGGGGGCTTGCTTCTCCCCTCACTGACAGCGGCGTAGCAAGGAGACGAATCCATCCCAGGGCTCAGGCTCACAGCTGCCACTAGTATGAGGCACAGATTCAGCTCCTCTCATGATGGCTGCCAGTGGATCTCACTTCATTAGCTCCAAAGACCTTCTGCCCTGGCCACCTTCTTTAGATGGATCCCTGTCCAGTCCTATGGCCTCCTCTCATCAATGGAGGATAATCCTTGGCAGCTGTCTGGGCCTTCTCCTGGCCTATCACACTGGGATTTCCTTGCCAGGCTGCCAGCTTGCAACCTTCTCTTTGTAAGGGAGTTCCTCACTAGAGACCAGCCAGGCCCACCGAGGGTTTTCTTCCAAGCCCCTGGTAGTTTGAGGGTTAACCCCAGTTAGGCACAGGAGTCTGGGTCTGAGATAGCCAGAGTAAGAGCTCCACACGCAGCTTCTTCAGTGGCCTCGGCGTCCTCGGTGGCTCCACAAGGGGGCTTCACTTTGGACAAAACTCAACTCAAATATGGCTAAATGAAAGTGAATCCCTGATGAGCCCAAGGCATATGGTGCTGGAAATCAAACAGCCCAGCTGAAGGATAATGGCCCATCAGGGTGCTATTAATCTGCGGGTTCTTCTTACATGTACAGCAGTGACAGAGTGAAGGCAAAGGAACTGCTAGGATACAGATGGTCTCCCACAAGCCTCATGCATTGTTCCAAGAGACTTAGGGAGAGATTTGTACAATTATCCTGCACATCCCTGACAAACACACAGCATCACCAAGATCAAGGGCAGCATGGGAAATGCTCTGCCTGTGGGGATTCTGTCCTGCCCTGGATCTACCAGAGCTTTCACCTCTGTGATCAGACAGAGTACAGCCTGCACAAGAGCCCTCTTGTAGGACGTCTTTATTAGATCATTCCACTCTGTGAAGCAAGTGATCTTTAGGGGCCCCTTCAATATTCATTCCAAGCAGCTTTCACTGCATATGCGTGTGTATCTGTGCATTGGCGTGTGTGTGTGTGTGTGTGTGTGTGCGCGCGCGCGCGCAAGGGACCACGTGGACATGTGCATACCTGGAATTTGGGGATGTGCAAAATCTGGATCCAGATATAAACAAACACACAAAGGGTTGACCCAGATCTGGATTTAGATTTTAAACACTCCAGTGCTCTTGGGTGATCGGGCTAGAATTTTGGTTTGAGCCATTCTCAGAGCAATCTGGATCTGAGTGGCACTGGTGAGTGCTGGGTTCCAGGGTTTTAGTTCAGTTTGAGAAGCTGGTTGGGTTCTGGCCATCTTGAATATCCTGACCTTGAATAAAAGCCCCAGCTGCTGCCATGCTACACTGAAGGCATGGCAGTGTTCTGAGCTCATTGGTCATCAGAGTGATGGTTCTCAGGCTGCTGTGACCTGACACTCCCTGATGATCTCTAGGATGGTGGTTTTCAAACTTCTTTTCTCCGGACCCAGTTGAAAAAAATCATTTATGCCTACGACCCAACAATTACATCTTTCAGCAGTGCATTCCAGTCTTTCGATGGCAGCATCAGGGGGCACCACAACATAGTACATGAAGGTCTGCAGTCCAGTACTGGATCCTGACCCTATGTTTGAAAACCACTTGTCTAGGAAACTGCTTCTGCCACAGTAGTGCCAGTCAGTGTTCATGCTTAAACATGTCCAGGGATCTTTGAGGACTTCCAGAGGCTTGGAGACCAGCTAACACCCCTCCTCCCATCCAGCCCCTCTCTGCTGTAGCTCTGTTTGTGTTTTCCTAGTGAGTGCCTCAGTGCCCCTTCCATGAAACAGCAGTGGTGCACAGGAGAGTGGGACTGCCTGGTTTTGGATTGTTGAAAGTTTGGTCTTCTCCATTTAAGACCCATGGCTCTCTGAGACTCCTTTGACATGAAGATCACGGAATGGAAGCTGGACTGATCCCATCACTCTCCTTCAGCCCATGAACTGTCCTAGGGTTAGGATGTGCTTCACCTTGGGTTCAGGTCAGGATGACAGTGCAGCATTGTGTTTCACATGATTATGCAGGGATATGGGGCAGGTTTGAGCCTATCCAGGGCACTGGGTCCCTTACTAATGTCTTTTGACTTGCGATCAGGCCTTCCTTTTGTGGATTGCTCCCATGGGCCAACACCAGGAAGGTGTCTGTCCTCACCTGGTGAGTGAAGAAATCAATGGCCCATCTTTCACTAGGAACTGGACTGGACTGTGTTACTTACTAACCACATCCAGAAAGATGATACAGCAAGGCTGTGAAAAGCTGTCCCTCTGGCATTCTGGCATGACTGCAGGATCTTGGGAAGTGAATAGGAGAGGGGACAGTGCAGGTCTCTGGGGGGTGGAGTTGCTGGCTCATACCTAAGGCAGCTCCAGCTCAGAAGGAAATGGTTCCTGTTGGGCAGCTGCATGAGTGCCTGTGAGGTGCAAGCTCCCCTGAAGTGGAGGCTATTTGGCTGACTTGTTTGCAGGCTTAGCAGAGACCAGGGGTTGAATGGGACTTTGAGACTCCCCCATCCCTGCCAGGGGTCCCCTTCACCTCATGTTGGAGGAGCATATTGGTAGCAGCTCACACTGTCCCTGTTCTGTGCATGGAGGAAGTCCACCCCTTGAGCCAACACACAGGGGTGTCTCAATGCCCCTTTTGAGAAGGGAACTTAGGGATTCGTGAGACAAGGGGGATCATTCAGATCCTGACTGCTTGCTCAGGGTTGAGGTTTCACTTGTGGGGAGCTCACAGGATGTCTTGCCAGCAATGTGGTACTGATCCAGGGTGGCTATTTATTCATCTGTAGCACAAGCTTTGAGTCTGCAGGCGGGAAGCCAGCGTGTGTTGTGTCTTCCTGAGGATTGCTTTGTTGCCCTTTGCAATTTAATGAGCCTGTCAGCTCCAAGCAGCTCCTGCTTCTCCTTCATCAGCAGCTTTATCTGATGTTTCTGGATCTTGCTCTACCAGCCTTTGATCCAAGAATTACGGCTCCAATTAACAAGGAAACAGGCTCCCCTCCCCTGGCCCTGTCATGGGATCTATCATTTGCCTCTCAACGGCAATTCTGATGGAGGGAGGAGGTGGTGTGTGTGTGTGTGTGTGTGTGTGTGTGGTGTTCATTCCAGGCTCAGAGGCTAATGTACTATCCAGGGGACCTGCCTTCAGTGGGGAGGTGCTGCCCTGTCTCCTATGGGTGTGTGAAGATTCATATATTAAAGCTGGGGAGATGCCCAGATAAGAAGGTGACAGGGACCAGATAAGACCCTAAGATAGGAGGTGGGGTGATCCAAGAGTGAGGGACAACCCTGTGGGATTGTAGAGTCAGGTAGTATGGGCATGCACATAGAACTGGATCTATTCCTGTTTTCTTAATTCTGTCCCCCTCTCTTGGCTGGAAAATGAAGAGCAGAGCCACTAGACCACCATGCCCTGAAGGGCATTTGGGTATCATGAGGTCAGTTCTTAACATTATTATGGTTTGTATCATAGTCGGGGCCAAGAGCCCAAGGTGATAGATGCTGGATGGAAATGCAGAGCTGGTCAGCAAACTGAAATTCTTCACATGAGAGATTCCAAATAGTGATTGCCTGTGTTAGGTTTTCCTGTGAGATGTTTCATATTTTCAGTTTGAACTGACATTTGGACTGGAACAGAAATGTTTGTTTCAATGGCACCCATCATTTCAGCATAAAAAATGTGACGTAGTGGCATTCAAAATTCCAAAGGAATTTCCTGCTCTGATGGGAAAAATCATGAATGCCTTCCTGTGAAAAATGTCTGCTCTGCTGACACGGTATTTTCTAAAGGAAAACGTTGCTCATGACAGACATCAACTAGCTGGGTTTGAAATATGATGTGTCTGGTCACGTGGCCACAGGCCTGTCCTGCTCTGTTAGCTCTGGTCCCCCCACCCCCCTCAAACACTGCAGAGATGTGGGTGCCCATGCCTGACCCCCCTTGAGAACGTACGATGGGGTGTTTAAAGTGGTGTGCTTCCCTAAGTCAGTCAACCTAAGGGATTGCTAGGTCCAGAGATGAGTGCCACATGCTGGTTGCTGCATTTCCTTTCCCTCCCTCCCTTCATTTCCTTTTCTTAGTATGGGAAGATGCTACCATGTGTACAAGCCGGCTGAAATCTGGGCACCTATAGCAGACCCAGGTCCCAACGTGAGAGCTGCGCCCAGTGCTGACCTAGACTGGCTTACTGAGCTGTGGAGCAGAGTGGCTTTAGCTGCCCTGCTCAGCCAGCATTGTGAAGGCTGTCCTTGCTGCACTGGGATGCTAACCAAACCGACGCGCCACTTATGTATAATGCTCTTTAGAAACCAGCCAATTAAGCACAAGTGCATGTGCTCTGGAGAACAGGTTAGCTTAGCATGAAGAATACTAATGAAGGAGGAAGGGGCTGAGCAGCGTGGGATGTATCACTAGGGCTCCTGTTGGCAGTGACCCCGCAAACATGGACACATGGGGTTGCCCTCTCCTATGCAGCAACGTAGTCCACTCCTTTTATTGTCCCATCCCTGGGCAAAACTAGAACCCCAGAAGGTCTTTGCCTCTTCTCCCTGACTTGTGTGATAGTGTGTTAGAGCAAGGGGTGATAGTCAGAACTCCTAGATTCTCCCTTTGTCCCAGGGCGTGTGTGTCATTTTATGGGTGGAGCAGAGACTGGGAGCTCCCAACCTGTAGCTGCAGTGCCATAGTGTCGATGCCTCTTAAGTTGATGGAAGGTTTTCCTTTGCTGTCATTCAACCACATTCTGAACAGGCAACCGTGTCTATGCCAGCTTTAGGTTGACCTAACTACAGTGCTCAGGGTGTGGCCTTTTTCACAGCTCTGAGCAACATAACTAGGTTGATTTAAGAGCTGTCAGTCAGGACCCTTAATCAGATTTTGTTTGTGTCTGTTCATTTCTAGGTGGTAAGGGAGGCTGAGGCAGCACTGTCTAGGGGTTAGAGGCCTGGACGCCAGGGGTCCTGGGTTCTGTTCCTGTCTTGAGCACTGATTCGGCAAGGTTCTTAAATATTGCTGATTGACTTCTGTGGGAATGAAAATAGGCACATGCTTAAACATTTTGCTGCGCTGTGACCCTTGGCACTGCTGGGTGACCTTTGGGAGGTCACGTCTGCTATTGTCCCCAGTTTCCACATGGAATGGGGATACTGTCCGCCCTCTTTTGTGCACTGCTTTGAGATGCTCAGAAGACAGGGGCTAGCAAAGTACGGCACTGCTGTGGTTTGCATCTTGCTCTCTGTGCTCATTAATAGCCCCTGTCCCATGAGCCATCGCTAGCCCAGCCTCCAGTGGGGGGGGGGGAGGGGGCTCTTACAGCCAGCCGCTCCTCCTGTGTGCCCTCGGGCATTTCCTGTGTAAGCCCAGGGCAGAGCGAACACAGCTGGGCTGTGAAGCAGCTGGCCTAGAATTTACTCACTGAAGTGTCCCAAAGGGGCCTTGCTGGGGAAAGGCCTAAATTATTCACTCCATTTAAATTCATTTGTGTTTCCCTGATAACAGCAAATGTTCAGCTTGTTGAGTCTGCCAGAGTCGGGGCAGCCAGCAGATTTCATGGCAGGGAGGTGGTGGGACTAGCCCTTCTGAACAGAGAGTCCTGTGTCCCTGCCCCTGACATGGAAAGTGCGTATTCCCCTCTGCACCCATTACTGGGTGCTGAGCTGCTGGACTTGTCCTTTTCCAAAGAGATAGCCGTGTTAGTCTAGGCCAGGAAAAAACAAAAACAAAAAAACAAGGAGTCGTGTGGCACTTTAAGACTAACAGATTTATTTTTCGCATGAGCTTTTATGGGAGAAAATCCCACTTCCTCAGATGCTTCGAAGATGGGTGAACTTACAGAGTGGAATGAAAATAAATTCAAAGGGGTGCAAAACATAGGATCAGGTCATATGAAAGCTCATGTGAAAAATAAATCTGTTAGTCTTAAAGTGCCACATGACTCCTTGGTGTTTTTGTTTTGTTTTGTTTTTTTTTTGTTTGGTTTGGTTTGGTTTTTGCTGGACTTGTCCTGTTCCATCTCTCTTCTAAAATATCTTCTGGCTTCTGAGGGCAGAGGAGGAGCTGTGCCTGCCCCCTGCATCCACTCTGCTTGGCTGCCCTTTTTCCAGAGGCAGGGCAAATTACGCAGTACAAGCCTTAGTGAAGGTGGGTACCTGACAGCTTTGCAGCCTGGGGTACTCCAGCATTAGTGTTACTCTGCAGTGTGGGATACTCTGGGAATTCTTTAGGGAGACAGCTACCTTCCTACCACTAGATCTTGAGAAGAAAAAGAGGGAGGGGAATCAAAACGGGGAGCAGGGGGGGGGGAGAGAGAAAGGAGATGGAGAGGATGAAAGAGAGGGATGGAAAAGGGGGGATGGTGGCTTCTGTTGCCAGCATTTCCTCTGCCTCATTGTTTGGTGGGGGCCAGACTCTGCTCTGCTCTGTGCAATAAGAACGGTGCCTCACACCTACAGGACCAGATCCGCACATGGGAGCTGACTGGGTTAGAAAATCTGCCCCTCTTGTGCTCACCATTTCAGGGTCTTGAACACTTTACAGCTGTGGGTCACTGTCACTAGTCTAATTTTACAAGTGGGGAAACTGAGGTATGTGTCAGTGTCAAACCCAGGGGCCCTGATTGCCAGTCTAAGGCTCTATCAATTAGATCATGCAGTCTCCCACATGCAATGGGAATAAGATTACCTACGAGATGTGAAGCATTAGACCCAATGACTTAAGCACGTTCCATTGTGAGCAATTACCTGCGTATCCTGCCTCCTCACAGGAGGGGAAGGAAGAGCTGTGTGAACCAGGAGTACATCAGTCTGAAGAGGGCACGGCAGCTTCAGGCAGATGAGCAGAGCTCGCTGGGTTTAACAGCCGTCATGCTGTGGCAGTTTATTTGCTCTTTTATTTAAAAAGTACATAAATACATCAGCATGTACCTTAAAAAATTGCTCCTATTTTCTCCATTGCTGCTGTCTCCCTTGGAGTTCAAGTAAATATGGGCGGGCAGCTTTTAAACATGTGTAATTAGGCAGGGGGGAGAAAAAGAACCAGTGTAATATTTATCTGTTTATCCACATGAAATATGGAGCCTGCCTTTCCATGAACAGCACAGTCTGGTAAGTAATGATGACTTATGTTGCTCCCGCCGTGGAAGCAGTGTTAGGATTAGGAATGACATGGACTTAGATACCCCACGGGAATGCGGCCACCTGAGGAGTGGAACACAGCAGCTCTCCAACAGCACATAACAATGCTACAAAGCTGTTTAGGCTGGGAGCTGAAGGAAAATCTGGATGACCATTGAAAATGCTGGATGGATTTACAGTCATGGGCTGTAATAGCTTGAAACTGGCATTCGTGAGTCAGGGATAAGTGTGGATCTTTTGTGCCTATGGGTGAAGATACGTACCTTATCTGCAAGGCATTTCTTTCAGGACATCCAGGTGTCACACTGGGGCATTAGCCTCAATGCTGGCCCACAGCAATATCACTCAGTAGCAGGGGAGGTGACACACATTTGGGCAGCTCTAGAGATGAGAGGACTGACCCCCTCCCCTTCCCGGTTCAGCCACGTTCCTCGCACAGATAGCTATGCAGGTGTACAGTGGCCCTGAGCTCTGTTGTACCCTTATGTAGTCCTGCTGGCCTCCATCAGAGGACTGTGGTACATGCACACAGTGAGCAATTCATTGTACCATGGTGGTAGGGGATAATCAATTCCCTTCCCCCTTGAAGCTAACAGTTCCCATCTCTCTGCAACTGGTTAATTATTGAGGCTCCTAGGCTATGATAATATATTTATGTGTCTCCGTTGGCGCCTGTGTCATCCCAATCGCAGTTCAGGTGAGAGGACAGCTGACTTCAAGGTGGAGGCATCTTGACATGTGGTTGGCAAGGGGTGCTGCTGGCCAACCGCCCTTTTAAGAGCAGAGCCCCATGAGGGGAGCAGAGCATTGTGTGTGGAGCTTTGGGTCTGCTGAAACAGCGACCTCTTCCCCCCCATCCCCTCTCGAGATCCAGCAGGAGGGAAATGCTAATACATAATGGATAATAATGCTTTGTATTATTGCACCAGGGATTTCAAAGTGGTTGGTGACTGTTAACTATGTAAGCCTCTAAAGTAGGTAGCTAAGAGCTAGACATTGCTTCCCCTGGCGCAGAAATGTGGCCATGTCTGGGCTGGGACTAACTGCAGTGCAACTACAAGGGAAATGCAGGGAAGCACAGAGTTTAGCAGCTTGAGGAGGAAGGTGGCTGGGACAGCTGGTGTGATGCTGTCTGGGTGTAGGGGATTGTTTGATTATCTTTCATCTTAATGTTTCATATTTGCAGTAGTTCATATGTGATATGCCATGTTTGGTACCAATAGAAGGGTTGTAATTTGCTAGGAATGATTCTGTGGTTTATAGGTAAGTGTCATCTCTGTATTAGAAGTTAGGTATATGCTTGTTGTATTTGTGTTCTAAGTTATTTGATTCTAGGGCACACCCAGACTGGGTGGCTGCAAAACCATCATCCCCTTAATGGCCCATTAAGGAAGCTAGGTACAGTAAGCTCATGGAGAAACTGGTTGAACCGCTGAGACTTTCCCATGTGATTCAACTCCATTTTGAGCTGCAAAAAACTACACACAAAAGGGGAAGGCCAGAGGTGATAAAAGGCAGTGGTCCCATCTCCATTTTGTCTTCGGTCTCCAGTCTGTAACCAACACCCCACCAGTGGAACTATTCTGCTGCAACTGAACAGGGGACTGCGACCCACCCAGGTGCCGGGTGTCTACCAGAGGAATTGGACTAACCTGAAAGCTGCAAATTCTTCAAGGACTTGCCTTCTATGGACTCTTAATCACTTGTATGTATGTGATTCACTTTGACCCTTTAACATCTAACATTTGGTTTCTTTTTTTTTATATTAAGCCTTTAGTTTTAGTTACTAAAGAGAGTGGCTGCAAGTGTGATAGTTGGGGTAAGATCCAAGCCTATATTATTCTGGGTGATGTGGCTGACCCTTTGGGCTCAGAAGAACCTATTTCTTTAAGAGACCCCATGGCTAGGTGGGGACCAGAGGAGCTGATGTGCAATCATGGGGGCTGTTTCTGTTCTGTTATGCTTCGTGGTGACCAGTGTTGGGAATCAGAAGAATGTTTTGTAAGTGACAGGGAGACTGGTTTAAATACCATCTGTCAGTGGTTTGGGGGTTTGGCCCCTGGTTTTGCAGCTTTCCTAATTTTTGCACATTCAGGAGGTTATTCCAGGAGGCCTGGGTCGCTGCTGGAATCAGGGCTAGCCCAAGGCTTCTTAGCTGTCTGCCCTGCCCATGGCCAATAGCAGGCCCTCCCTCCCACTCCTAGCACCTCTCCCCCAAGCCTGGCCAAGTTGCAGGCAGGTGCCACACCTGCCTGCGGCTGGATGCCAGCAGCAGCGCCGCTCTCCAGCCTAGACAACCCCTTGCCACCTCAACTAACCCGGAGCAGAGTCAGCCAGCTGACCCACAGCTTCCTGCATTGCTCCACCCTAGGCTACATGCAAATCAGGGTGGGATGGGCTTGCTGGCTCCAGCGCAGCCCTGTGGCACTCCCTAGTTGTTGGTGCCCTTGGTGACCACCTAGATCACCTCTATGGGGAAGGGCACCAAAAGTTCAGGTGCCTAGGGCACCAAAAAACCTTGGACCGGCTCTGCAGCCACAAAAGCTGTGACCTGAGTGGTTGTGCTGGCATGGACGCAGATCTATACCTGATGTAGTAGCTAGTGGATTTAACAGATGGTTCGAGGGAGGAGGAAGAAATAGTTCCCCCAACCTTTTATGTCAAGGTGAAGGAGGAATTTTGCAACTATTGGGAGCCAGAGATTGTCTGCTTTTATGGGTATCTGATAGCTGCACCTCGAAGCTCCAATCAAGGATCAAAGCCCCATTGTGCCAATGCCCCACAAAGCACAGAGCCATGGCATGGAAAAGATGCAAAGCTACAGCCTTGAGAGTCATTCTGGGATGATTTAACACTGCTAGTCAGAGGATGAGAAGCCAAAGAACCGAGCCCTCCTATGGTGCTTTGTCTGTTGCACATGTATGTGATAGGTTGCCCTCTTGTGGGCAGGCTGCTAATAGGAAAACAGACTGACTCTTCTTATCAACCTGAATGGTCCCTAGTAGCTCAACGGCAGTGACCTGTG
Organism: Podocnemis expansa; assembly: GCA_007922195.1. Classification (NCBI taxonomy): domain Eukaryota; kingdom Metazoa; phylum Chordata; order Testudines; family Podocnemididae; genus Podocnemis; species Podocnemis expansa. Next base: position 40,361,794 of record ML681963.1, read on the forward strand.
AACCCAAGGTCCAGCCAGTAAGCAGAGCTATGTGAATTTCTGAGGTCTCCCTTGAAGGTGTGTCTGTTGCATGTCAACTCGTTCCACTCCTCCCAAATCAACCCTCTTGTGAAAAGGGAGCTGGCAGGAGAATTGTCCAGTTTTGCCATTTTAAATGAATTTTCCTGGCAAGAACAACTGATACAAAAAGCAAATCGCCACTGCTGACAGCTTCACCTTCCAGATTAGCCTAATGAGGTTCCTTACAGCCCTGTAAAGCATAGATCTCCGCAGCATGCGCCTACAGACAGTTCAAAGCCAGCTGGGTCACTTTGATGCCTTCATAGCTAGGCCCATCTCTGGAGCAATTTAAAGGCACAGAGCAGGCAGGCCTTGCTGGGAATCTGTGACTCTAACAGGCATCCATCTAAGGCCAGAAGGAATTATCTTGATCATCTAGTCTGACCTCAGAAAGCCTCTTCCACCCTAGATGGGACTGGAATGCACAATACATGGCTGAAGTCACTGTTGCCATAACTCTCAGGCCACAGGACTAAACAAAGGACCTTGTTTATAACGCAGCTCATCAAAACAGGCAAAGAGTCTTGTGGCACTTCTAAAGACTAGCAAATTTATTTATCACATGAGCTTTCATGGGAGAAAACCCCACTTCATCAGATGCTTGAAGATAGAGAAGAGAACGGGAAGAAAAATAAATGCAGGGAGGTTCCTCATTTTCAAACATCTGGGGGATTTTCACTCCCAAAACTCATGCAATAAAAAAATGTGTTAGTCTTGAACTGCCACTGGAATCCTTGTTTGTTTAGACTGACGCAGCTGCCCCTTTGGAACTTGTCAACAGCTCATCAAGGGTGCAATAATTGCTATTGGCCTGGAGGCGCTCTTGTTCTGGTATTTTCCCACCCCATCGAAATGATCTGGAGTCTGCGGTTCTACCTTGCCATCACATTTGGAGCTGCAACACACTACTGCAGCACTGAGCAGTCAGGAAAGATTCAATCCTTCTATATTAGAAGCCACAGTCCCTAGAGTAAGATGCCTGTCTAGTGTGTTATTACCTAGCAGGGTGGTGGATTCTTTTATCTAAAAAATACAGGGTCGAATTCAATAAAAGAGCAAAAATTGCAGCTGGCGGGCAAAAAGATTTGTTTTTTAATAAAGTGGCTCTGTTGGAAGTGAGGGATGGGTGGTCCTGAGAACCTATTCCCCTCATAATTAGGTTTCAGTACAACTCCCCCAAACTCACAATGCTCAGAAATCTCCAGGGAAAAGCCAGGATATTGTAGCATTCAATAGGTGGCATTCTTCCCTTTCAGTAGCATTGAGCAGACATGAATGAAGCTGATCTGAAGACTAAAGGGGCATGAGTCAGGTTGGGGGTGGGAGGATAATTTTTTTATTTGTGGGAATATTTCCAACCACATTCTTCAGGCAGTCTCTCTGCTCCAGGGTTGTATTCATATTCAAAAGTGACCTCAAAGGGCACTGAGACATAGAAGTCAGCTATACGTGGAGAGTTACCCCCATATAAATCTGTTGGTTAGGAGTGAGGTTATTTTACCCCCACAGACTTTGCCTATGTTAGAAAATACTGCCATTTTAACTCTGCTCATACAGTGAAAAAAGCAAAACCCCATCATGTACATGTGCTTATACCAGTATAAAAGCCCTTATTTTATACTGGTTTTGCTTATAGTTGTATTAGCTATACTGCTTTAAGGAGGCACCCACACACTGGTATAACGGGATCCACACTGGGAGTTTTACAACTATACTGGTAAAAATCAAACCTCAGACTGAAATAGTGTAGCCTAGCCCATAGTAGTACATCACAACCTCTAGCACAGGCATCATGAACCAGGTCCCAGTTGTGCTAGGTGTTGTACAGACACAGAACAAAAACATGGTCCCAGCCCCAAGGGGTTTGCAATCTAAATATCAGATATGAGACAATGGAAGAAGACAGACAGACAGACACATGGGGCAGCACCAGGAAACAGTGAGGCTATGTTGGTTGGCATGATGGGCAGTGGTCTCTGCACACTAGGTATAACCACTGTCAAGTTTTTTGTAGGCATCACAGCAAAGGAGAACTTTTCAGAAGATATTTGACCAAGGACAGGATGGCTGCCCAGAAGTCACATTTCAGGGAGCTCCTCCCATGTGTGAACAGCAGCTGGGGAGAAAACATGAAGGTGCTTGTTAGAAAGTTTAACATGTGGGTGAGGAGGCTGGCGTCAACGGCCAATCGGAGGCAGGAGTTGACGTTTCAGTAATGAATGGGAAATGATAGGTAGGCTGGTGATAGGCCATGAAAATGAAGATAAATAACTTATGTTTGCTGAGATAGAGAGAGAGAGAGAGAGAGGAGTCAGTGAAAGGATGGAAAGAGGGGTGACAAAGTCACACTGAAGGGCAAAGAAAATGATCTTTGCGGCAGCTTCCTGAATTGAGCTGGGTGCGGCGAGATGGCTTTTGTTAAGGCCAGAGGGAATATTGCAGCAACTGAGACTCTAAATAAGGTGAGCCCAGAAGAGAGTTTATATATATGATGGATAGGCAAGGCCGTATCTTGGAGATCTGCTGTAGAAAGAATCTGCATGATGTAGGCATAGCTTGGCTGCAGGGATCTAGTGAGAAATTCAGATCAAAGACAAGGGCCAGGTTACAGGAGTGAGTGGCAGGCAGGATTTTGTCACTGATTGTGTGATGTTATCACCGATTAAGAAAAGGTATTATCTGGAACTGCTTGAGGGGAAGATTAGGAGCTCTGTTTTAGACAAGATGTGCTTGAGCTGATGGCTAAACACCCACAAGGAGCTGTCAGAGAGATGGACAAGAGCCATGTCTGGAGCAGAGAGGTAGATCTGTGAGTCTGCAGCATAAAAAATTGGAGTTGCATTTGTGTTTCTGGATGGAGTTGTGTCAATTGAACTATACTATAGTTAAAGCAGCAATGGTGCATGTAGGTAGGGCCTGGGGCTCCCAAAAGCCTATGTCACTTTTGAAAACAGGACTTGAGTGCTTTTAAAAATACTTCCCCCAGCCTTACACCTGTGGCTTGGGAGGATGCTGTGTTCCCTCACACCAGCTGTAAAACTAAAGTCCTGGCCGTCTGTGGTCTTAAAACATCTCCCAATGGTAGCTTTAAAGTTACAGTCTTAGTTTCAAAATCACTTATATATGTAATTTTCGTACTACCATTATTCTAGGTAACACCTACAATCACTATAACGGGAAGGGGATAGAAAAGAAAACTCTATTTTTTGTCCCTCCTGGTTTCCTTTGTGCAATTGACAACATTTTGTGTGGAGTCAGTTTCACTATATTCCCCTGTATCATTAGTTAATTAGTGTTCCCTGCACATTAGGGAAGAGAGAAACATTTGCAATAATAGGAATATGTGAAGGTAAAAGCACAACAGTTGGCAGGGAGACTCAGTGGCAAGTGTCATAACTGAAATGGCTTTTGACTAGATTTCAGCTTGAGCTTTCCTTTAAAACAGCCATTCAGATCAGTTAATTATATTCCAACTACCTGTAATTCCATCTCCAGTTTGGCTTGGATACAGTTCATATTTTTCTGTCATTATCTATCTCTCCTGTAGAGTTGCTGCATGGACTGAACAAGCTGCCATGTTCCACCCCAAAGGTAATCACACTTAAGGGGTATGAGACATGATCCTTATTTATCTGGCCCATGAAATGCTTTGGGCTCCTTTAACCTAGCACTGCTAGTTCAAGTATTAGAAACAGGCCTAATGCACAAACCTTGGAACAGCCACCTGATTTCTTCAGAATTGGCAGTGGTCTTTGAGCATCAGATGCTTTTGATTGGCCACACCGTAGATGCAGAAACTATACACAAAAGTTTGTATCCAGGCCTAATCTCCCAAAAGCTCAAATGTGGTTAGAGTCAACAGGGCTGGTTCAAGCTGTCTGTGAAATAAACTTGGAGATTTTATCATCTGATTTGGCAGTTTTGCTTCTTCACAAGTGCTAAGGATTCTGCCCTGAAGAGGTTATCTGTCAGGGAGAGAGAGACAATGTTGGATGTATTTTCTTCCTGACTACTACAGCCAATCACATCTGCACCCTGAAGAATAAATTTTGGCTATGCTTGAATTTAGCTTGCAGACCTAAATGGGCTGGATCTGTGTTGGGCTCCCACAAAATCCAGTGGATATGGCAGGTTCTCAGGGTTTGATCTTGTGTTGTTAAAGATCATAAACTTATATAGTTCTTTAAAAAACACAGCTATAACACTTACCATCAATCTAGGCCAGTGATAGAATCTGTGACCCCGGCTGCCCTGCGTGCCTCTTGCAACTCCCTCAGCCCCTGAAATAGAGAGCAGAGACTCATGGCATCTGGACCTTGTTCTTGTCTGATTCAATTTTTTGATTAAAATAAAATCATTGCAGCAAGTGCATTTCAATTAGCAGGACTCCAGTGCGCGTCTGGTCCCAACTAATTGATATGATTTGCTTCAAGGAGAACTTTTGGGCCAATCAATACCCTATAGAGCTTTTAATTAAGAGGGAGCCCTAAAACTTGCTGCATTGATCAATGGCAGGATTATCTTAATTAGCAATGGGCTGGCATTTGACTCCTCTGCTCTAGAGCCCTGCATGGACCCAAGAGATCACCTTCATTGTCAGCTGCAACAAAGTGAAAAGATGGACAGTGGGTCTTAAATTAGGGCTTTCATAAGGGAGGAGGTGGGGCCATCAGAATAGATCATTAATAACCTATCGGGGGAAAATGGATTGGGTGGGTGATCCCCAGGTGCCTTTTCCAGACCCAAGAGGCTCTGCACATCCAGATCATGTTCCACTTGCATCCAGAATTCTGGGGCTCTGACCCACCATGTACCCCACATCCTTAGGGGCTGCCATTAGCTAGGTATAGAACTAGAACCATAACAATATTTATTTCTGCTGAAGCAGGCTGGGGTGTCATGTCACAGCTACACAGGTCATCAGCCACAGGACTCAAATCCAGGAACTTGAGATACAAGCCGCAATTGGCCAAACTGAGACACACAACTCTATTAGCCAATGCAGCCCCAGGCTCACCAAGCTCCAGCAGTGACCAGCCACCAGTGAAGGGGACAGTGCTCTGCCATGAGCTGGGGTGATGTATTACATAAGACCATTACAATCCTCTTAGCTGACGACTTGCAGAACACAGGCCACAAACCCCATGTAGTGAATCCTGCAGCCAGCCAGTAACTGTACTTCACTTACCAACCATCATCTGGTGTTTGGTCCATCCAGGGCTGCCATGTCTCAGGCTCCCACCCCTCTCCTGCCAAGGCTCTTACTGCTTGGAAGGTTTTCCTGCTTCTCAGCCTGAATTTACCATTGCTTTAGTCAAATAATTGTCTTAGCTGTTCTAATGAAGCCCTAATACCTGAGGCGAGTAGGGGAGGACAATGCCAGAAGAAAATGCAAGGAGGTGGATGCAATAGAACTGAAAATTGACAGCATAAGATGGGGCAATCAGGACAGTATTTTAGGTGCCCGCATACGAATGCGAGGAGCCTGGGAATCGAGCAGCAAGAATTGGTAGTACTGGCACAGACAAGGAACTATGATATAATTGGAATAACAGAGACGTGGTGGAATAGCTTGCATGACTGGAGCTCTGCTCATGGATGGGTATAAATTGTTCAGGAAGGACAGGCAGGGAAGAAGAGGAGGAGGGGTAGTGCTATATGTAAAAGAGCTATGACTGCTCAGACCTCTATTATGGAAGTGGAAATGAGCCAGTTGAAAGTCTGTGGGTTAAGCTTAGAGGGGAGGGCAACTTCGTGGTGGGTGCCTGCTATAGACCACCAGACCAGGAGGAGGTGGATGAGGCATTCTAGGGACAACTGGCAGAAGTTTCTAGATCATAGGCCCTGGTTCTCATAGGGGACTTTAATTATCCTGACATCTGCTGGGAGGCTAATACAGCAACGCACAGACAATCCAGGAAGTTTTTGGAGAGTGTTGAGGACAACTTTCTGGTACAAATGCTAGAGGAATCAATTAGGGGCCTTGCACCGCTCGACCTGCTGCTCACAGACAGATAAGAATTGATTGGGGAAGTAGAAGTGAATGGCAACCTGGGCAGTAGTGACCATGAGATGGTAGAGTTCAAGAAGCAGATTAATGGAAAAAAGGAAGGAAACAAAATGCAGACCCTGGACTTCAGAAAAGCAGATTTTGGGTCTCTCAGGGAACTGATGAGTAGGATCCTTCGGGAGGCTGATGTGAAGGGGAAAGATGTCCAAGAGAGCTGGCTGTATTTTAAAGAAACCCTGCTAAGGGCACAGGAGGATACCATTCCAATGAGCAGAAAGTGCAGCAAATGTAGAAGGTGCCTAATGTGGCTTAACAGAGAACTCTGCACTGAGCTAAAGCATAAAAGGGAAGCTTACAGGAAGTGGAAGCTTGGAGAGATGACTAAGGAGGCATATAAAAATATTGCTCAGGACTACAGGGATGAAATCAGAAGGGCGAAAGGATAACTGGAGTTGCGGCTAGCAAGGGATGTGAAGGATAACAGGAAGGGGTTCTACCAGTGTGTCAATAACAAGAAGAGGATCAAGAATGGTGTAGGTCCCTTACTGAATGGGGCAGGTATCCTCATGATGGACAGTGAGGAAAAAGCTGAAGTGCTCAATGTTTTTTTTACTTCAGTTTTCACAAGCAGGGCCAGCTCCCAGCCCACTACACTGGGTATGGCAGCTTGGAGAAAAGAAGAGAGGCCATTGGTGATGGAAGGTCCAGTTAGGGACTACTTAAAGAAGCTGAATGTGTACAAGTCCATGGGTCCGGACGAACTGCATCCGAGGGTGCTGAGGGAGTTGGCCAATGAGATAGCAGAACCGCTGGCCATTATCTTTGGGTATCTCCACACATCTCTTTTATTTCAAAATAAAAGAGATTAGGTCCACACGACATATTCTTATTTCGAAATGACAGTCATTTCAAAACAAGAGCCGTCATTTCTAAATAGCTTAAACCTTCTTTAAATCGAATTGGCTGTTATTTTGAAACAGTTATTTTGAAATAACGCCGTTTGGATGTGTTATTTCAAAATAACCATTATTTCAAAATAACACTTTTGCCCTTCTCCTTCCCAGGGTGCCTTCCTTTTAGCCTATTTTGTGTGGGGGCATGGCCCAGGGAGGGGGCCATTTTGCCACACCTCCCATTTTGCCACACCTCCCATGGTTCCCCTCTCCAAAAGCGAAATAGCAAGTCCTGTGTTTGGACACGCTATTTCACTTTGAGCTTTTCCCTTAATTTGAATTAACATTTTCTTAATTCGAATTAACTTATTTTGAAATAACAATGTACGTGTGGACATAGCCTTTGAAAACTCGCGGCAAACCGGGAAGATGCCAGAGGACTGGAAAAAGGCAAATATGGTGCCTGTCTTCAAGAAAGGGAAAAAGGAGGATCTGGGGAATTACAGACCTGTCAGCCTCACCTCAATCCCTGGAAAAATCATGGAGCAGGTTCTCAAAGAATCCATCCTGAAACACTTGGAGGAAAATAGAGTGATCAGGAATAGTCAGCATGGATTTACCAAGGGTAAATCGTGCCTGACCAGCCTCATTGCCTTCTATGATGAGATGACTGGATTTGTGGATGCAGGAAGAGCTGTTGACATGATATACCTTGACTTAAGCACGGCTTTTGATATGGTTTCCCACAGCATTCTCGTTGGCAAGTTAAGGAAGTACAGGTTGGATATGTGGACTGTAAGGTGGATAGAGAACTGGCTAGATCAACAGTTTCAGTGAGTAGGAATCAATGGCTCCATGTCTAGTTGGCAACCAGTAACAAGTGGTGTGCCCCAGGGGTCAGTCCTGGGGCCAATTCTGTTCAACATTTTCATTAATGATTTGAATGATGGGATAGATTGCACACTCAGTAAGTTTGTGGATGACACCAAACTGGAGGGAATGGTAGACATTCTGGAGGGCAGGGACAGGATTCAGGGAGACCTAGACAAATTAGGGCAGTGGGCCAATAGAAATCACATGAGGCTCAGCAAGGACAAGTGCAAAGTACTACATTTGGGATGGAAAAACCCCATGCACTCCTACAGGCTGGGAGCGATCAGCTAAGTAGCAGCACAGTAGAAAAGGACCTGGGGGTCCTGGTGGATGGAAAGCTGGATATGAGTCAGCAGTGTGCTCTTGCTGGCAGAAAGGCCAATGGCATACTGGGCTGCATCAGAAGAAGTGTTTCCAGCAGATCGAGGGATGTGATCGTTCCTCTCTATTCAGCACTGGTGAGGCCGCATGTGGAATACTGTGTCCACTTTTGGGCTCCCCACTACAAAAAGGACATGGACAAATTAGAAAGAGTCCAGCGGAGGGCAACAAAAATGATCAAGGGGCTAGAGCACAAGACCTATGAAGAAAGACTGAAGGAACTAGGCTTATTCAGCCTGAAGAAGAGAAGACAGGGTGGATTTGATAGCAACCTTCAGCTACTTGAAGGGATGCTCCAAGGAGGACGGAGCTCGGCTGTTCTCAGTAGTAACAGAGGACAGAACAAGGAGCAATGGTTTCAAGTTACAGCTGAGGAGGTCGAGGCTGGATATTAGGAAAAACTTTCTTACTAGGAGAGTGGTGAAGCACTGGAATGGGTTACTTAGGGAAGTGATGGAATCTCCATCTTTGGAAATATTTAAGGCTCGGTTAGACAAACCCCTGGCTGGGATAATTTAGTGAGAGTGGTCCTGCTTTTTTGGCAGGGGGTTGGACTACATGACTTCATGAGGTCCCTTCTAACCCTGTAACTCTATGATCCCATTACATCTTCTTCCAGCTGACTCTCCCTGAACAGACCAATGATGTTTATATGTGAGTCTGCCACCAGGGCCATGAGCCAGTGATATTATAGTTCAGCAATTCTTAATCTTTTCAGTAACACAGAACACTTCAATAAGACAAACAATTCTATGGCACGCCCACTTTTTTCCAGCTGAATTGATTGCTCATAAAAGTCACAGTAACTTACATTTACTATGGTTATGGTGTTACTAGAGTGGTTTGCAACATAGTGCATACAACAAGCTAAAGAAGGATCAAATACATTAATGGTTCAAATCCACTGGAAAAAAATACACATCATCTCAATTTTGCCCTTTGGCCATTTGCATTTCGAATGTTCACGTATTAGAATCAAAAGACCAATACCTTGCTTTTAATCTGATGATTGATTTTGATGAGTTTTATGAGTTGTAATTTTGGTTAGTAGAATATTATTTAAGATAAAACAATGTTTATTGATAAAACAATGTTTATTTTACATTGATTTCCATTACCTTTGTACAAAATTTCATGGCATGCTTGGATAGTTCTTATGGCACACCAGTGTGCTATGGCACACTGATTCAAAACCAGTGTTATAGCTGGTTACAAAGTCCCTCCCCTTAGCTGTTATATGGTAACACTGTTCAGTAGTATCATCCATTGGTTAGCATGACGGTTTAGAAGTCTGCATGCATATTCTGTTCCCAGCTCTTTCTCCAGTCATGGGTGAGTCCAACTGTCCATTTGTTGTTACAAACTCTGTGAGACAGCAACTGTCCCCTGCCATGTGTGTCTGTACAACGCCCATACAATGGGTTCTGATCTCAGGAGAGATCATAGAATCATAGAAACTGGAAGGGACCATGACAGGCCATCAAGTCCAGTCCCCTGAACTCATGGCAGGACCAAGTACCCTCTTAAACTGTCCCTGACAGGTGTTTGTCTAACCTGTTCTTAAACACTTCCAATGATGGAGATTCCACAACCTGCCTAAGCAACTTATTCCAGTTAATCACCCTGACAGTTAGGAATTTTTTTCCTAATGTGCAACCTAAACCTCCCTTTCCATAATTTTAAGTCCTTTGCTTCTTGTCTTATCATCAGCATTTAAGGAGAACAGTTTTTCTCCCTCCTTCTTGTGACAGTCTCTTAGATACTTGAAAAGTATTATCATGTCCCCTCTGTCTTCTCTTTTCTAGACTAAACAAACCCAGTTCTTTCCATCTTCCCTCATAAGTCAAGTGTTCTAGACCTTTAATCATTCTTGTTGCTTTTCTCTGGGCTTTCTCCAACTCTTCCCCATCTTTCCTGAAATGAGGTACCCAGAACTGAACACAACACTCCATTTGAGACCTAATCAGGGAGGAGCAGAGCAGAAGAATTACTTTTCACGTCTTGCTTACAATCCTCCTGTTAATACATCCCAGAATGGTGTTTGCTTTTTGTGCGACGGCATTACACTGTTGATTCATATTCAACTTGTGGTCCACTATGACACCCAGATCCCTTTCTGCAGTACTCCTTCCTAGGCAGTCAGTACTTGTTTTGTATATGTGCAATGGATTTTTCTTTCCTAAGTGGAGTACTTTGCACTTGTTTTTATTGAATTTCATTCTGTTTACCGCAGACCAGTTCACTCCAAATTATTTTGAATTGTGATTGTGTCCTCCAAAGTACTTGCAACCCCTCCCAGCCTGGTATCATCGGCAAACTTTATATAAATCTTTGTGTTGCTACAGTAGCAATGTAATGCAGATCAAACCAAAGCAGCCTTCTTACTTCTGAGTCACATACCCAGTGTGCAGGTCAGAACTTAGACAGGCAAGACTTAATTTGAAGTTTAGCCTAACCTCAGTTAATCTGCTGTTCATCACAACCACACTGTTCCACACCTCCGGTAGAGGTCCACCATAACTGCACTGCTAATACATCAGAGTGATCACGGCATTGGGAGAGAAAGAAGCTTAGTGCCTCCATCACTGATTTGCCATGTGTCCTCAAGTCAGCCTCTTCGCTGTAGAACAGTTTCAATGTTTGTTAAATGAGGGTAATGATACTTTACCCACTTTTGTGGAGTATATTGATATTTACAGATTAAAAATATTCTGGCCCTGATTCTCCATTGCCCCTTTGCATCATTTACACCTGTGCAAAGTGCTCCCCAATCAGAATGTAATAGCTGACATTCATTTTGCATGGATGAGAATGCTCACAGAAGGCGTGGGGCATGGAGAATCTGGCCCTGTAGGCATGCAAAATACAGTAATTCTGTACTATGCAATCAGTTATTAACCCTAATCATTTATTATACAACAGCTCACTTTTCCAGGAAGAGCAAAGGGAGCACAGAAACAGCTCAAGTTTTACCAAATTAGCTGCTGTGGGAAATTTGCCCTTGAAAGCTCCTGGATGAATTGCTCTTGACAGCCGTTCATGCAGGCACTCCCTATCCAGCCAGAGATGACAGAGGGATGTGTTTTGCTCCCAGCCTCTGTGCCTCTCATTCCTGCAAGATGAAGGAATTATTAGCACCTGTTCTGGAAATCACAGGATGCTGGCCCCAATTTACAGCAGCAACCCAGCCTCTGCAACCTCCATTCTTACACAGCATAAATGGGGCAATGAGTTTAAAGCTGCCCAGGAGCATCACTCAGTTTAAATTCAGTGAATATATGCACTAGGATGCAGACTGTTGCTAGGAAGAAAGGATTTCATGGAGAGCAAGACGGTAATTTACTAGCGGAAATCTCTGTCAAAGGAATGAGGATATTCAAGATAAAATAGATCAATTTTAGAAAAGAATGAGTTCTACTCATGGGATGGAATTCAAGGCAGGACATAAATGGGTGTGGAGAGATCTGAAGTCAGCTGAAATTATACGCCTGCTTGTTCTGAATTTGACCCTTTGGGCCATTTTCAAAGAAACACAGCATGGTAGGAAGAGGATGCGCGCTGAGCACCTGAGCTCTTGGCCATAATTGGCCCAAATGGAGGTGCTTAGAAATATGACCCTCTGCATTTATCCACCTAAAGAAGGAAATATACCAAGAGTTTAACCGTGTACTGAGATGGTTAATAGCATCTGAGATCTGTTTGACTGTGGGGCAAGAGTGTTACAGTAATGGGACACTGAAGTCAGAGGTCAATCAGAGATTTTGATTTCACATCTAGGGTTAATTACCTTCCCCATATAGCTGGAGTGTCTGGTCCCATCTGTCAGGCAGGCATTCTCCCCCACCTTCTCCTGCAATCAGACTGCCCAAAGTTTGGGCCTTAGGCCCAGGTTTTCCTAGGGCAGTATAAGGTGTTGTGTGTATAAAGACAGTCCGTGGGTTTCAAAAGTGACCCCTAATTCTGGGGGCCCATTTTAAAACACCTTAAAAGGATTGATGATTTTCACAAGTCCCTTTAAATTTTCTTATCTTGGGCACCTTAAAATGTAAGTCCAGTACAAAGCGCAGAAGGGGGAGACTGGGGTGGACCCAGAGCTGCTATTAATACCTCAATTGCTAAGATAACTACAGCATTGATACTATGGAAGATCCTGCAGTGGATAATGAGAGTGCTCTGCAGGTCTGCTGAGGACTGCCTGTCAGCAGGAGTGAGACCTCGGAAGGAAAAGTGTAGCCTGGGGCTTGTCTACATGGAAAAATTGACCGGTGTAATTACACGCTGAGCAATTATTTTGGAAGGAAGTTACTTTGATTGTGAACTGGAGTGTGCACACAGGGAGTTATCTGGCATGCTTGGAGCAGAACTGTTGCTGATGCCCAGAAGGGTGCCTGCCAACCCTCCCGGAACATCCAAGGGGGAAATAAAGATTAATTTTCAGTTGAAGATTGTCATGTGAAGAAACCTCAAGGAAAAGGTCCAACCAAAATTGGCAACTCCTCCCCTCCCCCCAAGAAAAAGAACTGCTAGGACAGCAATGCACCTCTCCCTGAGGCTCTAGGCTATGCCCAGGCTGCGCTGTTTGCTCTTCACTGTGGGTTCTGGCTCATGGCAGCAAAGTGGGGGTGGCAAGAAATTGCACCTCACCATCTTGTGGCCTTGAGACAGCCACACCCCAGTCCTGCAGCACAGCACTGTGGGGCTGAGGTCTGGCTAGATTGGCTCTGAGGCCTGTACTTGCCCTGGACAGAGGATGGCAGGGAGAGCATGGTGCTCCCCCCCCCCCCCCCATGGCCTGCATGGCTGAAGGTTGCCCAGTCCGTATGCTGCCACAGCTGCTGCCCCCTCCACTGCACCAAACTGGATTATGTTCACAGGCTGAGTCCATCAGATTCCTGGTGCCTCTGGCACTTAATTGTTGCACTCTCCCTGCGGCAAGCTAAACCGCCATCTCCACGTGGGCAGGCAAGCAGCAATGTGGATCTAATCTCGCTGCCAGCTTGGAGAGACAGAGAATGCAGCCAGCTCCCTTCTCAAGAGAAAGGGAAGGAGGATTCAGTGCTCTGGGCATTGGGAGCTGGGGAGCAGCTCAGAGGGCCCTATTAACACCAGCTGCTACCAACAGGGTGCTTGCACAAGTCCCATTGCCATGTCAGATGAGCCAGCCTGGAGCAGGGTGCTGCTCACAATCCCATCCCAAGGTGCAGTTAGCCAGGACCCCACGGATAGGGACGTTGTTCCACTTGGAGTCTCCCCTGCTCCCTCTGCTTCCATGGAAGACTACAGAGCCCAGCCCACCCTCACACCTCCAGTCTGCAAGCATCCCTTCACTGGGCAGTTCCACTCTGCCCTAGTGCAAGACCTGGCAGGTACTGCAGAGGTGGTTTCCCTAGCCAGAGAGCTCCTTGTCCTATAGCATGAAGGAGCTAGCCACAGAACTGCCCTCCTTTTGGGTCACATTAGTCATCCCCATACGTTACTGAGGACGTAGCTTTACTTCAGGTGCTACAGCCATGTTCTGGTTCACTCCACCCTGGTCAGGATGCTATTGGGGTGATGGATAGGAACAGTATGCCCAACTGCATTTCACAAGGCCTTCCTCCATTCTGTTCCTAGCCATGCTGCTGACTTGTGGGGCTTGAGCAGCTTGCTGACCAATCTGTGCCTCAGTCTTCCCATCTGTAAAATGGGGGTAATATTGCACCCTCACCTTTGAAAAGTAATTTGCGTTTTATGGCTGAAAAATGCATATAGGAGTTGGCTACTTCTTTTTTTGGGAAGAATATTTCAGAGCAAGCCAATCACATTCTGTAATGAAGACTTTATATTTGTTCTTTTTGCTGTCTGTTATTTTCCTAAATTTTAAACAGAATTCAGTCAGGCTGAAAGATGCATGATTTACTCTTGGTGTGCAGTGAATAAACCCAGGTAACTGAATACCAATCAACATTTACTTGCCAAGCATATGCATTGGCAAAATTTGTAGGTGCAATTAGCCATCTTCACCCATCCACAGGGAGACCTTCTCATTAGTTACTAATTTTGCTTCTCCCTGTAATGAAGAAAGATTTTTGCTGTATATTTCAATTAGATTCTTCCAGTTTTCCTAGAAATTTCCTCCTGCCTTCTTCAAACTGTTCCCACTTGACAGCCTTGAATTAAGGAGTCCTGCTGAAGTGTGGACTGTAGTGGTGACATGTCAACATGTTCACCTACTCTAGATATTCTTAGTGAAAGCCTTCTGAAGTCCACGTCAGCTCCATCCCCCAACTCAGAGACTTACTTGATAACCAAATGCTAGCAGCAGTTTGGTTTAGCTGCTTGTAAGCAGCTCTGTCAACAGCCCCCAGATCGATGGATGGCTATAAATTGGTGAGCACCACGCTTCTTGTATCATTTATTATTTACATTCCTCAATTTAGAAGATTTACAGCGCAGCTGTAAGCCTTTCCAAAGGCCCTTCCCTCAGAGAGTTTAAACAGGGCAGAAGTGAATTAGGCTACAATGCAATCAGCCCATACAAGCTGGCTGCTTGTGGTCATTTCGAAGGAGACTGCTGTTTTGCTACACTGCCTGCAAGGTTGCTCTGCATCCATTTAAATTGAAATCTCAGTTGTGCCTGTGAGACAATACAGATTTAATACCCAAGGCACATGCCATGCCTGGGAAGATCTTGCTGGGTAGTGGTTAGAGCAGCTGGGCCTCCTGGGTTCTGTTGTCGTCTCTGCCACTGGCTTGCTCTTCAGCCTTGGGAAAGTCACTTCACTTCGCTGTTCCTCACTTTTGCCCATCTGTAAATGGGAATAATATGTACCTGCCATTGTCACCCAACACTATGAAGAATGCTCAACAGGACATAGCATGGAGCCAGTCCCTGCCTCACAGATTATCTATGACAGATACTAATGGATTAAGGCAGTGGTTCCCAACATTCTTCAGGCTGGGGACCCATTTTTAACAAAAAAAAAAAACAAAACCTTTGCAGCCCCCTGGCTGATTACACAATCTGGCCCGTGCCACTCTGGCAGTGCCACTGGGACAGCTGGCAAGTGCCACCCCTGCCACCATGGCCCACACCATTGGGGATTCGAGCCATGGCAGCTATGGCCCCCTGCCCTTGCCCCTCCCAGGGAGCCACTACAGCCTCATCCCCCTGCCAGGATCCACCTCCGAGTAGGGAGAGGCAGCCCTGGCAGGGTGCCTCAGGGTTACAACTGAATTCTGGCCCTGGTAGGGAGAGGCTCTGTGGACCCCCTGCAACATGCCCATGGACCCCAGGCTGGGAACCACTGGATTAAGGCATTGATTAAGCCTCAATCTGTTAATCTATCTCACCCATCATGGGGGAGGGGAGAGTTACATTTTATGACTGGGGATAATGAAGCATGGAGAAGTGGAGCTACAAACTGAAGCAGCAGAAGGCCTGGGAAAAGAACCCAGGAGTCCCAACTCCCAGCTTCGTCTTCTAACCACTAGTCATGTTCTCATTTGTTGTGAGGAGACCTGGAACAGGTCTCGGATTGGGAACACCTGGCGAGTGCAGTATAAAATCCCTCCTTAGCACTATACCCTGTTACCAAGACAAGTCAGGCTCTGCCCCCCCCCCCTTGTGACTAATCCTAGGGGGTGCCATGACCCAAGTGCACTGGCAAAGCTGGGGAGCTGAGCCTGGAGCTGCAGCAAGGCAGAGCCAAGTGTGGTGAGCAGCTAGGGAGAGCGGAGGTTGGGGGACTGGGTACGGAGAGAGCACTAGACAGGGAGTCTTGCAAACGAGACTGGAAGAGGACTCATAACCCAGTGGGGGAGATGGTGATGCTGGGAAGAATGGTCGTTCCCCCTAGAACAGTGGTTCTCAAACTTTTGTGGGTTGTGACACACTTGGCAGCATATCACAACCCTGCGCACCAGCCCATCTTCCCCAGCTCTCTGCAACACGCTTACCTCCATGTGGTGACACAGTAACGGGTCCTGTCCCACTAGCTGAGAATCACTGTCCTAGAGCCGACTCACTGCACCTGTGCAGCACAGCCTGGGCCTGGGACGTTTGAGGAACAGGCTGTGAATTTCTCTAGCATCCCAGAGATGCTAGGGGGAGGAGTCCATGAGGCAACATTAGGGCTTTTCCTTAACCTTTCCCATTTTTTTCCTCAGTTTTTAATTGGTGGCTGTTTAATATATTATGTTTGCTTTGAATCACGTGCAGTGATCAGTGGGTCAGGGTGGTGCCTGATGTGGAGAGAGCACCCAGGGTGGAGACTCCCTCACCCTTCTCCTAAGAGACCATGAAAAGACTGGGGGGTCGAGCCTTGCAGGAATCCTGGGCCCAGGCTTGTTGAGGTTACAAGGATTTGGCCATGCAACTTTGAAAGGGGGTCCTCAGGATCAGGCGGTCCTCTGGGTAAAGGGAGTGGGAGCGAGGACACAGATCCTTTCACTAGCTACTTCTAGTGGTGTAGTGTGTGAGTGAGGAAATTCCCTGCCATATTAGTTACATAATATAACTGCAATAGGCCTTTGGTGAGGTCAGGGCTGAGCTGTCACCCTCCTTGACTGTCACTCAGCTGTGCACATCTGGTTATGTGCTCCTCTGGCAGCTGTTAACACTCTCCCCTTCCCTGCAGAGTACTTGATGGGTGGCTAGGATCAGCCATCATCTCAGACAGGGAACCCCCACAGTGGAGCTGACCTAGGCTTGAAATTCCTGGTTCTGAGAGCTGGAGAGTCAGTGCAGACTCATTAAGAATTAGCCCTGTTTGCTTCTCCTGACTTATGTCTATTCCAGGTGCATACTGGAGACACCTAGGAAGGGCCATCAGGGAACTGGGGGGCATGGAAGCCCTTTGGGAGCAATAGAAAGGAAAGCAAGGATGCCAGGAGAGTCTGGGAAAGGGAGAGGAGGCATAGAGTGGGCAGAGGTGCAGGGCACAATAGGGGGTGTTTGGAGCCAAAGAAAGGAGCTGCCGTGGTCAAGATGGGAGGGACTGAAGGCAGAGTGGATGCTGGCAGATTGGTCAACATACTGCAGGGGGCGAGCTTTGCAGGAAAGTGCAGGATCCACCTCAAGGACGTTACAAACAAGGTCAGGGCCATGGCTGGAGGCAGGTCAGGGTGTCAGGTTTGGACCCAAAGAAGCCCTCCTGTTTGAGAAATTCATCTTAAACTTACTCTTTTTCCTACTCCTGGCACACAAGAAGTTGCAAGCAAGATCAAGGCTTCATTGTGCCAGACCCTGCCCAGCCACATAGTGACAACCCCAGTCCAGCAGACAATGGCCCTGGTCCAAAGCCAAGTTAAAACAATTAGCTTAATCTCTCTATGGGCTCTAAATTAGGCCCTGCACAGAACAGACAAAACTGGTGTCCCAGTTGAGATACGGTGATGCACCCAAGGCTGCACAAAGTATGTGGCAGAAGCACCATCTCATGCCTAGGTGGGTTCATTATTATTGTATCACAGAGGCAGAGGCCTTATATGAAACTAGGACCTCCTCATGCTGAGCACTTCACAGACACACAGTGGGAGCCAATCTCTGCTTCAAAGAGGTCAGCCTCTGCAGAGATGAGAGGAACAGCCATTGAGAGGTGAAGGGCTTTGCTTAATGTCACACAACAGGTTAGCAAACAGTCAGGACTAGAACCCAGATGGCCTGAGCCTAGGGCAGGGGTGGCCAAACTTATGGAACTCAAGAGCCACACAAGTTGATTATTAAACTTTTGAGAGCTGCACTGAGGCATATAACCATATACTTTTACCTACTCCAAAATTAATAAATTTACAATTCATTGCACACTTTAATTTTATCATAAAAATAGAGCTAATATTGATCCTACTATTGTCAGATTCTAATAATTATTTAAGGTTACCATGAAAACTAGGCCTATGCAGTAAACGATCTATTTTCTCCTTCATATTTTTGTTTCCTGTTATTTGACATCATGTTTAGAAGCACTTGTAAAACATGACTTTATTTTAACAATGAGTAAACCGCATTAGGGCCTACGAGAAAATCTAAACATGCTGTGCTTCTCCCCACCATCCCCGACCATGCCACCACTTCTCCCAGCCATCCTGACCTCCTCCCTAACACCCAGGCCCTGATACTGGCTCAGGGCAGGAGATTTAAAACTCCTAGGCTGGGGCTGCTTTCCTCTCTCTCTGACCTGTATATAAGCCTCTTCTGTGAGCTGTACTTTTTCATTCAAGAGCCACATGCGGTTCCTAAGCCGCAGTTTGGCCACGCCTGACCTAGGGTCTGTGCTCAGCCCACTTGACACTGCTCCCTGTCTAGGGTGGAGTCACCATTCAAGTGATGGGAGATCCTTCCCTGCCAGCCCAAGCTTCCTGCCTTGCAAATGAGATTGCAAATTAACTGGTTTCAGGAAGACTCTCCCATCACCAGGAATGCTAAGGTAGGCCTCTCCCTTTTCTCCCTGGATTACTTGGGAGCAGGCAACACTCACGTGTGCCCAGGCACCTACGATTTATGATAAAGAGATCCTGAGTTTTCCAGTGGTGATGTTGGGATTGTGGGAATCCTCTCTCCACTCTTCTGCTTCAGTCCCTTTGCTTACAGGAAATTAAACTTGGCAGTGCCTCCACCTGGCTGGGTCTGGTACACACTCAGTGGTGTGCCTTCGGAGCTTCCAGGACTAAATCCATGAGGTTAAGATTAACCTGAGGGGTGGGTCTAATCCAAATTTACTATATGTATAATACATTCATGGTGCTTAATTGCACGTAACAAACCTTTACTTAACAAAGAAATTTATCATAACAGGATGGAATTGAATATTACTACTAATTTAAATACACAGGGGCAAGTAAATAAATCATTGGGCAGACACAGAATACAGTTTAAAGAAAACTTATCTAACTAGCATGTTCGCAGCCCTTTTTCCAACTCAGAGGGCACGCTTCCCAGAGTTCCCAACCCCAATCCCTTGCTTTGCATTGGCGCGCTTGGAGGGTCAGTGAGGGAGACAAGGCAGCTCTCTGCTTGTCCAGTGTATCTGCTCAGAACCCTGCTGAAGATCCAGCGGGAGCCCAGTCAACGGTCTGTAGTCCTGGCCCTGGTTCAAAGGGACTGCCACACTGCCTTCCCTCCGGCACAGTCAGTCTCTCAGCAGACTCCCTTGCTTTACAAGCCCTGCTCCAAATTGTGGGGGGGTAAGGAGACAGATACTCCCACCCTTACTGCAGATCCAGCTCAGTCAGCTTTAGGCTCAGACCCTGCTTGGGCTGAGTGAGCCACCAACCTCTGAAGCTCCCTGCTTGAGTGAGCCTCCTGCAGTCTCAGGAACCCCAGGAGCACTCCCAGCAGCTTCCAGATTCAAACATGTCTCTTTCCCTCTGTGGAGACCCCTTTGTCCCCCCCCTTGCTTTCTGGAGGGGCAGGCAGGGTCCTTCTCTTTTTCCCAAGAGATAATGTGAGTTGTAGTCCCTCTGTGGAAAACTTACAGCGCATAGGAACTGCTTAAATGTTAATCTCCTACTTGATTTCAGAGACCCCTAAAGTACAGGGTGCCTACCCTAATAGCCACTGTGGGGTCTGCTCACCAAGATCACCTACTGCCTTATCACACTGGCCTTGAACCCTCATAGCCACATTCCTCCAAGCAGGTAGCTTGGCTTATTACACACTAGCACCACCTTTGATGGCTGAGTGTAGACTGCTGATTGGAGGGCACTAAATCCTAGCAGCCCCTCTGATAAGGTGCCATTAACCTGAAGCATAAATAATGCTTATTAGATGGTGACTCGTGGCCTTTCACTCTGCCCATTAAATGCGGCAATCTAAAGCAATAAAACCTGCTTTCCTCCAGCTAATGAAATTGGCCAGTGCTCTGTGTTGATTTTTGTCTGAGTCGCTCTGTTTTGCAGTAAATTCTGCTCCATAGCACCATGCACAATCATTCCCACACTGACCGCCACTTAGCTTGGAGCAATAGCTCATAAGTAAAAATCACCTGGCAGGTTCCCAAAGATGCAAGAGAGGATTTGGGGTCCATGTTGCAGTGGGCTTTTCATGATAAACTCCTTGTTTATTGCAAGGTTATAATTCATTTTTAGAAAATGCTCACTCCAGCCAAATAAGGTCTGAGCCTTGGAGTGATTTGAAATGTTGGTTCTTCTTTGAGTGCTGCTCAAATACATTCAGTAATAGGTGTATCCATGCCGCAGCGCACGAGTGGTTGGAAGCCTTTTTGCCCTAGCATGTCAGAAGAGGGCTGATTGCTACCGCCCCCTGGCCACCTTGTGGCTATATATGTGGCTGCCGCCCGGCCTCTCAATTCCATTTTTTCCATCCTCAGAGACGGTTCTCAGAACAGCCTGCTCCTTGCGACCGCACAAGCAGCCTGTCTATGTTTTGTATGAGCCACCCGCTCGACTGGGAACATCTTTTCGTGGACCTTGATCCACAGAAGAGTGCTACTTCCAGAGAGCACGCAACCTCAGAGCTGGAACATCACTCTGTCTTGTTGCCTGCCATACTGGGGTTTAAGCCTTGTGTGGCCTGCGGCAAGGCCTTCCTGCGGGATGACCACCATGAGAAGGGCCTCCGGTGCCTGGGTGAGGGCCATTTGGTCACCACTTGTTGTATCTGTTGGTCCTTCAAACTACAAACCATCAAAGACAGAGAGCAGAGGCGCTGTGTGTTGGCCTCAGGGCAAGCGTGGCAGCCTACCCGCAAAGCTTCAGGGCTCCCTTCAGCACCACATGCTGGTTCAGCACCAGAGCTGTCCCGGCACTGGTCTCCCGGAGAGTGCGAGAAGACCAGCTCAGTACCGGTGTCAGTACCGAAGTGTCAGCGCCATTCTTGGTCCCCCACCCAGCGGTCACCGCGGGACTGGCAGGAGTTGGTGCCGGTCCCTACTACTCCAGAGGTCTTTGAGGCAGCTAAGACGCTTCTCCTCCTGCCCACGCCTCCCACCCTGGTGCCCCCAAGAAAAAGGGGTAAATGGGCCCTCGCTTCAGGAGCCTGGTTGCCCTGAAAGTGGTACTGGACACTGTCATCAATTTCGGTGCTGAGTTCCCAGACGCAGGAGCCACCTATGCAGGAGGGCCCCAGTACCACCGAGTGGTTCTATGGCAGTGAGCGGTCCTCAAGTGTGCTAGCACGAGGGACTGGAGACAATGTGACTGGGGGGGAGGTGTAGAACTGTGTCAGAGGGTTGCCAACCTATGAGACCCCTGCACAGAGGATAAAGAGAGCATGCGCATCCAGGGGATTTCCCGCTAGGGCGAATACCAGCTACTGGTTTGTCAATCCTCGATTCAAAACCCGAGGCCAGGTAAAATGAAGGTGACGGGGCCTCATGAGCCTGAGGTGACAGAACCCAGCACAGGCTAGAAAAGGGAAAAAGAAGGGAGGGCACAGAACCCAGCCCTGCAATAAGCTGATTAGTAGAGAGTGTTTTTGTTTCCCTTATTATTCTCATTATTATTGATTTAGAACAGGTGGGGATCACCCATGGCACAAAAAATGTCGGCGCCCAGTGGCCAGGATTGTCTAGTGCCACCTCACATGGTGTCCTTTACTTCTGGCCTGGACTCCTCTGTTACTGGAGTGCTCTCCATCACATGTGACAGATAGATTTGGTAGGAAGGAAAGTCTTTGAGCTGCATGGAGACCCCATAGAGTTACAGAGAAATACAAAGGGAGGTCCTTTGAAATACTGCAAACTCCAAAACAAACAAGGAGTACCGTGGCACTTTTAAAGACTAACAATTTGTATTTATTGCAGGAGATTTTGTGGGAGAAAATTCCACGTCAACAGACACTTTGAAAAGAATAAATGGGAACCAAACTGACATCAGAAATCACAACACTCAAAAATGAGTTGCTGAGCACTTCTTTCTTTCTAATTAGTCTGTGGATAACTTGTTAGCAACTGTGCTCAAGAAAGTCAATGGGGCATCAAGACTACAAAGAGAAACAGCTGAATTAGAATTGATATGCAGATTTGATTGTGTGAAAGCAGGATTAAATCATGACTATGGCTTTTTTCCCATTACAACAGGTAATTTGACTTCATCCTGGTCTATGTGCTGTTTCCCAGTGTTTGAATATTAACAACTGCTCTGATTTGCTGTTATAGTAAGACCTGATCCCATGTCTCACACTCCTTTGCATTTATTTTCATCCCATTCCATAAGTTCCCCCATCTTCAAAGCATCTGATGAAGTGAGATTTTCTCCCACGAAAGCTCATGTGATAAATAAATGTGTTAGTCTTTATGTGCCACAGGACTCCTTGCTTCTTTTGCTGAACTAAACTAACACAGCTACCCCTTTGAAACGTTGAAGATGGGGGAATTTACAGAATAGGAGGAAAATAAATGCAAGGAAGTGTATATCATAGGATCAGGTCACATTGTAACAGCAAATCAAAACAGTTGTTAAGATTCAAACACTGGCGAACAGCATACAGAGGAAGATGAGGTCAAATCACCTGTTGTAATAACAAAAAAACCCTAAATCCTTATTTAGTACCCACCTATGGAAGTGAAGAAACAGATTGACAGAGCCAAGGGGATACCCGGAAGTCAACTACTATGGGAAAAGCCCAAGAAAGAAAACAACAAAACAGCACTACTCATCACCTACAACCCCCAAGTCAGACCTCTACAGCAGTGGTTCCCAACATTTTCTCTGCCATGGCACACCTTTCTACCTTTAATTTGAGGCACACCACCATATAGTTTCCAAATAAACTCATGAATATTCATGAGCAAATGAGCCAATCCAGAGCTCTCTGAGTAGTTTTTCAAAAAATGTTGTGGCACACCTGCTGAGGCCTGACAGCACACCTGTGTGCCACAGCACACTGGTTGGGAAACACTGCTCTACAGCACATCATCAAGGATCTGCAGCCTATTCTGCAAGATGATCCTTCACGCTCTCAAGCATTGGGAGACAGACCTCTCCTCGCTTACAAACAGCCCCCAACCTTAAGCAGATATTCACCAGTAGCTACAGACCTACCAACAGAACCATTAAAGCAGGCACATATCCCTGCAACAAACCACGTTGTCAGCTTTGCCCACTAAAGAAACTGTCACAGGACCTAATTAAGCCAGCAACTCCAGCTTCAGACCAGCTACCAACTTTCAATGAGAGACAGGCTCACAACCTGCTTAGCTGTTTGTAAATCTCACTAGGTACCTGTCTGCATCTTTAAATACTTACATATCTTTGCAAAGCTGGCCCTTTCTCTTCTTAAATGAAACAGAGAGTCTCTCAGTTCCAAAACTGGGGCTTTAAGAACAACTCAAATATGAAAATTGTGATAAAATTGAGTGTTGGCAGCCGTGTTAAAAAGATTGAGCTAGAAGTGGGAGGGGTCACTGGCAAGTTCTGAAGCAGGGGTCTCAGACACACAGCCCCTTAAGCTGTTTTCTGAGGCCAGCAATGACACTATTGTTACTGATATTTGCAACACCATTGTATGAAAAGGTTTCAGTGGTGTGGCCCATGGGCTAACATACTAATCCTCATGTGGCCCTTGTGGTAATTTGAGTTTGAGACCCCTGTTCTAAAGGGGTGAGAGAAATCCTAGTAGGTCATTTAAACCATCTAGTTGATTGTGAATGTTGAGCAGTGATTGGTTCCTGGACATGGTAGCAAAACCCCTCTGAACAGAGGCTCAGGGCCAAAGCCTTCATGTTTCCTGTTGCCAAATGGACAGAGCAAATGCACTGAATGATCCACATAGGGTACATTCACTGGGGCAGATGGTTGCAGCGGAAACCTCTTTGCTGCCTGTAGCTCCACCACTAAAGAAAGCTATTTGTTTCATTTTAATGGTGTTATCTTTTACTATTTGTATTGCAGTGGCCCCTAAGAGCCATGGACTGGGGCTTGACTATGCTAAGTCCTGCACAAACAGAACAAAAAGAATTGTGTTTGAAGAGTTTGCTATATGTGTTTCCTTGCTAACTGATTCTGTATGTCATTTATAAAGCAATGCAGGTTTGTAATACATTCAGTGTAGCTCTGATAGATTTTGGGGAGAGGGGCAGCAGCTACAATAGCTTGGGGGGATGTGTGCCTATGTGTATTACTGTATGTATATTCTATTTATTCTATATATATTCTATATGTCTGCCATATTTTAAGCATATTTGCTAAAGCTGGCCATTAAATGATTTCTCCCTTCCACAAAAATTAATGTAAGTTTTGGGTTTTTCAATGAAAATCCAAATAAATATTTTAAAAAATGAATGCAGATCAAATCAGATCCAGTCAAAGATCCAGCAATGAATCATCTCTCAATGAATCATGAAGTAAGAGACTGATTTGGAAGTAAATGTGGCACACCTCTAATCTTCTCCTATCCTGTAAAGGAAACTAGGAAAGGCAATGAAAAATATTTGCTGTTCTGCTGTATTGATTACAGAGAGTTTCTCTCAGACTGTGCTAGGAAGTATTCCCTGAATCAAATTAAACTCAGAGATGAATCTGGCCTTGGCTGTTCATTCAGTATTTTCCCCTTCATCTGTGCCAAAAAGGTGATTTCAGTAAAAGATCACACCACCAGTGCACTGGCTAAAGCTGGGGAGAGCAGCTATTCCTCCAGTATTGTAGTGAGGCTAGTAATTGAAGGACATTTTATAAGACTAAACTGAGCTAAACATGAGAAGTCTCATTCACATTATTATCCCACTGATTGAGTCTCCAGTGCTGGTCCAAACCCCAGCCCTACTCTTAACCTGGAACCTAAGTTACAGAGCGATGCCCCAACCGCTGTCCTCTGTACACTGTTCTTTGCTGCCTGAGCCGATGCGTGAGCCCAAGCTGGCTCCCAAGATCATTTTGCCATTGCCCATTGGCTTCAAAAATCACAGAGAAGAGGTGGTTCTGAGAGAAAATGCTGTCTCCAGGCTTCCTTATGCACCACCTGGCCTGCTGCAGGTCATCTTTCTTTCCAGGGCCCCGTTGCTAGTCAGTGCAAGTCATTGCAGGACAAATCCCATAAGAGGGATCAGAACTGGAAAACTGGATCTGAGTCTCTTCTGTTGTGGAAGTTTGGATACAGATCTGAACTCCACAGCTCCAGCCCATCCCTCACTCTCACTGTCTGGAGACAAACTCCAGCTCCTTTCACTGCCGCCAGGAAGGGCATTCTCCAGCTTCCAGTCTTTGCCCCCAGCACAGCATGTCTGTGCACAAGGCTTGCTGCTGAGCAAAGTGACACATACCAGGCCACAGAAAATGAATTTCCAGGAAAGGTTCACAGACTCTCAGCTTTCATTTTTATACATTCCAACCCCTGAGGGGACCAGCACAATCATCTAGTCTGACCACCTGGTAATACAGGCTGGAGAACATCTCCCCAAATCAATCATAGGGTAGGTCTTTGAGAAAAAACACCCAAGCATGATTTTAAAATGGCCCATGATGTAGAATCCACTGTCCCTCGATAAATGACTCCAGGAAGTTTGCTGTTCTACTTTTGCTAAGGTGGCACCTGATCAAGGTCTCTAACAGGAGCCTGTGGTCTCTGGTTCAACATGGGGAGAGGTTCCTACCTGCTCAGCTGAGCTCTTGGCTGCCCATTCCCCTGGCTCATGTCTCCCTAGTCCAGCCTTCTCCAACTCCAGCTGGTGATTATTCCTAATAAGTCCTCTCTGCCATGATATATTTGCCCAGTGCTGGATGATGAATCATGCAGACATTTCAGTCTATTGTAACTAATTGTCCATGGGATTTCCCATTAATTACATGATACACTTGCCTTTAATGTCCTGAGAGCTGGTATGCAATGAGTAATTCTCTGCTCTGTCCCCCTTTGTTCTTTTCCAGATAGCAGCGGTGGAAAGGCAAATCTTCGACTTCCTGGGCTATCAGTGGGTGCCCATCCTGGCCAATTTTTTACACATTATGGCTGTCATCCTGGGCATCTTTGGGACCATCCAGTACAGATCCAAATACCTCATAATGGTAGGTGTTAAGAGACCAGTGCACTGCGCTAACTGATCTCTCTCACTTCTAACTCTACTTTGGACAGCACCGTGCAGGCCTCCCTGTTTATACTCTGATAAGCAGGACACCAAGTGGCTTTACTGCTGTTCACAGCACCAGCCAGCACTCAGCAGCAATGAGGATGATTTTGTGTGGCCCAGACTGTGCCATGGAGATCCATGCCCTGCATGCCCCACGAGAAACAGGGAAGTCAGTCGCCTCTACATCACCACCTCTTGTGATCAGAGTCCAAAGTACCATGCAGTTTCCAGTAACCTCAGGCCACATTATGCTGTAGTATCACGTGGTCCCAGGCTGTTATGATTCAGTTTCAAGTGACTCCAGGCCAAGTTAGGGTGTGGTTTCAAGTGATCTCCAGTTGAGTTATAGTGATGTTTCAAGAGACCCCCAGGCCAGGTTGTGGCTTCATGTGGGATTTTCTATTTCAGTTGGTTTAGACAGAAAACTGGGTGAAACTGACTGCACAGAGTTTTGTTCTGGGTTCATTTGAAACTCAGGGAGAGTGACCCCCTTGTGAATTGCCCCCCAAGAAAATGATCAAAAGATGTAGGAGAGGGAAATGTTTGGAGGAGAAAGGAGAAGTTGAATGCAGGGCCATGCTGGGAGGGTAGCACAGCTCAGGGCCAATTAGCCTGAGGGGACTCCCAGTTTCCCCCACCTTGGCACTGGGTTAGCCATGCAGCGCTGAATGGGGCCACAGGCCAATGGCGGCCTGTACTGTGCCATGCTGAGCAGCATTCTGTGTTCGCCACACACCTGGCTAGCTGGTCTGCCCCAGGATGCAGGGCAGGCCACTGTGTGACTGGGGCTCTGCAGCACCTGAGGATGGGGCCACATGCCAGCCCAGCCCACCCTGTCCTGCCCTATGGGGTGGATCAGCTGGCTGGGGGTGGGGTGGTTAATGAATACTGTGCGGAGCAATGCAGGGAGGGCACCTTCTGGCCTGTGGCCCCCCTGCCAGTGCTGAAAGGGCCCCAGAGAGAGCAGGGGCAGAGCCAGTGTAGAGCCTGCTGAACTGCGGGGCCCAGGATGGTTGCCCTGTTTGCCCTCTCCCTAATGATGGCCGTGATTGAATTAATGTGGAACATGATAGGAATGGAATTGGGGGGCAGGATTTCCTTCCAGACAAGGCTGGATTAACTGCCCCGGGGGCCCTTGGCTACCCCCATCCTAGGGCCCTCCTGCCTGGGCCCCTGCCCCTCAGCATGGAGACCTGTTGGGTGTGCTGGCCCTGGGGCCAAAGAACACTCCTGCCTTAGTCCTTCTCCAGCCAGTCTGCCCCCAGGGCTGGGCACGGGGCCAGCTGGCATGCTGCATGGGCCCTGGAAGACTGCACCGGAGCAGCAGAGGCCATGCCAAGAGCCATCCACCTTTGACCCTCCAGCCAGCCCAAAGGCAGTGCTGGCCAACCTTGCTCCACCTTTGCGGGTGGAGCAGCCAGGGGTGGAGCAGGAGCACAAGAGCCTGGCTTCTGGCTCCAGCCCTCCCATTCCCCACCCCAGGGTCTGCAGGGCAGGAGCACTCTCAGTGCTCCAGCCATGCCAGCACTGAACAAGGTGAGAAGGAGCCAGACGGGAGTTTTTAGGGGTTGGACATTGGCACCAATGTTCCCTCTAATTACTCGTAGACTGTGTGCGCAAACAATTTCTTTGTGTGTGCAAAAACATTTCTTTGTGAGCACCAATATTAGCACTATTGAATTTTTTTGTGCACACTTTATTTTTTTGTGTGTGCAGGTTTCATGACCTGTGTGCGCGTGCACACGCACACAGCTTAGAGGGAACAGTGATTGGCACCCCCTTTTTGGCCAGGGCCTAGGGCCTTAGCTCCTAAAGCTCCTGCGGTAATCCAGCCCTGCTTCCACAGTCCCTTCCACCTGCCGACTCCTGGGAGTGGGAGATGGAAGCAGGCTGACTGAGTTACAGAACCAGCCAGGCAGCAATACGGATGGTTGAAATGTTGCTGTTGGAACGTTTGATGCAACCCGATCAAAACACTGCATGCGAACAGACTGATTGTGCTGAAATTTTTGACAAAAAAAGATATCAAAACCTTTTGTTTCAATAAAATTGAAATGCCTGGACTGAACATTATTGAATTGTACATTATGGTCATATTTGGTGATACTATTTCAATTGTTGTTCTTTGGCAGGGCCATTTCAATGTTTCCAGAATTGATTATTTTAGACATCTTGTATAATGGGAAATTTTCAAATTTAGACTGTTTGTTCTACTCTGAGAGGAGTGGCAAGTCCATGGTTTGACTGGCTCTGCGTGGCAGCGTTTGGGCCATTTCCCCCAGCGCCCCCCATTCCAGTATAACTCCAGCTTGGGGACCAGTTGATTCAGGGACCTTAATTGTTACTGAACCAGTTGGTGTAATACTGAGGGACATCCCCACCATCAGCTGCTAACCCTGAGGGGTCCAGGCAAGCTGAAGGCTGGCCTTTGCTCATGGACCATTCCACTTCCTTTATCCCTGGGGATTTTGCCACACCTTTACCTCCATTGGTATGTGGATTTTGTTGGTCATCCTCTTTACCTGCTTTGGGCCAATACTGAGGGCAAAAGTTTGTGTTTGCAGGGGGAGGTGATGGAAGAGTTAGAGAGAAGAGGCACGAGGAAAATACTATGATGAGGAGGTCTAAGGACCTGTTGCTTCCTGAACACCACTGCTGGAGACTGGAATGGCTGCTCTACATATAGAAGAAGTGCATAATAATCCTGGGTTGACCCAGAGAATGCACAGGCCCCAGAATGCTGCATTCGAGTCCCTCTCACTTTGCCCGATGTAGCTGCTGCCAGAGCTAACCCCTACTGTAGACATGCTGCAATGGTGTAAACAGTGACTCTCTTTTACTCTGGTTTTTACCCAGTCAAGGGTTTGCACCAGTGCAGCTGTACTGAACTAACAGATGCTGTAGGCCTGGTCTCCACCTGAAAACTATACTTGCCTCGCTATATTGGTCAGGGGTGTGATTTTTTTCACACCCCTAACTGAAAAGGCTGGGTTAGCAAAGGGCGAGGGGTAGGTGCAGTTATTCTTGAAAAAAATGTCCTTTTCTTGGTATTTCTTAAACTAGTTCAGGGACCTGGTTTAAGCTATGCCAGCACAACAATGCTTTTGCCAGTATAAGTTGCATCTTCACACAGGGGGGTTACTGGCATAGCCATGCCACAGTCCCTTTCTGGTGTAAACAAGGCTCTGCTCTAAATAATCCAAGTGCTACCAAGCCCAAATCCTTCTCAGTGGTGCTGTGACTCCTAGCTGGTTATCTGGGCAATGTGGACTGCAGCAGCAGTGCAGGCAGCAATGTGGCCAAATTCATCCTAGCAAAGTGTCCCACTTATGAGCCTCATGGAACTGTTCAATTATCATTACTGTCCTTCTCTTACATTGTGTAAATGACTGGGGCGGGGGAGGGACAAGGCATTGGGAGCCAGGATCCCTGGCTTCAGGTTATAGTGCTGCCGCCCCTGACTTGCTGCGTGACTTCAGACAACTTACGCCAATGCTGTGCGCCTCAGTTTCCCAGTGTGTAAAACAGGGAGAACCGTCTCAATCTAATGCACAAGAGGAAACGGGCAGCTCTTGCCAATATTTGTGAAGTGCTCCAACATCTTTAAGTGACAGGTGCTTTGAACTTCTTGCATTGTATTTCTGTTCTCAAGAGCATGAATGCAACTGCTGCAAAATGGTTTCCTCTGGAAAAGCATTCAGACAGCCACATATAATAATATCATGCTTAGCTCACAATCTGTAGCTCTCAAAGCACTTTACGTAGGAGGGTAGAACTCACTATTCCCAATTTACAGATGGGGAAGCTGAGGCACAGAGCACTTCAGCAACTAGCCCACTGTCACAAAGCACAGCCAGAACTAGATTAGTGGGGGTCATGCTGCCATTCTCTGCTAGTGCTCTGAATGACAGCACCGTAAATACTGTCATGTGTCATAGTGACCTGTACGGTATAAGTTATGGTCACAACATACTGGTCAGTGTCTCATTCTCTGCCAAAGAGCTTTGGAGTAGCCCTGAGTGTTTCCTCACACATCTTATTCTGTCCTGGACCCTGGGGAGGAGGTGTGCATGCCACTATGGGGAAAGATTGGTAAAACTGGAGCTTCAGGACTGATTTTAGCTATTGGAACCATTTTCTTATCATAGGCGATTTCTGATTTAACCCGTTTTGGATCCTGCCTGTGTTCACCCACACATGGTAGGGAGGGGTGGTTAAGTGCATTTGGTTTGACCTTGTCTGATGTCTGTCCTTTTAGAGATGGGCCTGAGCTTCAGTGGTCAGTTCTAGATCAGGTCTTCCCTAAAATCTGGGAGTGTTTAGCTGGGGAGAGGGGAGTCAAGGCTGGGGGCAAAGATTGGTCTAGAACCCTTCTGTGATAAAGCAGGTAACTGAGTCTAGTGATCTGACCACATTTTTGGGGCCTGGGAAATTTTATCTGACCCTGATTTATTATGTGACCTTTGGTAAGTCACTTCACTTTGCGTACCTCAGTTTTTTCCTCTGTAACGCAGAGATAACAGTGGCTACAAACCTGCCTCCTGCTGTGTGTGTGGAATTCCAGGGTTAATTAGCTGACATTTGTAAGGCTCTGCAGATATGAGTAAAGTTACACAGGTTTTCATTTCCAGTGCCTGGTATGCTTTTGGGATTAATATATTATGTGTAATGTGCCTGATTGTCTTCTCCCTCATAGAGCTGTCAGGAGTAACCCCTCTGAAGTGTGGTGTGAATCTGGTATCCATGAAAACAGTTGGGTCCATTACTGATGAAACAATGTGTTTGCTTGTAGAGGCTGGGTAGCTGCAGAGAGTGATGGGAACTCATGCACCAGCCCGGCTTAAACGGTTGGTGCGTGTTGCTGTCTCTTTCTGCATGGCTCACAGGGATAGGGCCTGATCCAAAGCCCCCTAATGTCAGCAGAAGACTGCTAAGGGTCTTTTTCTCCATCTGCATTTCTGAGCCTCTGTCTCTTTCTCTCCCCAGTATGCTGTGTGGCTGGTGCTGTGGGTTGGATGGAATGCATTCATCATCTGCTTTTACCTTGAAGTTGGACACCTGTCACAGGTAATTACCTCTGCCATGGCACTGAACACTGGCTCTTCCAGAGCCTCTGATCAGCCTGGTCTGCCAATTGCTCGGGTTCATGTTCCTCATGTTACTGCTCTTATTCCTCACGCAGTTGGAGCTCATGACGCAGGTGAAGAGCAGCTCTGGGGCGGGAGGTCACAGGGCATCTCTACCCCTGCCACTGCTTGCTGATTTGAATCTTTCTTTCTTTCTTTCTTTCTTTCTTCAAAGCATAGCTCTCTGATAGCTCTGGCTTGCAGGAGATTGTATGGTTTAGTGATCTGTTTGTTTCCCCCAAATGATCTCAGCTGATGTTTGAAAGATGGCACAGTGAATTGGGTACTGGACTGAGGCTTCAGAGACCTAGACTCACACATTGCCTGTGTGATCTAGGGGAAGTCACTTAATCTGTGCTGTGCCTTTGTTTTGTGTTTTTAAAATGGGAGTGATACTTCCCTACCACACAGCATTGTTGGAAGGATAAAGTTCTATTGGCACAGCTGATACTGGGGATAAAGACCCTATAAGTGATCTCAGTTGTCACCTCCAACATTACCTGTCTCCTCACGTGGAGCTCTGCTCATGTCTTTCAGCCCTGACTTGCAGCATCACCAGCTATCCCATTCCTGAGTTACAGTTGGTCAAAACATTTCCACTGGAATGTCTTTCAGTTGGAAAACGTGAGAGACAAGGTGGGTGAGGAAATATCTTTTACTGGACCAACTTCAGTTGGTGAAAGAGACATGCCTTCAGCCAACATGGAGCTCCCTTTGGGGCTGAAGAACTGGAAGAAGAGCTCTTTATAGCTCAGAAGATTGTTTCTTTTACCAACTGAATTTGGTCCAATAGAAAATATTTCCTCCCCCAGCTCATTTCTCTCATATCCTGGGACCAACACAGTTACAACAACACTGCAAGCAACTGCTCGAAAATGAGGATTCAATGAATTTGAAACAGTTTCTGGGAATGTGTTGATCTTGTCAAACTTTTTGTGGGAAATCAACTAAATGTTTCCTTTCAATAAGGTCAAAATGTTTTGTTTGAACATAATCATTCTAACCTTTCTGGTACATTACACTAGTCAAAACAATAAAGTAGAAACCTTCAAGCTTGTTCAATCTGCGGCCCACAGGCCAGAATCCAGCCCACCAAGGGCTCTTATGTATTCTGCGGAGCCACCACACGCACTTGTGTGGGCTGTGTGGGGCTAGGAATGTAAAAAAAATTGCTCACTGGCCCCCGAGTGAGAAAAGAATGGCAGTGTGGCCCCTCATCCAAAAAGGTTGGACACCCCTGCTTGAAATATTTCATTTTGTAAAAAATTCTGAGATTTCAGCTTTTCATTCCAATTTGGGATGAAACCAAATTTCAAAATCTTAGAATTTCCTGCAGGATGGAAAGTCTGGGGTTTGGTCAATTCTATTCTGAGGCTTTCTTAGCAGAGATTTGTGGCTGTGTGCAGAGGGGGACAAATGTCATTCAGGTGACTATGTTAAGGCTCCCAACTTTGTTTCTACTTCTAACCAAACCCAGATTTGCAGAGGCTGGGGGAAAATCCTGGCTCCACTAAAGTCAATGGGAAGTTTGCCACTTTGACTTCAAAAGGGTCCAGATTTCACCAGAGGTCTTGAAAAGAAAAGTGATGAGCTAGTATGTTCCTCTTCCCCTCTTCCTCAGCCCCTGCAACTCCTCCTTTCTACATTCTTCCACATCAGTGTTCCACTTCATATTACAACTGGTGAAAACTACAGACGTCTGCAGTGTGTCCAGTGGCCCCAGCTCCAGGCACTAGACGCATGGGGCAGACTTCAGAGCAAGGGTTGATATATGGGTAAAGGGGCTAGAGTCCAACATCACTTTTTTAGACAGTGCAGGAAGGTCTCTGTGTTCGAAGGCTCAGCCTCTGTGTAAAAATGTATTCTCGCTTTGTGTGCAAAGCCCTCAGTGGACTGGGGAGCACATTGGCTCACTCTTGTGCAGCACAAGGGCACACGAGCATGGGGCAGTGCATAGGGCTTGTCATAGGATCTCCTGAGTGCAGAGCTGCATGTACTGGGTTTTGGAGCAGCTCATGGGAAGCACACATTGGCTTTTTTTTCTTTGTTGAGGTGGTCGTAAGTGCTGGGCAGCACCCATTGTTTTTGTTATGCATTGGTATTAATTTTGCTGTAGTGTCTGGGAGCCTCAGTTATGGGCCAGCACACTGTTGTGCTACGTGCTCTACAAACATGGAACAAAAATGTCTTTCCTGCCTCAACGAGTTTGCTGTGTAAGACAAGAGACAACAAATGGAGATGGACAGAGGAATACAAGGAAACAATGAGGTGATAAGGGTCAGCATGACAAACAGAGATCTCAGTGCCAGGACTGCTCCTGAATGCTGTTTTGGTGTCTATGTTTCTCCTTAGAGGTTTTGGGTGTGATGGTTTCCTCCCCAGGTATTTGGGACATGAGAGTTTCCCCGCATAATATTTTGGGCATGATGGTTTCCCTGCACAATGCTTTCGGTGTGATGATTTCTCCTCTCAGGTTTTAGGTGTGATGTTTGGTCTTTTCTCATGGCATGCGGTGGGCAGTGGTTTCGCCTCCCAATGCTTTGAACGGAGTCTTTTTTCTCATGAAGGCTGCTCTTTGTGTCTCTTTGTCTCCGAGGCATTTCTACTGCTGTCCCATTGTCCTGAGAGAGTTTCTCCTCACAAGGTTCATACTATGATTGTTCTCTGACCAGTGATGGTTTTAGCTTACCAGGTTTCAACTGATGTGACCCAGGTCTCACCTCAGAAAGAGAGGATCATGATGTGCTGCTCTTTGCTGGTCATTGTGCCTCTTCTAAAGGCTAATGTGGTGTGTGACCCAGGCCTCCTGGAATAACCTCCTGAATATGCAAAAATCAAGGCAAGCTGCAAAACCAGGGGCCAGACCCCCAAACCACTGATGGGTGGTACTTAAACCAGTCTCCCAGTCAGTAACAAAACATGCTTCTGATTCTCCATGCCGGTTCTCATGAAGCATAACAAAATAGAAACATCCCCTTTTATTGCACATCGGCTCCTCTGGCCCCCAGCTAGCTACTGGGTCTCTTAAAGAAACAGGTTCTCTTGACCTCAAAGGGCTAGCCACATCACCCAGAACAATATAGGCTTGGCTCTTACCTAAAATTCCATGCTACCAGCCAATCCTCTAGTAAATACAACTAAAGGTTAATATAAAAAGAAAAGCAAGTAAATGTTAGATGTTAAAGGGTCAACATGAATCACATACGTACAAATGATTTAGAGTCCATAGAAAACAAGTCCTTGAAGAATTTGGGGTTTGTAGGTTAGTCCAGTTCCTCTAATAGACACCCAGAATCTGGGTGGGTCTCAGTCCTTTGTTCAGTTGGAGAAGAATAGTTCCAGAGGTGGGTGTTGGTTGCAGACTGGAGACTGAAGACCAGGGGTTAAAGTATGATTGGGCGGGCCCTGGAACCCTCCTAATCAGGCAGGCCCCCTTCCTGCACGGGTGGGCCTGCTTTCTGCATGGGTGGGTACCACTCCTGCATGGGTGGCCCCTGCATGTCCGGGCCCCCTTCCTGCATGTCTGGGCCCCCTTCAAGCATCCCAGCTACTGCCCCCAATATCCATTCTTCTGTCCCCAAAATCCACCCCAGCCCCCAATACCCATCCCCAAAATCCACCCAGCCCCCAGTACCCACCCCCAATACCCACTTCCCTGTCCCCAATATCCACCAAGCGCCCAATACCCCCCCAAAATCCACCCCCAGCTCCCAATATCTGCCCCAAAATCCCCCCCTGCCCCAAATACCTGCCCCCAAAATCCACCCTCTGTCCCCAATACACACTTCCAGCTCAGGTTCCCCCAACGTTCCACCCCCCAGCGCAAGCCAGGCCTCCCCCATACTTGTGGGCAGTGCGCTGGGCCAGGAAACTCTGCAGCCAATGTTCCCTCTAAGGTTTGACGGCTTGTGTGCAAAATTTTCAACCCGTGTGCAAAACTTTTTCTGAATAAAATTTTTGTGCAACTTCACATGATGGAAATTGTTTAAAAATATAGAACAATGAAAAATTAATGTTATTTGTTTTTATTAATAATTTGAATGTATTCTATGCTTATGTAACATTTTGTCTCATCAGTTCTTCAATCCTGTTTGTCTGCCTTTGTCAGCTTTCCAAAATGAATAAACACATAAAAAAGTTAAAATGAAAGCAATTAACTTGCCTCTCATTTTTCATTTTGCACAGCAGCCCATTTTACAATTTTAAAAAAATGGTCCTAAATTGTTCCTAGCCAGTTCAAATGTGACCCTTTACTTGTTTTACTTAATTGGTCACTATTACTAATCTTGATCACAGTATACTTTATTCCTTCATTTTATTAGTGTTTGCTATATATTTTTTCCCCAGTTTAACCCTTCCCTAAGGAGCAACAGGCCAAAAAGTAAAAAAACCAACCCAGGGCTTGACCCTATGATTACAAATCTGTTATTCTACCAACTGAGCTACAGGCATTCCATATATAAAAACTTCTAGGCATAAAGGATAACTGTGTACTCCACTGCCCCTTGATCCCGCCCCCCCATAAACTGCTCTTTATTCCATGTGTGCATCTGTGCAGCAAACTCTTAACATCAGGATTGTGGGTTCCAGCACTGTGCCCCCCCAGTCTACTTATCAGAAGTAAGAGGCTGGACAATCACCTATTTTTGGAATGCCTGAGGGAGGAAGGACATGAAGGTAAAAAGGAGCCCTTGGATAGCTAGCAACTTCCCCCTCCGCTAATCCTCAGTGGGGCTTCAGGCCTGCCCCCCTGCCCATCTTCAGCTGCTCTCCCACCCTGCCCCCTCCGCCAGTTGATCCTTGGCCATGGTTAAGGCCTGTCCCCCCCACCCCTTATCCAATCCTCAACCACTTTGCCAGACTAGGGTTACCGGATACCAAAGCATGGAAAGGAGGACAGGGGAGTACAAAAAGGAGGATGTTGGAGGACACATACACATCTGGGACTCCACCTGGGCCCCCTTTATCCACCCAGCCAATGCTCCCCCCCAAATGCTTGCCCCATTGATCACCCAACTCCAGGGAAATCTGTCTAGCCCCTAGTTACAGCGTGAAATTAATTGCAAGAACAGAGGCTCAAGAATATCAAATGAATGGCTTAAGTATTTTTCCTCTTCACATTAAAGTAACCGTAAAGCCAACCACTTTAAGGAGGCACAAAACTAAGTATTTAATGTTTATATCAAGGTGCAAGGAGAATCACACTGCAGAACTCCTATCCAGACTGATGTTTTTACATTGTGAGTTGCAAACGGAAGCACACCTCTAATAAATTTAATGTAGTAATTATGGACAAGATTAAAATCAGTTTTAACACACTAAGTTCCTTCACAGAATTCACTCATTGTTAGACACACAGAGGGATGGGCCCTTGACTACATGAAGCCTAACAGAATTTGAGGTGTTGGCTTCTAAAGGAAAAGTAATCTCTGTCAGCAGTATTCTCCCCATGACTTGAAATTAGGGGTGTGGTGCAGGGGGATGTTTGGGGGGGTATAGGAGGTGCTCACTCATTTGCTCTAACACTGTTACTAGCCAGCAACTGGGGGGCACAGGCGGAGTGTACAGAAATCCCTGTCTAGCCTCAGTTTTGAGCCTCACTGTGCAGTATTTTTAAAAAATCACAGACAAGCTCTTTAGATTTTATACACACAGGAAAGGAGAAATGAGAAAAAAAGAGATCTGCTGGTTTTTATGTGCAGACCTACCTGAAACATAACCTTTTACCTAAAATGCAAATGTCTGGAAACATCATATCCTACTATGTCTGCCATAAACCACAGAGGGATATATATCTATTTTATGACCATTGACATTTGGTTTGCTTTTATGTGAAATACACATCAAATGGGGGGGGGGGGCGGAGTAGAAGTAGATGTCTGTGACTATCAAATGCTCCACCCAAGAGGACAGCACCTATTCTTGAATGCAATGATCATTTTTTTCCTAAATATACCAAAATAAAAATAACCACAGAGTATATAAGCAAAAGCAAGCTGCTTGTTTCCTATGATTTGATAAACTAACAAAGGGACAAATATTGCAATCCTTACTCCATCAAATTTCCCACTGACTTCATTTAAAGCATAGGATAAGGCCTAGCCCAGCAGCTACTTTAGAATGGATAATACTTGCATATCTGTGTATCTTACTAAAATTTAAGGACACATCTATAGTGGACTAATCTCTTCTTGGAAAGAAGAAACAAACTGAAAAAAAAAAATCACACTGGGAAAAGGAAAATCTTACAGATTCAAAGCTCCTCACAACCAAAAGTGAACTTTGTTGGACCTCTAAACAAAAGATTTGTTGTCAAAAGCCAAAGTTCATTAGCAGGAATAAAGATCTGGCTTAGCCCAGCCATTAGAGAAAACCTCCCCAGAAACTAAGTAAAGCAGGAAGCAAAGAAGGAGTCACAGGTTTCTCTCTGGGCACTTCAGAGACCCCATCAGGGTGAAGAAAAGCCCCAACCCCTCCAAAAAAATAAGATTAAACCTTCCCCAAAATCAGGTGCGGGGAAAGGGGAGAGGACCTGAGCTGGAGCCTGGAAAGAAGCCAGGGGTGAGGAGCTAAAGCAGCAAACCGAAACCACGTGTAGCACTGCAGCTGGAATGCCTGGAGCAGGGAGGAGGGCAGGGCAAGGAGGAGCAGCCTTAAAGCGATACACCACTCCTCCGTTTCCTGGCTGAGCCTCAGCAGCTCTGTCGGGCTGTCCCAGCCTGTTCTGCCCCTCCCCGTGCGCGGGGACTGGAAACCCCTGCGTGGGGAGGGGTTTCTTATGTGCGTGGCCGCGCAGCCGCGCGCCTTAGAGGGAACAGTGTCTGCAGCCTGTGCACATTCGGGAGAGCCCACCTCCCTCTGCTGCCTGCTGGAATGCCTGGCAGAATGCTGTTCCAGGGCCTGCTATTTTTAGGGGCCCAGCGTTCAGGCCCTTAAAAACAGAAAGTGGAACTGGAATGCTGCATTCTGGGTCCCACTATTTTTCAATGGTGGGCCCTGGAACACCGCGTTTCGGCACCATTTTCTATTTTTAGGGGACCCAGAACGCTGAGCCCCTAAAAGTAGTGGGCCCCGGAACAGTGTTCCGGACTGTTCTGGCTTACTTTAACCCCTGCTGAAGACAAAGTGATATTGATGCTGCTGCCTTTTATCACCTCTGTCCTTCCTCATGCTGTGCAGAGTCTTCACAAATCAAAATGGATACATGGGCAAGTCTCAGTGTCTCAACAGGTTTCTCCCTGGGTCCACTATACCTGAGTGCTTCCTTAATGGGCCATTAAGAGAAACAACAGTTTGTAGACATCCAGTCTCAGTGTCCTAGAATCCAATAACTTGAAACACAAATAGAATAAACCTATTCCTAGCTTCTAGTATGGATATGACACCTTCATATAAACCAGGGAATCATTCCTAGCCAATTACAACCTTTCCATTGGTAACAAACATGGCATATAACATATGGATTATTGCAAATATGAAATATTATTAATATGAAAGATAATAAAAGATTCTCTAAAGCCAGACTGCATCACAGGGTGACTCCCATGGTGTTCTACAGGGACTCATTTCCGGGAGGCATCTTAATGGATATGGATGGGTCTTCAAGGCGACCTGCTTGCCACAAGTAGGGCTGAGCTCCGCATTCCTGCCCTGCGCTAGCATGACCACATGGTACCTACACATCCGGCTAGCAGCGTGCAAGGAGGGAGGCATACAAATAACCTCTCATGTGCGCCTTGTAGGGTGACTGTTTCTTCTTAATCCCTTGAGAACAAGTGTGGCACCCCTCCCCAGCTTCTACTGAACAGCCGCGAGTGACACTTGCACTAAATCTAAAGGGATGTGTGCATTTAGTGGCAATGGCAAAATCACCCTCTGAAACACCAGCTCCATTTACCCACCAGACAGAGATGGATAACGCTGTTGGCTTTCCATTTTGCTACTTAGATCTATCAGCATCCCGAGAAGGGCAGGGAAGGGAGGGTGATGGGGTTGGGTGGTGAGGAAGACAGTGAGACAGCTGGGCCTGGCTGCAGATTCGAATGTGGTACACTGGAGAACAAAATTAATGAGACTGATTAATTTGGAATTTCAGGGTGCTCATTAATCATGAGCTCTCACTTACTGCTGCCTCAGTTTATAGATTGCATGAATTAGACAACACAATTTCATAAGCCAATGCTGCAGCTCTCCTGCCTTCTGTTTGCAGGGACGCCACTCTGCAGCTGGGTTCCGTCTGTGTGTCACTATTACAAGAAACTTTTCACAGGTTCTTCACAGGTGGTTATGGCCAGAGAAGTGTCTGTGTAAAACTAGCTCATCAGAGTGACTCCCTGTGCCTCTCTGAGATCTGGATTACACCTAAATGTTTTGCTGCCATAGCTGGATTGGTGTATGTTGATACTCCAGGGACTGTAGTGGCATAGCATGGTACTATACCTATGCTCGTATAACGTCATAATGTGTATACAGCCTACAGTGACAGAAGAGATTTTTTCCATCAATGTAGAAACACGACTTGCCCAGGCAACTGCAGCTAGGTCAATAGAATCATTCATTCAGCCACTAGTTGCTCTACCCTGGGGGTTAAGTCAGCACAGCTATGTTGCTCAGGGGTGTGAATTTTTCACAGCCTGGATGAATGTGGCTATGTCATATAAAACTTATGTGTAGACCAGGCCTTCAGACTGTGAAAAGATCAGCCTTAGCTGACACTGATAAGCCAGCAAAACTGCAGTGTAAATGCAGCTGTGCTGGGGGGGGTGGAGGGGGGAGGAAGTCTCTTAGCCAGGAAAGCTTATTTCTTTTGACAACTGCTATAAATCATACCTAAATCACTCTTCTCCTGGTATAAGCTGCATCTCTACCAGGAGGCTGTGCCAGTATTGCTAACCCTGTATCTGTACAGTTAACCCACTAACCATTTCTAGTGTAGACAGGGCCTTACACAGATTCGCTCGCTCATTTGATTTACGTGGACACATTTTACACAGATCCGCCCCACAGAGCAAATGCAGCAGAGGGAGAGAGAACCAGAATCTTTTCTGTCTTAACTCACCAGCAGGAACCAAAATGTTAGTGGTGTTCACCTTGCCAAGATCCTGGGCCTGATTCCATGCTTTGTACTGTCATTCTCCCTAGTCAGCGAGCATAAACTGGATGGAAATCCATCAGAACGATGGTGCTTTGCATGCACTTTGCACTGGTGTAAATGATGTTGCAAAGTGTAGTGCAATGAAGAGTTGGCCCCTTGATGACTGTTGATGTTTCTGCTGCTAGAAGGGAAATGGCATGAACTGAGCTTGGTATTTCAGATCCAAGTTGTATCTGTTGTTCCAGCAGTGGGACAAAACTCTTTGGGACGTGGAACTGGTCTTTATTCCCTCTGTAATATATCATGGATGAACCTGATGTGCTATAGGCATAACTCTTATTAACATTTGATCTTTACATATCAGGTATCTGGCTTTAGGACCATCCATGGAGGTGCAGAGCTATTTTGCTGACTCACCAAGCAGTCAGAACAGATGGGTAGCAACAGACACTAGGGCTATGTCCACACATTCTTTTTAAAGCGAAACAATGACCATTGTTTTGCTTTAAAAAAAGTTACGTCTGAACTATGTTTTGTTGTTTCGAAAGGAGGGGGCTCCTTATTTTGAAACAACGGAAGGGAATTCGAAAAAATAAAACCTGGAAAGTAATCGAAATAGCCCTTGAATCAAAAGGGCTGTTTTGAAATAACACCCGTTTGGTTGCATTATTTTGAAACAGCACTGTTTCAGTTCAAGTTTGACCTTCCTCCCAGGCTGCATGACACCCTGGAAGGAAGGCACCCCCTACCCGCCATTGCCCCATCAGCACCCTGGCCAGGCGGAGTGGGGGGTGCAGGGGGGATTGCACGGCGGCGAGGGGCAGAGTTCCAGGAGTGCCCCGAACCCCCTGCTGCTGGCCGAGCAGCGGGGGGTGCGCTCTGGGGACACCCTGAAGC
Organism: Podocnemis expansa; assembly: GCA_007922195.1. Taxonomy (NCBI): domain Eukaryota; kingdom Metazoa; phylum Chordata; order Testudines; family Podocnemididae; genus Podocnemis; species Podocnemis expansa. Next base: position 40,403,130 of record ML681963.1, read on the forward strand.
CTTCAGCGCTGGCCGAGTGGCGGGGGCTGAGTTCTGGGGTGCCCCGGTACCCCCACCGCTGGCTGAGCAGTGGAGGTGAGCTCTCGGGGTGTTCCAGTATCCCCATCGCTGGCTGAGCGGCAGGGGCTGAGCTCTCAGGGCGCCCTGAAGCCCCTGTTGCTGGCCAAGCGGCAGGGGCTGAGCTCTGGGGTGCCCCAGTACCCCTGTCACTGGCCCAGCGGTGGGGGCTGAGCTCTCCAAGCACCCTGGAGCCCCCGCCCCTTCTCAGGTGTGTGGGGGGTGAGATCTCAGAGTGTGGGGGTGTGCTGGGATCTCAGTCCCCCCCCCCCAATGCCTGGGAAGGGGTGGGGGCTCCGGGGCACTCGGAGAGCTCAGACCCTGCCTCTGAGCCAGCGATAGGTGTACCAGGCTGCCCCAGAGGTCTGCTCCCGCTGCTTGGCCAGCAGCGGGTTACATGGCACCCTGACTTGTGCCCCCTGCCCCACTGCCAGCGAAGCGGCAGGGAGGAGGGATGCCCCCCCATCTCTGCCCTAAGGACTTTTTTTCCTCTGCCACTGACTCTGCAGAGCCATGTTGCCACACCTCCCATGGTCCTCCTTGCCTAAATCGAAATAGCAAGTCCTGTGTCCTGACTTGCTATTTCGATTTGGTACTTTTTGCTTAAATCGATTCAAATTGTATTGATTTAATGATTTTATTTCAAATTAGTTTAATTCAATTTAACTTAAATTGAATTAAGCCTGTACGTGTGGACATAGCTTCAGCTAGTCTCTCTGAAATGAAGAAGAAAGGTTAGGAGCTCTCTGGGAGATAATCCAGGCTGTGCAATTTCCTGAGGGTCTTCTGGTGAGTTTTTTGTTTGTAGCTACAGACTCTTGTGAGGACTTGGTTACTTACATTGATGCTTACTAATAATGTTTATGTGCTGTATGTCGGGAAGAGCTTGAGGAGTTGAACTGTTCATGTGCTTTTAACCTTCAGAGCTGTGGGTAGGTTTCCCTTAGCCCTGATAAATAGGGTCACAGCCTGGAGAGCTGAAAATATCTGTGGTAAATTAATCCTTGTTGTGGTAATGGATTTGAAAAATCAGCATACGTTTGCTGACAGTGGCTATTTCTAGTAGCCAGCTAGAGCTATTGCTGCCAGTCAGCCTCCAGTTAGGGGTTAGATTAGTTTCCCCAGCACAGATCTCCAGAGAGCCAGCCTTCTTTGGTGGTAAAACAAAGAGCTCTCACAGCATTATCGCTGCATGTCTGCTCAGCTATTCCTGCATTCACATCTCATCCAGCCCTCCATGAAGTTCACAGGAGCTTTTCAGTGGGAGTCAAGGTGGGTCCCTTAATCTGCCCCTGTGCCTAGTCATTCACCCCCAGTTCTCCTAGGGAAGGGAATGCTGGTTTGGGGGTGAGACCTGCACTGGCCCTGTCTGAATAGGGGATGAGAAGGGAATTGCTTTCCAGCTGCCTGGTTGTCTGAAGAAGACTCCAGGGTGTGGAGCACAGGAGGTGGAAGGAAACTGGGCAGTCAGAAAAAGCGTGGGCCCCAATAACAGCTGTGTGGGTGAAGCCCACCAGTTGCTGAACACTCAGAAGACCTCACTCAGGAAAATGGTCAAAGACAAACAGACAAGCCTCTGAGTGGGGCATGAATGCTTCACAAAACCATCATGTTGTGTCTGACATTTCCATCCTCTTCCTCAAAGGGAACCTGCACTTCACCCTTGAAGGGCTCATAGACTTTTAGGCCAGAAGGGACCAATGTGATCATCCAATCTGACCTCCTGCATGTTGCAGGATCCTCATCTACCTACTCCTACAACAGATCTCTCACCTTGGGCTGAGTTGCTGAAGTCCTCAAACCATGGTTTAAAGACTTTAAGGTACAGAGAATCCACGACTTGCTTTAGTTTAAACCTGTGGGTGATCTTTGCCCCATGCTACAGAGGCCAGCAAAACACCCTTCGCATCTCTGCCAATCTGACTTGGGAGAAAATTCCTTCCAGACTCCAGACATGGTGGTTAGTGGGACCCTGAGTGTTTTGGCAAGGTTCACCAGCCACACACCTGGGAAAGAATTCTCTATAATAACTCAGAGCCCACCCCAGCTAGAGTCCCATCACCGGCAGTTGGGGTTTTGCTACAAACAGTCACAGATCTACTACATGTCATTATAGGCAGTTTTATCATGCCATCTCCTATCAAGCTCGGTCTTGAAGCTAGTTAGGTTTTTCTGCCCCTACTGCTTCATGTGAGACTGTTCCAGAACTTCATTCCTCTGTTGGTTAGAAACTTTGGTATAATTTCAAGACTCAACTTGCTGACACCAGTTTATATCAAGCTTGGGAATTTGAATGCATAACTTTGCTAGACAGTAATAATCATGATCTCGAGAGAGAATGGTTTTATGGCTCATTACAACATTTTGTAACCTACTAACTCTCCTTTGTCCCCTGCAGGACCAGGTTAAAGTTCCTGGGGTCCCAAAGCTTTCCACTTTTGTGGGTCCCCCTCTCCCACCATTGAGGAGCCCTGTGGTATGCCTGCACTGGGGCCATCAGCAGCACAGGGCAGGCTAGCACTCAGTGCTGGGAGGCGGCCCAAGCCCACAGACCAGCCCGTCACAGGTCCAGCATGCAATGGTGCTTGACATTGGGGATCTGCTAGTGCTAGTGGGAGGGGCCCACATACTGGCCAGCTGTGCAGGCCAACCACCAGAGGTGCTCTGGGTCCACCAACCAGCACCTGATTTATTTTTGTGAGCTGGTACATAGTGGGTGCCCCCTTAACCTGCAACTGCAGCCCCTAAAGCTTCTTTGTTAATCTGGCTGTGGTCCTGTGACTGCAGAGGTGCTGTTTGCCCATTCCATTTTAAGAAGTTTCTTGTAATGTGCATTAACCCATTATTTTAACAATCTGTCCCACCTTGTGTTTAGCTGTGACACTCTGGTTACTTTTCCAGACATGAAGAACAGCTCTGTGTAATCTGGAAAGCTTGTCTGACACCAACAGAAGTTGGTATGGTAAAAAATATTACCTTTGCCATCTTGTCTTTCAGATTATTCAGAACATCAAGTAAAATCTTTGGCTTTTGGTAGATGGCTCATTCAAGGTCTTGGACTCAGACTTCCCAGGCCTTAGCAGAAGTAGCAGTAACACTAGAGCCTGGTCTACACTATAGACTGTGGTTGACCAAAGTCAGCTTTTTTGCCAAAACAGTGGTGTGTACACATTGCACACCCTGCCCTTCCCACCTTGCGCCAACCAACTCCTCTGTGACAAACAAAAACCACCTCAGTAAGAGGCATAGAGCATTTGCACCAAACTTTTAATGACGAAGCATCAGTTTGGACACCGTGTGTGGTTAGGTTGTGGCATATGGCCTTCAGGAAGTCTCCCACAATCTCCATCTTGGCCACTTGAACTCTGCTGCCCTATAGCTATCCATTTCCCTCTTTAAAGTCCCCAGAGATTTTTAAAATTGCACATCCTGCTTGGTCAGTGTGGGGAACTCACATCTCATCTTCCCAGCTGAACATGGCAGCTCCACACACCAAATCTCCTGCTTGGAGCATGCCAGCGCTTCTGTATTGGATCAGCATTTGGGGACAGGTGGCTGTGCAGTCCTGGCTCCACTTAAGAAAAAAGGAACTGCAATACTTACAATCAAATTTCTCATTTAATCATAGAGATAGGCTATGGATTGGACATAGTGGAGTGCTGTGTGAAAATCAAGGAGCTGTGGCATGGGTACCAAAAGTCTAGGGAGTCAAACTGTTGCTCTGGTGCACAGTCAAAGATGTGCTGCTTTAATCAGGAGTTGCCAAGCATCCTCAGCAGTGATCCCACCTTCATCACCAAGAGACCTGTGGCTACTCCACAAGCCCAGAGACAGCAGAAACGGGAGTCAGCCCTGGAAAAGAAGTTGTAAACAAGGATGTTGAATTGGAAGATGATGTGGGTCATTTGCTGATGTGGGTATGTAGGATGTCATCTTGGCCCGAGAGGCTTTGAGCCTTTTTGAGCCTCCCAACTCTGGCATGCAGAATAGAGGAGAGGGGAGCTCAGGTAAATGTGTTTTGTGGTTTTTGAGCTGATGCTGCTTGGTTACATGAGGTACAGCTGTCCTTTTGCTTTATTGCATCGTACAGCTGGCTGCAGGGATAGAAATGCACAAGAGTTGCTGGGTTTGCAGGTATTTCCCATTCTCCTGTGTGGCTAAACAGTGCCGTGGAGAAGTATGTTATTGCACACAGAGTTCACAGGAATCCACCAGAGAGATCTCTAGGAAACGTTCCTGGAGGTACTCATCAATTCACTGCCAGAGATTCCTTTGGAAAGATACTTTGTAGAAAACTTTCCTGCTCCAACTGGCAATAACTTGCACAGACAATAAAGTGGCACAAAGTTGAGCAGTATAGAGACATGGTTTGTAGCTGCTAGCATGGAGGCCTGCTTGCTTTCAAGAGTGAGAGATGGGTTTCTAAGGGCACTACCTGTGGAAAAGGATGCCATTTGAAATTTTGTCCCTGTGTACCTGCATCAATATGCGAAACAATCACCCAGAACCTTTGCCCCACTTGAGTGCCCCCTACCTCTTGGTCACAACTCATCATGCTCTGGGCAATTGTTCCCTGGCAAGTGCACAGCTCAATAGTGAGAAAGGTATTTATAGGGATGAATCAGTGCTGTTATTGCACTCATAATCGTTCTGCTGTAGACTGTTAATGGTGCTCCTACAAATGTGCCGCTGCAGGGAAACCACCCACCCCTTCTGACCACCTGCAGCTAATAAGAAAATGACCACAGATGTGCGAAGAGGAATCTAAGAACTCCTCCAGTTCTCTGATATTGGGGGGAAGAGCATAAAGACACATTCTGTTCAAAGATCAGAAAAATTGATAGACAGGAGCAGAGAGAGAATTATGTGTGAGTGATAACTGCTCATGAGGGCATGATAAGAGCTAGGAAGGAGCAAACAGAGTTGGTAAGGTCACTCAGGACACTGCAGAGTGAATTCATGTGTGCTAGCTCTCCCTTGCAGCCCATATAGAACTGTTTTCCATGCCTTCCCCAAACTCCTGCCACATATTCCTACCAAAATCTCGGCCCATCTCAGTACCCCATTCACACCATCTCTTCAAATAACTCCCAGAACAATAGCTGGATTTACACCAAGCTCTCCTAGCTTGTACTGCTCCTCGCTGCTTTCACCCCTCCAGTCCAGCTTCTTGCATGTGCAGGGTTTAAAGTAAGCTGGAAGGCCCCAGAACACTGTTCCGGAGCCCACTATTTTTAGGGGCTCAGCGTTCCAGGGCCCCTAAAAATAGAACATGGAGCTCGAACGATGCATTCCAGGGCCCACCATTTAAGAATAGCAGGCCCCAGAACGCAGCGTTCCAGTTCCACATTCTATTTTTAGGGGCCCAAATGCTGGGCCCCTAAAAATAGCAGACCCTGGAGCAGTGTTCCAGTAGGCAGGGCCAGGGGCAGGAGCCAGGGGTGTTGCTGAGGGACTCAAGCCCTACCCCAAACCCCTCCCCATCCCCATCCCCACCCTGCCCTGAACCTGGGGCCTGTTGCCTCCACACCAACCATACTGCCAGCAGAGCCAGGGCCTACCACCCCACCCACCAGTCGCACCTCTGCTGGTGAATGTGGGGCGGCCCAGCTTGTGCTGGGGGGGGGGGCATTTGGGGCAGGGAGTGGGGCAATGGGATGGGGGGGCAGGAGCTGGGGTCTGAGGGGCCCCACTGGCATGGGATGGGGGCCCCACTGGTGCGGGAGTGTGCTGGGACCCCCCAAATTGTACTTCAACCCCTGTGTGCGTGGTGAATAAATGTCATCTAATAAAGATATGCTCTGTGAAGAATAAGCAATCTTTTCTTCTTGCACATGATAGTTGCAGCTCACATTGATGCACAGTGCAAGCTGGATAGCAAGCACAGCATGGTACAGTGGTGTTTATAAAGACACCTTATTCCTTCTCATTGTCAAAATGGCTCCTTGAGGGCGCCCTGATTCAAATGGCCTGCCCATTGTCCCCCTCTAGTAGGTCTGAGAACTGCTTGTTCATAGTCAGCTGCAAGGTGATCTGCTTCTGCTTTCCACCCCAGGGGAAAGTTTTCATCCTTAGCTTCACAATATCATAGAATCATAGGGTTGGAAGGGACCCCACGAGGTCATCTAGTCCAACCCCCTGCCAAAAAATATTATGAAGTGCACAACAGGCTGCTATAACCATGGGAATATTTTCCCTATTTAGATCTAACCTGCCACAAGGGCATCACCAGCAAGCTTTAATCTGCCAAATGTTCATTCAGCGGTTATTAGGCACTTGTTCAACCTGTTATTGAAGTGATCCTTTCTGCTATCCAGGCTGCTTGTCTAAGGCTTCATGAGCCATGGCAGTAAGGTGTAAGCGGGTCTCCCATGATCACTATAGGCTCTTCAATACCCACCACTGAAACTTTTCAGTCTTGAAAGAGTCCCTGTTCGCAGTTTTCTGTATAAGCCAGTGTTTCTGAAGACGTGTGCATCATGCACCTTCCCTGACCAACCCATATTGATGTTACTGAAATACCCAAGGTGATCCACAAACACCTGCTGTACCATAGAGTAGTACCCATTTCTACTGATGTACTCCAGCGCAAGATGGTCTGGGGCCAAAATGGGATCTGCATGCCATCTAGCGCCCTGCCTAGTTGGGAATCCCACTATTTCACATGCATTTTGAAGACACTCATCCATTCATAGCAGAATGTGATTAATAACCCTGCACACTTCTAATAACACAATGCCAACAGTGGAAATCCTGACTCCAAATTGATTCGCAACCAACCAGTATTGGACTTTAGTTGCCAGCCTCCACACAGTGATCACTATGCACTTCTTCACAGAGAAAAGTGGCCTATCGGCTCTCATGGCCTTTAAGCAGGGCAGGGGCGAGCTCTGCACAGAGTTCCAGGCGGCAACTTTGCAGATCTGAAAGTTTTGTGGCCACTGCTCATCATCCCAGCTTTGCATAACAGTCCTCTCGCACCATTCGGGGCTTGTTTCACATGGCTAAAAGTGGCAGTGCAGCGTGTACAGATGCTCCATGAATGCAAACAGTAATCCAACATTTTTTACATATCATACAGCAGGTTGGGTGCCTCAGATTCCGATTCTAATTGGGAGCTTGCGAAATACTGCATAGCCAGCCTTGATGTGTTCAGAATACTGCCAACAGTGGTGGAGGGCACAGAAAGATCCATTTGTTGACATAAAGATGGCAGGTACACAAAAAACTTGGCCTGTAGATTGCCAAGAAACACAGTTGGAAAGCAGTGGAATGATGGGATGGAAAGCGCTGCCTCATGGGACATTGAGCCTGCACCCATGATGCACTTTGATTCTCTCTGCCTTTCCACAACTCCTAGCAGCGCAAGGCAGCAAGTTGCACAGTAGGATAGCTGCCTCTATTGCACTGCTCTCATTGTCGGAGCTAGAGCACCACCTGTGGATGCATTTTGATGATGTAGTGAGTCCTGTGTGGACAGGCACAAGTGCAGTAATTGATCCTCACTGTAACTTGCATCAACAATACTTTCTAGTGTAGACAAGACCTTAGGGGTTTGAATTAAATGTACTTTTACAAAGCGCACCCTGACCAAAGAGTTTTGAATAGAGTAAATAAAAATAACTTCTCTCAGTTTATCAGGTTTCGCTTGCATGGTTTTTCTCATGTCATGGATCTACCAATAGAGTCTACCAGGCAGGTGTGTCACTGGCCATGGGCCCACAGGGTCCATGCCACAAATGTGCAGGGGAGTGCCCCAAACCTGGTCATAATGCCAACTGCAGTACTTAGTCCTGGCACACAGGCACAGCACCTGGAAGCTCATCTGGGGCTGCGTGGGCAGGGCCTTTTTAAATCTCCTACCCTGCAGCATGGCCAGATGGGGGGGCAGGGGGAGGAGAGAACAGGGGCTGGAAATTTAAAACCATCATGGCCTCGGCCCAGGCAGCAATGAGGGTAAATGTATGCCTCATTGGACTTGGTGAGAGACCCACTAGTGGAGTCCAGATGGAGGGTGCCCTGGGGGAGCTACCATTTCCTGGATAGAGCTGCCTGGGCATGGGTATGGGATGCTGGATGAGCACTGGTGGGGCCCCAAATCTTTTTGTTTAATGTTATGACCCCCCTTGCTTCCTGGAAAACCATAATCCAAAAGCATTCAAGTCCAGATGTGCATGCATAGAGGTGCTTGTTTGAAAATGGAACAAGGGGGTGCTGGAGGCTGGACCAATCTGAGACCTAAAGTTGACATTTCAATAGTGAAGAAGAGATGGCAGGCAGAGTGAGGATAGGTAGGAAAGGGTTTTGAAAATGAAGACAAGTAAATCATATTTGATCTGCTACAGAAGGGGGAGTCAGCCAGGGGAGGGGTGCAGAGAGTGAGGCATTGTGGAACAAAGAAATGGGCTAGAAGAATGATCCACATTATGAATGGATGTGGGCAGGCAAGGCTGCATTTGTCAAGGCCTGAAAGGACTGTGCTGCACTAATTGAGAAGTGAGATAATGAGAGCCTGGGTGAGATATTTCAGCTGTGTGAATGGATAGGAAAGGCTGTATCTTAGAGAGGTTACACAGAAAGAATTGGCAAGACTTAGTCATAGCCTCACTGTGAGGACCTAGAGAGAAGTCTTAGTCAAAGATGACACCTGATTACAGGCCTGAATGCCAGGAGGATGATGGTGTTATCTATAGTTTCCAAAAAAGGAGGCGGTGAAGACATCTTGGGGGAATGATTAAGAGTTCTGGTTTACCCATGTTGATCTAAAGCCAATGAATGGATGTCCATGAGTTGCTGTCAGAGAAATAAGGCAGGATTTTCATTTGGACAGGAGACAGGTCTGGAGCGGACGTCTGTGATGGGAGAGCAGAGATTTGTGATGAGAGGGAGGGCAAAGATTCAAAGGTTGCAGGAGAATGAAGCATAGAGGTGATTGTCAACACATTTAGCGGAAGAAAGCTGGCACTGATGGGTGGTGCTGGAAGAGACCAGATGATGGTCAGAGAGGGGAGATCAGCAACGAGAGCAGAGCTTGGTGAAGATTGCATCAAGTGAGTGGCTCATTTGGCCATAGGAAGAGTTGAACCAGCACTGCAGGTGGAATGGAGAGATGAGGGAACACACAGCTAAGGCATCTTACACAGCACTTCTGAAAGGAGCGAAGGAGGGAAGATAGGAGGCTGGTCCCACTACTGGGGCAGAGTTAAGGTTGTTTAAGAGCAGCACTTCAGCATTAAGAAGTATTTCAGCTTGGAAGTAGGAAAGAGGACTGTCCTGGGGCGATGGAGATTGGAATCACTCTAGAGGCCCAATTCTCTTGTGTTTGCACTTATTGTCATTATTGGCATCAGTGCAAAGTGGCTGTAAGACCAGATCACAATGGTAATGCTTTGTCATGCTTTAAATGACTGCACAAGGCCCAGAAAAATTAAGCCCACAGAGCAAAGGAGCAAGAGCAAAGCCAAAGCGCATCTTGTGCAAATATGTGGCACTATTGTTGTTGGGCCAAAATATTTTTCAGCTAAAATATTAAGATAACATTAGATGATTAATGAAAGATTATGTTACTAAAATGAATGGCAGCACAGAGAGCTGCGAAGTGATGTTCCAAAGAAGCAGGGGAATCTTACACAGCTGAGGAGCTGGAAAGCAGAGAAGTAGGCACACTGAGAAGCAGCAAGGGTCTGAAGACAAAGGTTTGTGCCACACCACCCACCATGTGCGGCTTCAGGATGTGTCGAGTGGAGGTTTGTTATTTCTCTTTCTGCAGTTGCTAGAAGATACTGACAAGATCTTTTGAAGTTTTCTAAAGCCATGTTTTTCATAAATACCCCTTAGATGTTAGAAGGTGATATTTCTCTCTTGGCAGGTTTTTTTCTCTCCAACAGCTCCGTTCATTGTTTTGTTAATTCAGGGCTACCGGTGAGCGCTGAGCTGTGCAGTTGCCAAGAAGCCTCAGAAAGTGTACCTGCAGGTTTGCTGTTGTAGGGTTACACTGGGCTGTAGAGGCTGGATTCTTGTTTGAAACTCTCTGAACCTCCTGAGTCTACAAAACTGGGTTATTAATTGTTTTTTGGTAAAGAGTTGTTACTACCCTGAGATTTTTGATATTTCCATTTTTGCTTGGGCTGTGGCGATCTCTGTTGTCTCTGTCTCGGTCTGTATGGAGATCAGCTCTTTCCGGTTCAGTTGTGGATGGGGCAGACTGTGCAGCAGCTCAACAGAAATGGAAACTAAGAATGGGGAAAGATCTGTAAGCATTCCCAAACCTCTTAAATGTTTGGTTACTTTTGAAGTATGGGTCTGGACTGAGATCCACCCAACTCATTCCACACACAGGCTATGTTCACACACAGGGGGTTATTTCGATACAAGTTGTTTCGAAACAAGTTGTATCAAAATAATGCCTTATTTCGAAATAAGTTAATTTGAATTAACAGTTTGTTAATTCAAATTAAGGGAAAAAAGCAGGAATCGAAATAGCAGGTTCAGACAACAGTTATTTTGAAACGAGTTACCGTTGTTTCGAAACAACATGTTTAGACGGCATTGTTTTGAAACGATTGTTTCGAAACAACGTAGTTTCATCCCCACATGGGGTTTAAGTTGTTTTGAAACAACACCGTTGTTTCAAAACAACGGAACCTGTTGTTTCGAAACAACGGTGCGTCGTGTGAACATGGCCTTTCTTATTTCGAAACAACCTCTGTTGTTTCGAAATAAGACTGCTGTGTGAACACACCCACAGACTGTGGATCAGACAAATGCAATCCATTGTGGGCATGTCGATGTTGACTGCATCTGCAGAAATGCAAAGAGCCCTTTGTGCTGTCCTTTAACCCACTCGCCTGTTGCATTGCTGTTATCATTAAATAAGAAGAATCCCTAGCTCTTACCTAATACTTCTGCATCAATAGACCCTGCAGTGCTTTACAAAGGATGTCAATATTATTCCCACTGTGCAGATGTGAAAACTGAGGCACAGAGCAGTGAAGTGCTTTGGTCAGTGTTGCCCAGCAGCAGAATCAGAAATAGACCCCGGATCTCCTGTGCTCAGATGGCCTGTCTTCAGGGGTTTCTGTCCATTTATGTCCCTTGTGTTGCTGTGTGAGCAACTGTTTATTTCCCCCCTGAACATTTTCAGTGAAAATGAGAGAAAAATTTGGGGTTTTTCTTCAAAAAAAACCTGGAAACCAAAACACTGACTTTTTCGGTGGCTTCTGACAACCTAAACCCTAAAACTTTCAGTTTTCAGTGAAAAATGTTCTTTTGGTTTCCAAAAGCTGGAATCCCATACCTTTATTTTTAAGAAAGACCTGTTTTGGGGCCAAAATGATTTTCTTCATAAAATTATCCTTTTTGATCAAAACTTGGATTTTTTTTTCACAAAAAATACTCATGAGTTTTGTCAGCAAACTGTGGGCTTGCTCAGGGCCAAACTCCCCTGGATCTCAGTCCTGCGTTGGGCCATGGTGCGGAGAGCTCTTGGTCCTCTTCCTGGCAGTGGTTTGAGGCTGCCATGACTTATTATCAATCACAGAGTAGAACTGAGAGATACCTGCTGTACTGAAGTGTTTCTGATGTGGAAGCTGTGCTGCTTTCTTCTCTGGACTATCCCTGCTATAGAAGCCTCTTTGTTCTAGGGGAACCCTCCTGTGGCAAAGGTTTCAGATGCGAGCATTCCCCATGGCTTCACCCAAAGAAAGCATGGCTGCAGAAGAGGCTAAATCTGTCTGTTACATCCGTTCTGCTCTGTGAGCCGGGGAAGCTCAGCTGTGTTGATTTTGCCATATATTCAGCTGGTCACTACTGGAGGAGAGCCCAAACCCACATGCTGCTGTTTCTGTGAAATTTCAGCTTTGCATTTTGCAGGTCTGCTATCAGGAGGGTGCAGGCACTGGGCTGGGTGGATTAGAGCAGCATCTTATCCCCTGCCTGATGACAGCCCGAAGCCATGTCTTGCAGGGGCAGACCTTTTGCGTATGAAGGAGAGATGTAAAAGCTCAAGCAGATAAGACATGGAGAGTCCCAAAACACATCAGTGGGCTTACCAGTTGTAGATATCCAGCAGCAGAGCCTTCATGGTGGGTGTCTGTGTGCCTGTCTCACAGACAGTGGTGCCCAGTGAGGTTAAGCCATGCTGGGGAGGAGAAGAATCTGTCTGTGTCTCAGAACTAAGAAATGGACCTCGCCAGGGGCTTTTCTGTATGTTATGGTGCTGAGTCCTCCCTGTGAAGAGCTGAGCATCCTCTGCTCCCATGGAAGTTGGTGGTAGCTGGGGATGCTGTGTGTCTCACAAAATCCCTACCTGGCTCTCCAGGTGCTGTGTGTCCCTGCTCTTGCTGTCTTGTGAGTTTCTCACTGTGCACCCGACATTGAGTGAACCTGCAAAGGTCCCTTTGCCCACCTGGCGGGGCAAGCGCTAAGTCTGGCATCTGCAAAACTAGGCTGGGGTCCCACAGGGGCCTCAAAGATCCCATGGCATCCTTAGCTCACACTCACACATGCAGCTGCCCGACTCCTGTGCCACTATAGCCCTTTGGGGTGAAAGGAGAGCACAGGGCTGGCAGACTGGAGATGAGGGCTCCGTCGGCAGCTGATAGAAATCGACGGAGTTCCATGGAAGCCAGCAGGGATCCTTGGCTCTAATCCCTGCAGTGTCCTGGATTTCTGGTGTGACCATGGTGAAGTCAGCTAACCTCAATGGACCAACTCTGCCCTCAGGAACTGTGAACATGGAGTCGTTACAGTGAAGTAACCGTCAACTTATGCTGGGGGTCAGCAACCCAAAAGATAAAAGCCATTCTTAAAAAATTCTCAAATAACCATGTGTTTTGAGAGCTGCATTGGATGCAACCTCCTGGTAGAGGGTGTGGGGAGCTGAGCCAGGGCACCTGCTACAGGGTGGGGAGCCTGGAACCAGCAGTAGGCCCTCTGCAGCGTCCCCCTGTGGAAGAGCGGACCCTGGCATGGGTCACTTGCAGAATCTCTCAGTGGCAGGGTGGGCAGCCGAGCCAAGAGCGGACCACCCACCAGATCCCCCAGTGGCAGGGAGAGGGGGGGCCTGGAGCCAGGACTGAGCTGCCCCTAGAGGCCCCTGGTGGGATGGGGAGGGTGCAAGACTCAGGAGCCCAGAGCCACATGCAGCTTCAGAGCTGCAGGTTGCAGACCCCTGATTTACACTTATGGGACAGAGAGGATATGGGCAGTTTCTCCACTGACGTGGGTTATAAGACTAAACTACTGAACTGCTGCAAAATGCTTTGAGCACTTTGAATAGAAGATGCTAAAGAAGGGCTGAGTGCTGCTAGTGATTAATAAATCAGATTGGGGCTGTAAGGAGAGATGTAGTAATGGTGCATTGTGTAAATACACTTCATCGTATGGTGCAGAGGTACGCATATATTAGGGCAGAGCATGGCAGTGGTGGGGTTAGAACATGGGATTTCTGGATCTCAGTGCTGTTGGTGCCAGAACTAAAAGCCCAGGCTGCTGTAACAGACTTACCAGCCCGTCTGTGACCCAGACACTGCATGAAGGGAAAAAGCACTCCACTGAGTGAGTTCCAAGTCCCTTCTCCTGGGAAACTTCCTCGCTCTTGGAGCTGCCTATGGGGCAGAAGAACTAATTTGTAGAACTACTGAGCACCTGTAGCTCCCACTGACTTCCCCAAGAGTTAGGAGGACTCTACACCTCTGGAAGTCAGGACTTTGAGGGTTTGTTTTGGGTGTCATTGTCTCAATATGAAGACATAAGTTTCAGTCACACTACTGACACCAGGTAGAGTTTGCAGTGACCCAGGAAACTTCCAGCAGGGTGAACACAGGACTGCCTTTATTTTCTGTTTTACACAGGCCCATAGTTCTTTGCTGCATACCTTCTAATGGCCACCTTAAGCTTGAAACATTCACAACCAGCACCACCCTACCCCAGGAACTAGGAGTGCTAGCTTCTGGGGAATGGCTCCTACAGAAAAGAGGTGCCTAACTCTGCTTGTTTTCCCCTGTTCCTCTCCCATAGGATCGGGACTTCATCATGACCTTTAATACCTCGCTGCATCGCTCATGGTGGATGGAGAATGGACCTGGCTGCCTGGTGACACCGATAATGAACTCAAACCTGGCCCCCGAGGACCATCATGTCATTACAGTCACTGGCTGCCTGCTCGATTACCAATACATCGAGGTAGTGAGCAGTGCCATGCAGATATTTCTTGCGGTAAGAGGAGCCAGGGTTTACCTTTGATCTCATGTCCCTCCCAGGTGATTCACTTGAATGAGGAACAGCCTGATGCACAAGGTTGGACCCCAATAGAATTACTCCTGGTTTCAAGTGAGAAGTGAATTCCCAGAGGACCAAAACCAGGGAAAGGGGTTGTCTCTATGTGATTGCAGTATGTGTAGATGTGCCCGAAATAGCTTTGATCTAGGTAGCTCCAAATCACAATGGCAGTGAAGTCACAGCAGCCCGTGCAACAGCTACTTGAGCAGGCACCCAAGGTGTGGGGGGCAGGACCAGGCTTCCCTGCTAGTGCACTCAGCCAGTAGATCAAAGCTAGCTTAGACATGTCTGCACTTGCTTTGATCACACCTCTGATGGCAAGGTAGGTGTGCCCAAAGTGGGTCTGGCCCTCCATTACCCTGCACCATCCCCCAGCCCAAAGGTGAAAAGAACACTGCTGTGATATGCACACTTTGCCACAATGTTGATTTCTGTGTTCCTTGGTGGCTATATGCAATGCAGGGCCAGGGAAAGCCAGCCAGCTTGCTGGGAGCATATCCTGGCCTGTCATTCATTACAGACTTTCCTTGAAATCGTCAGGCACTATCACTAACACTGAATGGCTGTAATATGGCAGCCCAGAGTCAGCTTCATCTCAGAGGCTCTCTGGTGGTGGGTAACAGACCCCTACAGAAATACAGAGTTGTTGATGGTGGCCAAAGAGGCTGAGATATGCAATTTGGGTCCAAACCCAGATTTTCCCCTACCTTCTGGAGCATTTGAATTTATTGTGTTCTAGCTTTGGCAGGTGGTAAAGCCCAAGTCTAGAAGTGAATCTGGATCAGGCTTACTCCAAAAGACTAATGAAGTTTTTTCCTCCAGATCTGAGATTCTGGACCTGTCTCTTGATGATCTCCTTTAACTATGTATAATAAGTCTGTGATTCCATTCCATGGCTTTGGCTGATCAAAACCAATAGAGTGAAGCTCAACACACCAGAATGGCCCAGGGAAGAAGGTGTACTCTTCACTGATGATCAGGAAAGCTGGTCAAAATGTTGTGCTTTTTCTCAAAAATTTTTTAAAAAGTTAAAAATTCCCTATTTCCACTCAGCTGTGAGATAGCTTGTGGAATTGTTTGACACATTGCAATCTGGGGTACCCACAAAAACCAGCAGAGGAGATGAAATGCTGTAAAGCAATCAATCCAGATCTTCACAGATATTTAGGCACCTACCTCCCATTGGAATCAATGGGAGCCAGGCACCTAAATAGTTTTGAAGATCTGGGTCACTAGCAGTGGCTGAAGTCATTTCAGTCCCTTGGTGCTTCCAAAGCCATTGATTAGAGACCCTTAAGGCCATGTTATTTTCACACTGAGAGGGGGAGATAGGGTGGGAACTGGTACTGATCTTTAAAAAAGACTAAAACAGCAATCCTGGACATTCTACTATAGTAAATTTATCTTCAGCCCCTAGCTAAATAATGGAATGAATAATAAGAGGTGTGGGGGCAATCACTTAAAGATCTGGGGTAAAATGCACCCCTATATAGAAGACTCACAAAACACACTTAAATCCTCTCAATTTTACCCAAGCAGCCATGAGCATTAAGCTGTATGGGTTATAAACCACCACCTTCATTCCTTTCCCTTTGGTTTGAATAGCAAAATTTGTGGAGGAACAAATGTATCTGGGGGAGCTAAGCTGGCATACTGCAGCTGGTGACTTCCCGCTGTGTTATCTGTGATGGTGCATTAGCACCTCATGCTACAGAGACAATCTTTATAATATAATGTGTCATACCAACTCATCTCTGGGCTGGTGGTGTTAGAGGTGTGAACAGCAGAGCAGATAGACCCTGCACTTGAAAGCCCACTGCCTCCCCCTCCCTCCCACATGATGCTTTGTGTTTGGAAGATGTCGACTCGGAAATTGTGCTCTCCCAACAAAAGAGCTGAGGGACATGTTCCCAGGGCTGTGGGACTGAAGGTGCCACTCTCAGTCCCTGTCTGGCAGCTTCCTACAACTGAGGCTGCTAGTGAGTTGTCAGCTGGCAGAAAGATGTAGGAGTTTAAGCCACTGTGAATGTGTCCTTGGCTGAGTGGGACGCAGAAATAATTGTCAGCACTTCATGCTCTATGTTTGGGGAGGCCATAGGGGAAGATTCTAAAGGAGAACTGCAAGACAGTGTTTAAAACCAGGGGTGCACTTGTATGGTATGTGCACATACATTTATGCACAGCCCTTCCCCACATACCAATTGATAACTGCAGGGCTTCCTGATGCGGCCTAATGAATGAGGATTCCATTTTTAAAAAAGCTAAATGCATCAAGTGCTGATTCAAGACACTTCCTGACAGCACAAGAGCTGGATGGAGCTGGCAACACGACCTACCCAGTCCAAGAGGAATGCCAGACATTAATGGTCTGATCGTTGACAGCTGCCATGTTTGATTCAGGGTGAGGTCAGGACCTAAAGAGACTGGGAACAAAGCATGAGGACTGTGAAAAAGGCCTTCCTGCCAGTCTCTACAGCTTGAGATCTATGAGTTAATAGCACTTGGAGCTTTAATTGCAGGCTCCCTGTCAGGTCAGCTGGCCTCACATGGAGGCAGGGTGTAGGACCTGGCAGGGTCCACAGGGACAGTGAGGCCTCAGATCTCCTCCTGTGCAGTCATGTGCGAGTTCAGTGCTAGTCTCTGGTGCTCATCT
Organism: Podocnemis expansa; assembly: GCA_007922195.1. Taxonomy (NCBI): domain Eukaryota; kingdom Metazoa; phylum Chordata; order Testudines; family Podocnemididae; genus Podocnemis; species Podocnemis expansa. Next base: position 40,420,120 of record ML681963.1, read on the forward strand.
CTCATTGTGGCACTTCTTGAGAAATCCACTCCTGCCTTCACCGCATCAGGGAGAAAAGTGCATCTGGTGCAGGAGGCCACCTCCCAGGACCCTAGTGTCAGTCACTAGACCATCCTCCATTTAGTCTATCCCTGCAGCTAGAGCAGGAGTCCAGGGCTTGGTCTGGTCCAGTTTAAGTGACACAGGCAGTCAAATTGGAACCAAAGAGAGTTCCATCTGTGTTTCCCACTTCAACCTGCAGAGAACAAACCTGAGGGATTTGAAGTGCAGGGGAGGCTGCACTGTCCCTCTGGCTTCAACAGAACCCCACAACTCTGTCTGAGAAAAGAGACCTCCACAAATGCTGTCCACATCGCCAGTGCTGAGTGATGTTACAGAACCCTGCTGACCAAGGCACTGTGACAAATTCCTCCCACTCATAGGCTGAGGGTTCGTCTAAACATGCATGTTGCACTGGTTTATCTGACACTTGTTTTGGAAATCCCTGTGGAGGACAGGAATGATGCTATGCAAGTTAGGTGACTTGTTGTTATCTGCCATGAATGGAATTGAAAATGGAGCCAAAGGGTAAAATTCATCCTGTGCAGAGCACCTTCTCCAGGCCTACACAGCATTTACACTTTTGGAAAGCACCTAGCACAATGGGACACCATACTCGACTGGTCCCCCGGCACTGCTGTAACAAACATGATTAACAGGTAGGATGGAGGATTCCGTCTATGCTGGTCCCTCTGAATTTCACTCACAAATGAACAACTGGTGAAATTGAACTTTACTTAAGAAATCTGTGACCTTCTAAATCTGGTTGCAGGTAACTGGTGAGCCAGATAAGGAGATTAAATTGCCTTGATAGATTATTTGCTTTGGACAGTCTCCCCATTGCCCTGCAGCAGTTCCCAGCCCTGGCTGTCTATCTAGGTTCACAGTCCTTGAGTTCCAAATAATCGGCTTTTCTCTCTGTTTTTGTTTTTGAAGCTCTTTGGATTCGTCTATGCCTGCTATGTCAGCAAAGTGTTTATGGAAGAAGAAGACAGCTGTAAGTGTTTTTGCTATTAGTCACAGAGGGTGAGCGGCAGCATTGCAAAATACTCAGGAATAAAATGGTACATTGGGTTGTGCCACCAGTATAGGGTGCGGCAGAAGTGTTGGGCTTAATGAGGGGGAAATGGGCCTCACTCCTTTTTTCTCCGGGCTCCAGCTCCAAGGAGGCATCAGTGCCAGCACTGAGACTTAATCCAACATATGATATAATCTTGTATACTTACCTTTCATCCCACGTGCATCCTATACTCCCCAGTTTTAATGATGCCCTGTTACAGGGTGACTGGCCCCTTTAAGAGGAGATGGGCCTGGCCCCACACTAGCGCTGATCAGCTGCTTCCCTAGCTGCAGGGCCAGGTGATAGCCTGAGCACCTGCTCCCTGCAGAGGGCCGGCAGGACAGAACTCATGGTTGTTGTTCTAGAGCTGCAGGGACAAGACCTGAAATGTTGGGGAGTCCCAGGCAGATGTCCTGGAATGTGAGAACTGCTGGGTAGTAAGAGTCTGGAGTGTCTGGGTCAAGGCCCTGACTGGAGAAGCTGCGAAAGGTGAGGGAAAAGCCCCTGGGATGAGTGGCCTATGGCAGGCAGAGGCACTACTGCATTTTGCTGAATTTTTCCATTTTACTCATTAATAAAGCCCTGAGGGAAGGGCCTGCCACATGCTCTGGCATGGCATTGTTCCTGCCTCAGCTGGTGAGTTACTTCCCAGTTAACACCCCTTCCCTTGCTTCCCACCACCAACCTTGCCCATCTCCAGCATTCACCACTGTCTAACTTTCCCAAGCACTGGTTTATCAGTAAGGCAGCATATTCTAATGGTAAGTGCAGGAAGTCAAAGCTCCTGATTTTTATTTTTGGCTTTGCAACTGATTAGCTGTGTGATCCTGGCCCTGTCGGTTTAAGCAGGACTTTCAGTCTATGCGTAAAGCTACAGGCATTGTCCTAATGCATGCTCTTTGCACAGGGTGAATTTCACTCGTTAATGCCCCAACCCCACATTAGAGAGGTTGGCTAGTAACTCAGCTGTGTCAGTCAGTGCTGTGTGTGATAATTTAAAAAAGAAATACAACACGAAGCATGATGTAATAATGAAATGCTTGTAGGAATGACCCTCCTGGGTCAATCCTCTCTCCTTTGGTGAACCTCTCACTCCAGCTCAGTGTCTGTTGAGGTTCACTCAGCATCTTCTTCAGTTAACAATGCACAGTTGGCCCAGAGGAACCACCACCACATTAGACTCCAGTCCAACTCCCATGGAAGTCAGTGAAGACAAACAGCTTATTTCCAGGGGATTTGAGACCCTAGTGAGGGACTGCCCAGCCCAAGAGCCATTCATAGGATGTGTCCTTCCGCTTTCCGTCAGTTGACCCCTCCTCCCCAGGTTCTGTGTCATGTTTTCAGGCCTGTGGATGACAGATGGTTAAATTAACTGATCAGCACAGTGACGTGGACATTTAGTTCACTGCCTGTTAAAGCACAGCACTGTGATATATGGCAGAGCTCAGTGCCTCATAAAATGTCAATATGGGACAATAAATAGTGGCTGAAGACTTGGATCTTCCAGCTGAGTTTTGTCTGTAGCAAGATCAATGTTTATGCACCTATTCATTTCATAGACTTTGCCCGTAAATCTCAGGGCCTTCCTGCTATGAGGGGAAGTGGTTTTGCTGATGGATTTTGATTCTAAGCAGAGGTATGGAGACTCCTGCAGTTCAGGACTGTTGAGTTAGCAAAAGCACCTCTCTTGCATCCTGGGAACCCTTGGCGCTTGATAAATATGTGAGCAGAATATTAACCTCCGTGTTTCCATATCAACCAAAGGTGTTCTGAGATCCAGGTCTAACCACAATGAGCTAGGGTAGTGCTCACTGTGACACCACACAGTCACAGTCAGCATGGAATTGGCTAACTCAGCTCTTGAGCCTGAACACAAGAGTTTTGTGGTGGGGGTGAGCCTTCAGGGAGAAAGTGGGTAGGGAGATGGGCCACATGCCATGCTCTGAACACCCCTACCTCTAGCATCAGTCATTTTGAGGACTCTATGTTGCACCCTCTCAGCTGAGGGTCTGCTGGACCCTATTTGTGGCTTTATGGATTAGAAAAGGGGTCTCAAACTTAAATCACCACAAGGGCCGCATGAGGACTAGTAGAGGGCTGCATAAGGACCAATATGTTAACCCGAGGGCCGCACCACTGAAACCTTTTCATACAATAATATTGCAAATATCAGTAACGATAGTGTCATTGAGGGCTGCAGGAAATAGCTTTAGGGGCTGCATGTGGCCCATGGGCCACATTTTTGAGACCCCTGGATTAGAAACATGTGAGATCTTCTAGTTATATCACTTAATGCACTTTTGGAAGATACTCAGATGCTATTATGATGGAAGCCATATATGAACCTGGGTAGACAAGAATAGAAGCAACAGCTGAGACCTCATCCAGGAGCCTAAACCAGTTTCAAGTTCACATAGGCTTTCTTCTTTCTGCATGAAGTGCCACTTACTGAGCAGGCCACTATGCTCAGCCATAGTTGATGCTCCCAAGAAGTGGTAAGCATTGATGCTGTCCCATTGAGAGGATACAATGATTTAGAGCAGTTAGCAAGATGCAACATCAAGCCCTGCAATCTTCAAACCAAGCACAGATGGACACACACGAAGTCATCTGGGGTATAGAGTCACCTGGGCATCTAGAAGCAGCTTAAGGTCCAAAACAGGATGTAAACTGAGTAACACAGTAAGAGTACATGTGATGACAGATTCCCAAAACTCATGCTGGTCTCAAACATTACAGCACACTATCATGTTACTAAGGGATTTGGAGTCATAACTAGGTTTTTATTAATTTTGGATATAGTTTTATGAAACTGTGTTTGTTATTGTAGGGTTTTGCATGATGGAGGAAAGTTTTCAAATTATTGAGGTCTTTACTCATACAAGTGCTTTTTTGCAAATCTCCTGCAACACAAATATCTACAAGAGCACAATGGGGCCCCCAGCTCAGCCAGGCCTCTGGGCATCATCGCAGTACAATGAATCATTTAGCACAAAGAAAATGGGTCTTTCTAGCCATTAGCAGAACTTTTGGCAAAAAATATTATTTCAAAAATGTGCTGCTGAGGGTTTGCATGAGCAAAGGCTGAGTTAAAAATGAAGTAAGGATTATAGTATTATGTACCTTAATAACCCTTGGTCCCAGTTACTCCTAGTTCAGGTTTGAGGGAATTTCTTAATCTTTATGTTTAATGGTAGGCTGTTAAACACTGTACTTTTTCTGTAAAGAGGGATTAGGAATCATTAAACAGGCATAATTGAGGGAGTAGATATTTCCTTTAAAAGTTTCACATGTGGTGGACAGGCACATGAATCTACAGCATAGTCACTTGTTGCACAGTAACGTCCCCTGTGGCCTCTGCCACAGTGCCCTGACAGTACCACCATTCTGCAATGCTCTGTGTCAAAGCACATTAGAGAGGCTTAGATATCCATGCTGGATGTCACTGCACAGCACACTGGTGTACGGTATGTCCACACTCTGGCTTGCAACATATTACATCCCATGTAGAGAAGCATCTAGGCACAGTCTACTGTCACATTTACACAGCTGATGGCTCCCATTACCAGAAGTATTGGAGACAGTCTCAGGCTTTGATGGGACGTAGCAATTATCCCCATTTTAGAAATGAGAAACTGAGCCACAAAGAAGTGCTCCTGAGATGTTTGTGGAAGAACAGGCATTGAACCCAGGTCAGTGCTCTAATGCAGTGGTTTTCAAACCATCGGTCAGGATCCAGTACTGGCTTGCAGACCCTAAGGTACTGGGTCATGGTGTCACTGTGAAAGACTGGAATGCATTGCTCATAGATGTATTGTTGGGTTGTGGGCATGGATGATTTTTTTCAACTGGGTCCCAAGAAATAAAGTTTGGAAACCACTGTTCTAACCACTGTGTCATCCTGCCTCGCTTCTGGCTTCTACCAAGGGCGAGCTCTTTTACATGCTTCACCCATCTGTGCAATTACCTGAGGTTTAGTGTAACAGTAAACATGAAATATTATCTCCCCCTAGCCAGCTTTTGAAATGGTAGAAGCGGTGCCAATAGGAAAGAATGGAATGAGAGTGGCTGTCCACTGTGCAGAAAGACAGATACCTACAGAGCCATAATCACAGATTGTTACCAATCCAGCCTACTCCATTTATTTTTAACCTGACGTAGGAAAGGAGATGTAAGCACTGCTGTGGGAGAATTTAAAAAAATCTCTTCCATTTAGTTCCCCTAAACAATATTGCAGACAGCAACACACAAAAGCGGAGCACTCAGATAGTAATTAGCAATACAAAACACAATCACAACAACAGCCATCCAGCGGTGTTTAACACTCATCTGCAAATAAATAAATTCCAGGCTGCTGGCAGCATGGAATAACAGAACAGAGATAGTGATTTACCGCAGCCAGCCAGTAAAAGAAACAAAAAGGCCCAGCAAGGAACATCCCTCCAAAACCACAAGTAAGTGACTCATGTAGGCAGGTCATTGATATCTTCCTTCTATTTTAGGTACTCCCGTGGCTCCCATCACCACAGTATCTGAGTGCCTCCCAATCTTGCATGTATTTAGCCTCCTCGCACGGCTCTGTGAGGTGGCACAGTGCCATTACCCTATTATACAGATGGGAAACAGAGGCACAGAAAGGTGAAGTGTCTTGCCTAAGGCCACACAGGAAAAAAGAGGAAGAGCAAGTATTTAAACCCTAAGTGCTAGGCTGGTGCACAGACCACTGAGCCAGTGGTTCCCAACCTTTTTCAGGCTGGGGACCCCTTTTTAACAAAAAAAAATCTTTGCAGCCCCCCGGCTGATTATGTAATCTGGCCCATGCAAGCAGACTCTGGCCTGCACCACTCTCACGGCATCACTGGGACAGCCGACAAGCAGCACTGCCACCACCATTGCCCGCACCAGTGGGGAGCAGAGCTGAGCCACAGCAGCTATGGCCCCCTGCCCTTGCCCTTGCCCTTGCCGGGGAGCTGCTGCGGGGAAATGCAATCCTGGCAGGGAGCATCGGCGCTGTAGCTGGATTCCGGCCCTGGTAGGGAGAGACTTCACGGACCCTCTGCAACATGTCCATGGACCCTGGGGGCACCTGGACCACAGGTTGGGAACCACTGCACTGGGCCATCATTCCACATGTTTTAGTGGCTTTCATTTCATAATCCAAAGAAGCTACTGCAACAAAACTCAGTCTCTGGATTCTTAGATTATTCCCAGTTCGTAACCAGATTTTTTCTGGGAGTTGAGTCCTCATCTCTGCCTTCCAGAATTTCAGCTAGGTGAATGGGCCTGATGCAGGCTTTCCCAGGAGTATGTGGGCTATGCAGAATCCTGGGGGGGGGGCACTTTTTGCAGGCTTAGTCAGCTGTAACAGGCTAAGATCACCAAAATAAGAATTAATTTGCACTTTGGTGCAGGCATTTCCACAAGGCATTTTGCTGCCAGCCTCATCCAGCTACTCAATTGCAGCACTCCGAAGAGGTCCTAAAAGCCTCTTTACAGCATGTTGGGCAGGAAAGCAATGAGGGAAGGAAGTACCTAGCAGCCGTACAGGGTCAGGCTTGCAGGGCTCGAGCCCTGAGTCCCAGCACCCAAACCCTGAGTCTGCTGCCAGGCTGGCCGGGGTGGTGGCTGCAGTGGTAGCGCATGAGCCCCAGATGTCAGAGTGCAGAGCCCTAGGCTTTCTGCAGGCTAGCAGTACTCCTGGTTGTCCTGCTCTACTCAGCACTGATGAGTCCTACAATGGAGTAATGTGTCCAGTAATGAGTGCCACACTTTAGGAAGGCTGTGTGTAAACTGGAGCGAGTGTAGAGGAGACCAACAAAATTGCTAAAATGTTTAGAAAACCTCACTTATGAGGAAAGGTTAAAAAACCTGAGCATGATTAGTCTGGAGAAAAACAGAGAGAACTTGATGGTCTTTAAATATATTAAGGGCTGGTGAATAGAGGACTGTGATCATAGAAGATTAGGGTCAGAAGGGACCTCAGGAGGTATCTAGTCCAACCACCTTGTCAAAGTAGGACCAACTCCAACTAAACCATCCAGCCAGTGCTTTCTCAAACTGTAACTTAAAATTCCTTACCTCCCTACGTAACACATTCCAGGGCTTCACCACCCCTGTAATGAAAAAGGTTTTTCTTAATATCCAACCTAGACCTTCCCCACTGCAGCTTGACATTGCTCCTTGTTCTGTCATCTGCTACCACTAAGAACAACCTAGCTCCATCCTCCCTGGAACTTCTCTTCAGGTCCTTAACAGCTGCCATCAAATCCCCCATCATTCTCCTCTTCTGCAGACTAAACAAGCCTAGGTCCATCAGTCTTTTCTCATAGGTCATGTGCTCCAGCCCCTTAATAATTTTGGTTGCCTTCCACTTGACTGTCTCCTGTTTATCCACATCCTTCCTGTAGTGGGGGCCCAAAACTGGACATGGTAGTCCAGATGTGACCTCACCAGTGCCATACAAAGGGGAATAAATAATCACTTCCCTCGATCTGCTATCAATGCTCCTACTAATGCAGCCCAATATACCACTAGCCTTCTTGTCAGTAAGGGTGCACTGTTGACTCACATCCAGATTCTTGTCCACTGTAATCTTATCTGTGTCCTCCACTGTATTTACCTCTCCTCCCAGCTTGGTGTCATCTGCAAACTTGGTCAAGGTGCAATCTGCCCCATTTTTCAGGTCATTAATGAAGGTGTTGAACAAAACCAGCCCTAGATTATTCTTTATGCCCACCCAGGGATTTCCCTAACACCTCCGAGTTGTCAGCTAGTAACAGTGGTATACCAATTTAGCGAGCAGCCCAACACCTCCCACACCCCTCCTCTAATTTCAAGTCCTGGGGAAGCTGGCGTGCCCCTCAAAGGCAGGACAAGAAGTAATGGGCCTAATCTGCAGCAAGGGAAATTTAAGATGGATAGATAGGAAAACCTTTCTATCTGTAAGGGCAGTCAAGCTCTGGAATAGGCTTCCAAGGGAGTCTGTGGAATCACCATCAGTGGAGTATTTTAAGACAAGGTTGGACAAACTCCTGTCAGGGATGGTCTAAGCCCTGCGTAAGCATAGGAGGCTGGACGTGGTGACCTCTTGAGGTCCCATCCAGCTCTACATATCTATGATTCTAAAACGACCACCTCAGGAGACCCGTTTTTCCAAAATGGCTGCCCAAACTGCAAATGCAAATCCTTTATTTCCATGTAAGTGCACAAGGCTAATGTGCAGATTGGACCCTGCCACACTGGAGAGACTGGGCCTCACCTCCAATCTCCTTTTGGCCACTGGCACCTTGCTGTGCATTGCTTTCACAAATGGAGCAGACTGCAGCTGCCCTGCTCTTTAATGACAAAGCAGGGGCCAGAGGAGACTACCAGTCCCAGAATGCATTGCACTAACAGACATTCGCTCTGCGGCATCTGTCAGTCATGCTGCCCTGATCTATTTGACCTTGGACTTCCCTTTGGTCGCGGAATATCAATACAAGAGTGAATCGCTTCCCAGCCTTCCTCAGCAAAAGCAAGAGATGGACATCTGGCCACCTGCTCTGCCTTTCAAACCAATATAGTGGAAAATAAAATCCTCCATGTGAAATTGGACACTGTCTGTTATAATAAGTTGTTTATGTATACTTGGGATCTAGCATGGGCCTCATTTGCCTCTGTGGTCTTTGAACTGTGTTTGCATTCCATACCACACGCAGCATTCAAACAAACTCATACATTCAATACACTTTTAATATTAATGCCACTCTAGTTGAGATTCAAATGCATCTTTTTAATGGAATATCTTATTAAATTCGGAAATAGATGGAGGCCATCAAAACTGAGAGCTTGTTGAATATTAAGTTAGGAAGACTAATAGGCTTGAAAGATGGCCCCTTTGACTTCATTCTGATTTCCAGAAAACTGGTATGATAATCCATATGATATAGTGCTGCTTATATGATTTATTTATTTATTTACGGGAAATCAGCCACAACGTCCCTCTCAGAGTGTTTCCAAGACTCCGCTCTGCAAGCAAAGATGGGAGAGAACCTTATTTGACTAAATACAGCTTCTGTATCCAAAAACTCCCATGTGCTCATGTGGAGCGTGCAGTTGAGTGGCAGCTCCACTCAGCAGTGCTGATTCAATGCATCTCATCATTTAATTCCTCCCAGGGACATTCATGGGAGGGCATAGGTGTCATATGCACAGAGAGGACTTGAAGTATAATTCCTGCCTGTTGTTTCAGTGGGAAGAAAAAACTGAGAGCAGTTATAGGAATGACACGGCGCAACTTATTTTGCTATAGCATCACCAGTAGGTGTTAGCACCAGCCACTTGGCTCAGAGAGACAATTGCAAGCGAGAGGGGAACAGGCATTTGTCAAGGAAGATTTAGAGGGATGAAATGGCTCAGTGATTCAGAAACAGCAGTGAGAAGGGGGAGATGTTGGGGGCTGAAGTGAGCAGTTGTGGGAATGGGTGAATGTGAGATCAGAGGTCAGGAGGGGCAAGCTCATGGGCAGTTCTGAAAGCCAGGCAGGCATTGTACTGATGTCAGAGAGGAACGGGGTGGGGGGAAGTGAGGAGGTGGACATGAAGCAGTGCTTAATTTATGCCAGAGCTTGGCAGAGATGAGCCCCAGTACCTCTGGGCCTGCCACTTTATAGCCCCAGCACTTCTAGGCCTGGCAGTTCATAGCCCTGGCACCTCTGGGCTCGCTGTATCAGTGATGAATGTAAAATAATTGCTAGAGCCCCAACACCTCTTTCCTTACAGACTGAGCCAGTAGAGGAAGCCAATAAAGGTATCTGAGGCTGGAGGGAGGGATTGGAAACCAGTAAAGGTGCCATTAGAGAGGGTAGGGGGTGAGTGGATGGGCAGTTGGTGAAGTTGCATGTGACCCAGGCCTCCTGGGATAACCCTCTAAATGTGCCAAAATCAGGGTAGACTGCAAAACCAGGGGCCAAACCCCCAAACCACTGATGGGTGGTACTTAAACCAGTCTCCCAGTCAGTAACAAAACATGCTTCTGATTTCCCACTCTGGTCATCACCAAGCATAACAAATTAGAAACAGACCCCTTACTGCACATCAGTTCCTATGATCCCCTCTAGCCACTGCATCTCTTTAAGAAATAGGTTCTCCTGACCCCAAAAGGCCAGCCACATCACCCAGAACAATATAGGCTTGGATCTTACCCAAAATACCATGCTGCCAGCCAATCCTTTAGTAACTACAACTAAAGGTTTAATATAAAAAGAAAACAAACAAAATATGAGAGATGTTAAAAGGTCAAAGTGAAAAATATACATGCAAATGGTTTAGAGTCCATAGAAAACAAATCCTTGAAGATCCTGTAGTTTGCACATCAGTCCCACTTCTCTGGTGTTCACCCAGCAACAGCAGCAACTGGGTGGGTCTCAGTCCTTTGTTCAGTCCCAGAAGAACAGTTCCAGAGGAGGGTGTTGGTTGCAGACAGACTGAAGGCTGAAGACTAAAGACAAAATGGAGATTGGTCCCCTACCTCTTATTTCAGAGTCCTTGCCAGATCAAAATGTAGTTGTGCCACATGGTCAGTCTGGGTAGCTTGTCAAACAGCTTTCTTCTTGGGCACACTGCAGATAGCTGGGAGCCCCTCCTCATGGGCAATTAGTATGACAATAGTTTGCAGATGCCCAGTCTAGGATTGCCTCAGCTCAAACAGCTTGGAACACACATAAAACGAATAAGATTCCTAATTTCTAATACAAATATGATACCTACATATAAATCATATAATCATTCCTAGCAAATTACAGCCTTTCTATTGATACCACACATGGGATATCACATATAGATTATTGTAAATATTAAATATTAATATGAAAAATAATCAAAAACAGTCCCCTAGACCCAGATAGCATCACAGCTGGAAGATGAGGGGAATATCAGAATATTTGATGAGGCAAATACCAGAATATTTGATGAGGAAAATCAATAAAAGGGCTGGAGGGATGGCTAAAAAGCCATGTTAGAGAATGGCTGGTGGAGAGTATGGTTAGGAAGCCACCCAGGGAGATGACAGATAATGGGGATCATCCACTCCTGCATCAAGAAACTGGCACAGAATCTGCTTTTCAGAAGCTTTGCAGAAAATGGAGCCTTTCCTGCTCTTGCCTTGAAAGCCCAGGGCTGGTAGGCAGAAAACCTGCCAGTCCAAAGCAAAAAGCAGAATATTTTAAAATTACCATAGTATTTCTCTCCTGGGCTATGTTCACACACGGGGTTATTTTGATACAAGTTGCTTTGATACAAGTTGTATCGAAATAACGCCTTATTTTGATATAAGTTAATTCGAATTAACAGTTTGTTAATTCGAATTAAGGGAAAAAGCAGGAATCGAAATAGCATGTTCAGACAACAGTTATTTCTAAACGAGTCACCGTTGTTTCAAAACAACATGTTCAGATGGCATTGTTTCGTCCCCACATGGGGTTTAAGTTGTTTAAAAAAAACGGTGTGTCGTGTGAACATGGCCTTTCTTATTTCGAAACAACCTCTGTTGTTTCAAAATAAGACTGCTGTGTGAACACACCCATGGAGATAGTGCTGGCAATTTTCCCTCAGGGAAATACCATGGGTGGGTGAAACAAATATTTGCCCGGCATTGGATTTGTCAAATAGTCACAGTCCCTCATGAAAGTGTCACTGTTTGGGTGAATACTCCAGCCTGGAAGTGCTAACGCCACACAGGCACCACTGGTGACTCTGTTCTTACTAGAGAACATTTACTGAGCCACCTAAAATGTACATGGTGCTTTGCAGATCATAGATAAAGACACATCTCCTGCCTTCTACTGAAAGCTCTTTGGAGAAGGGATTGTCTTTTTGGTCTGTTTGCACAGTGCTTAGCATAATGGGATCCTGCCCATAACTGACACTCTATCAATATAGGTAATAAATAGTAATATGATATAATAAAGCACCTGTCATCTCCACTGTCTTCAGTAAGACAGAGTGGTCTAGTGGATAGAGGAGAGCATTGGAGGCCGGGGTTCCTGGCTCTCTTCATAACTTGCTTTATGAGCATGGGGAAAACCCTTCCCCTCCCTGTGCTGTATGTAATATGGGTGTAATGATACCTGCCTGTCCATGGTGTGGGGAGTTAGCTTAGTTAGCAAATCACAGTGGTGCTTTCAGATCCTGGAAGTGGCTATATAAGCACAAACCATGAGGAGCAGAAGAAAGGTCTTGACTGCGTAATGAGATTTTTGTTTGAACAATACTAAGAACAAGCACCTTTCCTGACCTGCTCTACAGACAGCATCTACACTCACACCCTAACTAGGATTTGGCTTTATTAACACAGACAACAATCAGGTAACAAAGTTCAGCTGAAATGTCCTTCCAGTCTCTGTTGTTCCTAGGGGTTCCTCCTTCATGACTGTTCAGCTATTCTCTAGGTCCTCTTTCCCCAGAATGCTCCTTCCACCTCCCCTGTATCCAGCTGGGTTAAGGTGCCACCTATCCTGGTAAATCAGTAAACTCAACCCTTTTCAAGAAGATTAACACCTGTCAGTGGTGCATGTATGTGTGTGAGAGAGACTGGGAGATGGAGGGGGCATCTATCAGTGGACAAACACACACCGCTAACCTCTTACCAATACAAAGGGGCAACTAACTGAAAACACTGGGCAGAAAAGATCTCTACCACAACACTGGGTCCTCCCAAAAAAAGATGCCCCCATTGCAAGGAAAGTGAAATATCCAGATCAAGATCCGTTCTAAGGAGCAGAGAGCAGCAGTCTTCCTGCTTATCCAGGTCCAGGGTCTCCCCTTGGTAAGGCCCACTTCCTATTGCCTCTGGGCACCATGCACTCTGAAAGGCCCCTTGGTCTGCAGAGACCACTCATTTGGCATGCATGCATTTCCCTTCCACTCCAGAGCCAGGCGTGTGGATTGTTTATTCTGGTGAGTGCCCCATGGGGCTCGTAGACCAGGTAATGGAGTCTAAAACAATAATCAGGCTCCTTGTATTAATGCTGTCTGAAGGGGGATTAATCTGTTAGATGGAAATCACAACGATTGCAGAAATGAAAACTGATATATTGGTGTCTGTAATTCCCCTAAATTACACACTTCAAATGAGATGTAAGTCACCCATAATTCTCCTTAAATGCCCACTTTGGAGACAATGATAGGGTAATTTTACCCACTCTGTCCAGTGTGAAATGCGAGGTCTATTGTGTTGAGTAGAAAAGAGCCGGAGGGATCTTTTTAAGTCAGTACAGCTCCTTTCCTGCATTTATCTTCTGTCTGGGCATGGGGAAGGCACGTATTGCGCTCGGAAGCAGTGCGCTGCAAGCAACAAATGCTGGCCCAGAGCCCGCAGTCCCCTCTCGCTGACCCTGCCTCTACTGTTAGGATGCAGCATTGACGTCAATGGGATCACTGCGGATCTCCGCCTCTAGGAGTGAGGAATCAGACCCGTGGCTTCCTCTAGGCACAGGTGGATGCACTCCCGCTGTCATGCACTCACACAGTCCTGGACAGTCGGACACACATCTTCTCCTTACCAGCCACTCACACAGTCACTGCAGGATCCTGCTGGCTCTCCCCATTTTAGGACTGTCACTCCCAGGGTTACCTCACACCCACCATTAAGAGCTCTGTTGCTAGGAGGTTGGGCCAGTAAGCTAGTATGGATGAGGGGGAGGTAAGAGAAGAAGGAAGGAGCCTAAAATCAGCTGCTCTGTCCCCTCCTCTCCCAGCCCTGTCTCCCTGCAGCAGCAGCGGGAGCCTCTGCTAACACTCACCCTCCTGTTCTTTCCTCTCCCCAGTTGACTTCATTGGAGGATTTGATTCCTACGGCTACCAGGCCCCACAGAAGACATCACACCTACAGCTACAGCCTTTGTACACGTGAGTCTCACCCCATGTGTGGACATGTGAATGGGAACAATGAATGGCGCCACTGTTCCATGGTGGGGGCAAGATGGCTCTAAGGACCGTCAATGGGTCATGCAGCCTTTCACCTCCAGTCATTGCCATGCCACCATGGCAGCAAACTGAGCCCTTGCCACCACACAGCTGCTTGCTGGTGGGCATGCCATAGCTCTGAGCCGGCTCCGGGCTGGACACAAGCCACCAATTGGTACCAAAGGAAGAGAGAATCCTGAGTGGGAACTGGTGACCCATCGCCCTTGTTGCCCCATATGGTGGCTCCCGGCCATCAAGATGGGCACTGGGGGAGCAGCGTGCCCTGTTCTGGATGCTCCTATCTTGACATAAACATGGGCTTTCAGTCTCCAGTGTGCTCTTCTAAGGCCTGGTCATTAATGAGAGTGAAGGGACAGTCATTCCCCCACCCCAGCTCCCTTCAGCATGCCTAAGTGCCAGTGTGGCTCACCCATCAAGATCTGGGCGAGCCATCCCCAGGCCCTTTTGAAAGGAGGTGAACTCAATGGTGTCAGAAGCCAAGACACGAGAAGGGACAGAAGTCACGACCTACCCTGAAACTGTACAGATGGATGCCAGTGGAGAGCTGAATGAGTGGGGGAGAATGCCTGAAGTGGGCAGCCAAGCTGGGGGGGAGGGCGGGGGCGGAGAGGAATCAACAGGGGAGAAAAGAGATGGGTGAGGAGCTACCCTGTTTTCCTTTGGGAGCTCCTGCAAGACATTGGGTGTGAGGGCTTCAGTCATGTACTCGGGGCCCATCTGTGAGGGGCTTCAACAAGAACTGAATGCACAAGGTAGAAGAGCTGGAAGTAAATGAGAATCTTCAGGCTTAGCAATGAGCTGTGAGGTGAGGGAGTGGGGAGGATCTGGCTTAAAAGCAGGGAGTTGTGTTGTGTGGGAATAGATATACTGACACCCTGACTCCTATGAGTGAGCAAAGGTTGAGAGCTAGGAACTGGACATCTCAGTCCTGACCCATGGTTCCCCTACTCTTCCTGTCCTGAGCTCCCACACAGGGCTCCATTTCCAACACCTGCCATCTCTTCAGCTGTTCTAATCTTAGCAGTTTCCACTGATCAAAAGCTGACATAGGCATCAGAGTCTAGCAGGGTCTTTGATCAATAGAAACAAAATCAGGCTCATCCCATTCATTTTCACTTCCAATCCAATTAGATTCTACACTGAGAACCCAGGGGTGAAAGGAAGGTGCAGAAATCCCCACTGTGCCCCCTTTCCTCTCTGTGGCTTCCATGCTTCCATTCTAAATCCACTCGGCTTTCTAAATACTAAGTGTTTTGCAATGGGAGCAGCATCTCTTCGGATAAGAGCAACTGACTTTTTCCCCCCTGCCCATTAAGCTTAACTAGATAAATGCTAAAATGAGATAACGACGCAAAATCTAAAGGGATTAGCCTCATTCGGGCTTTGCTGGCTGCCAAAAATTAATTGTGTTTTAAATCTTGTATGTAAATTCAAGGGCATGCAGTGCAATTATATATGCACAGAGGAGACAGCTATGAGACAAATGCATCTAGAGCGCTGCTGTACCCTTCCTTAGCACTCTGTCAAAGACAATCATTCTCACATGACAGCGGCTCCCCCCTTTCCTCTGCCCCCTGCTAGAAAGGGCAGTGCCATCTAGCTACCCACCTCCATAGGGGGAAGGCTTATTGCAAATGGAGCCACAGTGTAAACGGGGGAGCAGAAAGAATTGGTAAAGGGGAGTGAAATCAGTTGAGCTATTCCAGGAATTGATTTGGTCCTTGGCTCCCAGCAGTGAGATGGCAAAGAATGGCAGAAGTGTTTTCCAACATAAGTCCCATGTGAAGGCTCTACCATGTCTCTGCAGCTACTCTGCTTTACTTTTTATGCTAACAAGGTGTTTTAAGCTACTTGGAGCAGGGACTGTCCTTTTCCTTATAGCTGTGCAGCACCTAGTGCAACAGGACCCATCCTGCAGCTGCAACAAAAATGTTTACGATAATAATTTCAAAACCTGCTACTAGTGATTTTCTGACTCAGAGATCTCTACATGCTGCAGCCACTCAATGGGAACAGCAAGCCACAATGTTCTGAGGTGGATTACATCAGCCATAAACCAGTTGCCCCAGCATGGTGCTGGAGGCACTGTGGTGTCCTGCTTATGGAGATGCAAGACCCAAATGGATGGCAAGACGTTCTTTTTCCAAGGGAAAATGTTTATCATGGGCATAGTTTTGCTGCTGGAGCAACCCCACCAGTGTGGCTATTGTCATTAATCAAACAGAGGAAAAGTCCCTGGGGTGGCAGATTCAATCTCAGTATTCTGCAGAGGTATCATGACACTGGTAGCCCAGATACTGTGGCAGAGGGAACTATAAACTGTTGTGGCAGTGCTAAGAACAGATACTGTATTGGCTTTGGGTCAGTGTCAGACAGACATGTGGTTTCTTGGAGTCTGCAGTGACAATTGAATTTTGTTCCAAGTAACCCAAGCAGCTGGCAGGCTTAGACCTACCAGTGATACAACAAGTGCTTAAGAGTCAGAACCCATTGTGCAAGGCACTTAACATACACCCAAAATGCACAGAGCCGCCTGCAGTTCAGGTTCCTTTAGCCTCCAATGAGCTCTTGGGCTGGTCAGTAGCCATACGTTGGCAGTGCTGCTTGTGTTTTTACATAGTATGTTATGGTGGCACTGGGCAAATCCTTTTGTGTTAATGAAAATCACTGAGTTCAATGCGATTTACCACCCCTACCTGGGAGCATACAGTGCCAAGTGACTGAAACAGGCCTGGGTTCTCTCTGTTACACAGTTGAGAGAACGGCGCTGTATGGCAGCAGGTGGTGAATTGAATTTGGCCTGCAACATGCTGGGTTCACCAGCAGCTGTCTAATGTCTCTGACCCTCTGATGAGAGCCCTCAGGAAGAAGAGCAGTGCAAAGAGCAGGAAGCACATATGTGTCAGAACAGCTCTCTTGATGTGGGATGACCCTAACATGCTGCAGCAAAGATGAACCAAAAGGCTGGCTGGGAATTTTAAATGTGTTTGTTTACCTCGAATTAAAGCCCAAGAGAGCTTTCTTCTTCCACATTAGACTTCACTGCCATAACCCAGTAAAGGTCAGACTCCAGCCTCCCCTTTCAAAGGTTTGTTTTGAAGGCCGACTCATTCCTGAGGCACTTGGCCAATGCTGGATCGATTGCTTCGGGCTGGGACTCCATGATGACCCCAACCAAAAAACAGCCTGCTGAGATACCAGCTCAGCAGCATCCTGTGGTAATTACCCAAAGCTGGCTGCATCAGTGCTGTAAGCTGTGATGTTTGGGAACATTACCTGAGATTTCTGCTGCGGCTTTTCATAGGGATTATTGAAGTCACAAGAGGTACAGGTTACTCCAAAGCTGACCACAAGGCAGCTCAGCACTTAGATGTTGTGCCGATAGGCACCAGAGAGAAGCCTTAGCTAGATAGAAAAGCTTTAATTATGTTTTGCTACGGCTTCATTTCTGTATGGTATGCAAGCTGTGCTGTCAGGCACTGAGAGCTAGTAAGATTTCAGAAGCTCAATGGGTCTGAGTGAAATAGGAGACATGAAGGAACACTTAGATACTGGGTGAACGATGCCGCAACTGGGGTCAGTGTGAACCAGTACCCCAGGGCACAGGTAGGGGGTGCTGGGTTGCTGTAAGACCACTCTTCTGTTAAGACATACCACAGGCCATGCATGGTTTGGGATTCACTGGTGCACAATACAGTTGAGTGGTAAAGTGCTAAAAAGGTTGACAAGGAATAAACTTCATTACAGAAAGGCTCATGCTAAACGACTGAGCTGCAGGGCAGGTCCCTGAATTGTGAACAGCGAGGCAGGCGAGTCTGCAAACAGGAAAATCTGTGATCATGCTGTCTGGGCTGTTCAGGGTCTTGTGGCAATGATACATACCCCAAGAACCAGGACCAGGAGAGTATTTGGGAACATCTTGGCTCGGGGATGGCTTGCAGATAGGGACTGTCTTTTAATGTATCTGTTTGATAGCCATCATCTTGGAGCTTGATTTGGGGGCTGCAGTAGTTATAACTTGAGCTTCTACAACTTGAGTTAAAGATCCAACCCTCTAACTAGTGGCTGTTACAATTTGTATCCTATGTGGCTCAGGCAGTCAGAGTGGTCTATAGCATGCACTAACAAGTGGATTGCACTGGTATGCTGCCTGTTACAATGGGGGCCTTGGCTCCTGTCTGGTTCTGTTAGCTAGAACTTTGGTTTAAATACTAAAAATGTATTTGGGATTTGTTCCTGACTCTTTCACTGAGTGAGTGTGAGTGAAGTATTTTAACTCCCTGAGTCTTGTGTCCTCCCTCTGCAAAGTGGGGGGGGGGGTGTCATGAAGCATCCCTACCTTTGGGAAGCACCTGGAGATCTAGAAATGACAAGCACCATCTAGGATCCACAGAACCCTCCATGGGCACCATCAGTGTGAGATCTGAGTACCTGTCATGTGTTTAGCCTGAATACAGCCCTGGGAGGCCAAGAAGTACCCTTATCCCTTCCTTCCTTACACCTAGGAATAATAAAGTCCTATAAGAGTGACTTGACTAGTCACTTAAGGAAGATCTGGGCATCAAACCTAGTTCTCCTGGAGGTAGAGACATATACTTCAGCCACAAAACCTAGCCATCCTATTTATTGGTTGCTTTTAGCTGAGTCTAATTGCTGACGATCCTAGCCTCATGCTTCCGGTTAGCCCTTCAGGCCTTGGGGTTGAATGTCAGGTGTGGCTGATTACCCACCAGTCAGCAAAGCATGAGCCTAATTATTTCTCCTTTACACTAAGTTTACACTGCACTGACTTCAGTGGGGCTGCTCCTGGTATAACTGAAACCAATTATTTCAAAGACTTAGTTCTATTCTAAACCTGGGAATGATGCAGCACAAGAGGATTTGCAGAATCCACAGTTTCATCCATGTCAGTGGGTGTATTTTTATGGGACATTCAACTGCTGGGTATATTTTTATGAAACTTTCAACTGCTTGCAGCTCATATTGCGCTGTCACTTTAATGGCCTGAGGTGGTAACACTTAAAAATATATTTATATTGTGCCTTTTGTTCTGAAAGATCCAAAACTGCATGAACTCTCCAGTGTCCTGTATGCATCCACAATACTGACACAAAGCAAGTTTCCAATAGGGAAGCAACAGTCCTGCCTCATTCCAGAAGAGAAGTCCTCCAGGCAGTCTGGAGTGGCTGCAGTGGAGCAGCCAATTCGAGGGGTTGCTGGAGTGACCAATCAGAGGCCAAAAGGACCATATAAAGGCAAGAAGCAGTAGTAGATCAAGGTCCGCTGTTCAGCTGGAGTTAGAAGAGGGAGGAGTGGTGCTTGACTGGCTAGAAGAGTGGCTGAGCCATGGACAGTTCAGTGCTGGCTGGTAGAGCCCTGGGGACTGAGTCCAGAACATAGCCGGACAAGGTGAGAGCACTGTAATGGGCTTTTCTGGTCTGGTTGCAGACAGAGCTTGGGGAGGACTGCCAAAAGGACAGACCAGCTGAGGGTACTGAGATGGGTCCGTTATTGGTTCCTGTGAAAGGTGGATGTTGCCTGGCTTAAATAACTGAGTAATTGCATGCATGTGTCAGCTGAATGGAGAAGGAAATGTTCACAAGAGATGGGTGTTGACCCTGTTACATCACCCTACTGTATATGCCCACCTGACCTAGCTTCTGAATGTTTGTCCTCTTGCTTGTAAATTCTTTGGGGTAGGGAATGCATTTATTTTTGCATAAAACTGGACAATACATATGGGAAGCATTTCACTGCCAGTGAAATATAGCTACTTTTGGCAGGGAAGATGGCAGCTTTGTAACAGCACACAGCAACACACCAGTGCAGGGCAGGAAGTGAAGAAAAACATAGTTTGCAGTTGAAGAAGGAGGGGGATTCTGGGTAGGCCTTAAGGTCTGTTGGAGTGTGACCAATAGCAGGCTGGACCTGCTAACAGCCCTTTTTGCCTTTCTGAAGCACCTTGTCTTTATGGAGCACAAAGAGCTTGACAAACACTAATGAATTAAGTCTCACACACAAGCCTTGTGGGGTAGCTAAATGTTATCCCTATAATTCAGATGGGGAAAGTGGGGCACAAAGATTAAATGATTTATCTGAGGTTAAAAACAGCTGAGGTTGATAGCAGTTCTTCTAACACACAGCCATCTGCTTGGCTGTGTCCACGTGTCTTTTTTATTTTGAAATAACAGCCCCCCAGAGCAGGGCACGGGGTGAGCTGCCCAGGCAGCAGCTCACCCCATGGGGGCTGCAGCCCCCACCTGGGCAGCAGAGCCTGGGGGTGCTGTGGCTCCTGACAAGCCCCCCTGCCCCCGGTTGGTGGGAACATGGCCCACAAGGGGCCATGTTGCCACACCTCCCAGGGTGCCCGTGTCCTGAAGTGAAATAGCAGGTCCACACATAGGACTTGCTATTTCGCTTTCAGGTTTTACCTTATTTCAAACTAAAATTTTTTAGTTTGAAATAGGTCCTTTTGAAATAAGTCATTTCGAAATGACTTGTTTTGAAATAAGCCTTTATGTGTAGACATAGCCCTTTAGTGGCTCACGTAGGCTGTCTCAGCACTAACTTCTGTCTCTTGGCTTACACCTTTTTCCAAAGAGGGCTGGTAGGTGCTGCCTTCCTCACAAGGGAGTAGATGAGAATTCATGAATGTTTATACTATCTGGACTGTAGATTAGCATTGGGCAGGATGTCATGTCCTTACTGGGTTTTACCAAGACACCAGAGTTAACACTTGAGCAAAGTGCCATATGATCTTTAGTGACCAGGAATGGATTGCACAGCTGTTCCAGCACACATGCCCAGAGCCCTGTCCCACAAGTAGGAATGGGGGACCCTAAGCATTACCATTCTCTTGGTACTAGAGAAGCAGCTGCTACATGTGATCCTACTGTAGATCTGTGAAGATTTACTTAAATCACTCCCTGTTTTCATTGGACTCAAGCAAACACGATCAGCGTGGCCTGACCGGTTATGTAACATAAGCGGTGTCCACTGCAGCAGGACTTGCAGAAGAATGAGCATCACAACTTGACTTCCTTAAATTTCCCCCAGACCACCTGGCCCTTGGTCAACTTCAGACACATCCCTGCAAAGCTGAGTAGTTCTAATCAGGGTTTTAGAGACATGATGAAATCAAATTGTGTGTTACTGACCATTGCAGATGGTGCTCATAGTGCCCAGGGTGAGACAGCTGATGAGAGTTAAATGAAGATTTAGAGCTACTGCTCTGTGACTTGTCTGCCCTCATCTGCACTCAGCTGCTTGGGAAGAGTGTCGAGCACAAAGTGCTTTCCTGCTGTGCAGGCAGCGCTGGGCACTCCCGAGAGGAGAACAAACACCACAGAAAAGTTGCAAGGTTTGGGTTAAGGACTTGCTGCTAAGCTGGTGATTCCATGATTCCTTTGCTATTCCTAGCTCTTGATATTCCCCCATCAGTGAAGCATCTGAATGCATCTCCTACACCATGGATTTAACTTCCCCATGCCCCTGGAAGAAAGAAAAACATGCTCTGGTTGTCCCTAAGCCTCTGATTGCCAGAAGCTAGGACCGGATGATGGGGTGGCTTTCTCAACAATCACTCTGTTCTGGTCATTCTTCTAACATGGGCTGCTTATGGATGACTGGATACCCTGCTAGATGGACCATTGGCCTGGCCCAGTCTGGCTGCTCTTGTGTCCTTTATGTGAGTGGAGAATGATGACACCAGAGGCAATTCATCCCTGAGCTGGGGGGGGGGGGGGCCCCGGGCTGCTGAGATCTCTAGAAATGACCTTGTGGCCTTTTGCAGGGCTGCTCCTGCTGCCCCCCTCTTTCATGCCACCTGTTTCTTGCTTTCAGAATGGCCAGAGCTGCCCCCTGCCCCTAGGGCTCTGGTGCTGTTGGGGCTATGGGCTGAGCAAGGGTAAGATCTCTCAGCCCTTTGCATCAGTCTTGGTGTGTGAAGAGGGCAAATCAGGCCTGCAGAGATTTAGTGACTCTTCCCAGGTCATGCGCAGGACCTGTTACTGTGTGACCTGATCCCCTCTTTTATACTCCCTTGCATTTATTTTCTTTCCATTTTGTAAGTTCCCTCATCTTCAAAGCATCTGACAAAGTGGGATTTTCTCCCACAAAAGCTGATGTGAAAAATAAATCTCTTGGTCTTTACGTGCCACAGGACTCCTTGGGATTTTTTTTGGTGTGTGTGTGTGTGTGTGTGTGTGTGTGTGGTGGGTGGTTTTTTTTTTTTTTTTTTTTTTTTTGTTTTTTTTTTTTTTGGCCCCCCCCCCCCGAGAACCTGACACACTCTGGTATCTTACCCATGAGATCAACCTTGCTTCTTGCCTATCTTTTGTTGCAAAAATTGTTTATCTAAATGGGGTGTCATTAGCCCTGGTATTGAGACAATAATAAATAATGGCACATTTCTAATATCTCACCCAGGCGTGTTTGCTGGGATCCTTTCCCAATCCCCCAAACAAACAAAATCCAGCTCGTGAAAGGCTGTTTCCAAAATGCGCCACACACACACATCCTCTTGTGATTCACCCCGGGAGCTGATTTATTCCTCACATTGAGTCCATATTGTGCAAAGCGAAAAAGCTTGCATAATACAGAATCACTGAACTGTTGGCTTGTTAGGACTACCATTCTTTAGTACCTGCCCTGAGAGACCAACACGTCCTTACCAGTTTACTCCCTTTTTTTTTTTTTTTTTTTTCCCAGAAGCAGGCAGGGGTGTTGCTGGTGCGTGGCACACAGGGCATGTGACCTGTGTCCCAGCATCAGTACCCCAAGTGCCTGGGATGGCCCCTGTCTCTTCTGGCCCTGGCAGGAGCCCGACACAGGATTGGGCCTGGTTCCAGATTGTAGCTGGGGGATGGGGCCTGGGCCCATGCCCCAGGTCTTCCCCTGGGGCAGTGACATTCCTGGAAGCAGGCCTATTTTGAAGTTTCAAGCAAACCACTGTGAGTGAGCAATAAACACACTCAGTTGTTGTGGCTGGCTGGAAGAGAAGGCCAAGTTTTTAAAAACTAAATTAATGTGTTCTATTTTCTGTGGATTTAGCCTACTGTCCGTGGGTTGGGTCTCTCTTAAATTCCAGCCTGGAGTTGTTATGATGGAACAGGCAGCAGATGACAATGGAAATAGGAAAGTAGCCAGCCAACACTGGACACACCAGGGCAAGATTTTGGCAAAGGCGTCAGGCAAACTCCTCCACTCTCTGGAGGCTTGCCACAAAAATCTCAAACTCAGATTCACCCAGAACCTGTCTTGAGGTTTCCTCTGGAAGAGTCATCCCCAAGGATATATTGATCTCAATGGGAACAGAGCCTGTGATTCTAGGAGAAACAGGTAGTCTACACCTCTTGTTTCAACCATTAAACAACCCTGTGCTGAAAGCATTAAGATCTGGTGAGTTGGGCTTTGAAATGGGGTAACTCTAGAGTAGATTGTGCACACAGCCAGTCGGAACAGATTCAGCTTTGCCACCAGTCCTGCATTAACAGTAAAGATTGCTGAGCTGCTGGATTTGAGGGCGGTGCCTGTCCCAAGCTGGAACCAGCCTCCTCCGCTAGCCATGTCTCTGCCTGACTGCCGGCTAGGTTACTTCACTTCTGTTGGCTGGTAGGCAGAGCCTGTGCAGTCATGGTACCATTATCTGATTCTTAAACGGCATGGACCTGATTTCCAAATATGGCTGCCTAGCTTCCCTTAGCAAGACCTTCCCATGTTACTCCTGATCTATTTTGTGTGTGTGTGCAGGTACTGTTAGCTCTCATGCATGTTATCTGTGGTGACTCTCATTATAGCAGAGCAAGGACTTGGCTTTAGTGATGCTAAAGAAGATTCTTTCTTCAGGTGGTTAATAAAGCCAGACCCTGGGAGTCCCTCTGGCTCCCCTGCACATGGCATTTCCTGGACTCCATACTTATAGAAGGGATGATTGAGTGCACAGTGGAGGTAATAGATGTGTATACAGTTTTAAACATCTACCTGGCTATGTTCACACATAGGTGCTTATTTTGAAATAAATTAATTTGAAATAAGTTATTTTGAATTAACTTAAATCGAAATAAGCAAAAACCTCAAATCAAAATAGCAGGTCTGGACATAGGACTTGCTATTTCAAATCAGAAGGGTGGCAACACGGCCCCCTAGCAGTGCTCCCTACAGAAACTGACCTCACCTCCCTGTCCACTGTGACTGGCAAGAGGTTGCAAGAGAGATGGCTATGGATGCTCCCCGCTCCCATACCATCCTCGAGCGCTTGGTAGCCCCTCTGCTAGCCTGCAGGATGCTCACCTGCCGTGGGGGATGCTCTTCCCTGAGCCCGGGGCTGACCCGCCGATCATTGTCTCAGTGGCCCTGTCAATGGTCTTAGCTCCCCGTCCCCCTTCTGTGTCACAGCACATCCAGGCACAGGACACCAGCACAGACTGGTGGCAGCGGGTTGTCCTGCAAACCTGGAACAACAAGCAGTGGAGGAGGAACCTCTGGGTGAGCAGGGAGACCTTCACCCACGTGGTTGCTGAGCTTGCCCTTGTCCTGCACCAAAGGGACGCGGTGATGGGTACAGCCATCCCTGTGGACAAGAGAGTGGCCATTGCTCTCTGAAAGATGGCCACTCCCAACTCCCACAGGTCCATTGCCCATCTCTTTGGCATCAGGAGGTCCACTGTTGGCGAAATGCTGCTGCAGGTCACACTTGCCATCAACATGGTCCTGCTGCCATGCCTCATCACCCAGGGAGCACTGCAGGACACCATCGCCTGCCTTGCCGCCCGGGGGTTGTCAACTGCGGGGAGGATACTCGATGCCACCCATATCCCCATGCAAGCCCTGCAGCACCTTGCAGCCGAGTACAGGAACAGGAAGGGATACCACTCAGTCATCCTGCAGGCCCTTGTGGACCACTGGGGCATCTTTCAGAACTGCTACGTCAGATGGCCGGGGAGGGTGCATGATGCCAGGGTTATGCGCAACTCCTCCTTGTACCGGGGCATGGAGGCGGGCGCCTTCTTCCACCCCCAACAGTATCACCATTGGAGAAGTTGAGGTGCCCATCCTCATTGTCACTGATGCGGCCTACCCCCTCCACCCCTGGCTCATGCGCCCCTACATGGGATCCCTTGATGCCAGACTCCAGCTTTTTAACTGCCGCATCAGCTGCTGCTGCCAGGTGGTTGAGCGGGCTTTCGACAGATTGAAAGACCGTTGGAGGAACCTCCTCACATGCCTGCACCTCGCTGAGGACTGAATCGTGGAGGTCATCAGTGCCTGCATGGCGCTGCATAACCTCTGCGAGCTCCAGGGGGACACAGTAGCCACCATGTGGGAGGCTGAGGCAGAGCTTGTCAGTGGCTGGTTCCAACAGTGAGGGTTTTGGCCCCAAGGGAACGAGTGCTGCACAGAGCAAACACTGTGCATGAGGAACCAATGGATCTTTTCCTGACGGAGAACCTGTGAGGGCTAGGACCGCTGCCCCACACCCCCCACACCTCTGTCCAGCTGCAGCCAGCCCCCACCCACACCCAGAACCACACCCAATAAAAGCACAAATAGAACTAAATTCACTGTCATGATTTTTATTCACAATGGGGAGGAGGGTTGGGGCAACGAAGGCTTGAGAAGCAGATTTGGGATGTGGAACTTTGGAGGGAGACCTGAGAGTGGACCATGAACTGGGAGATGGGAAATAGGTAGGGGTTTGGAGACTTTGAAACATGGGGGGGGCTATGAGGAGGCCATTCCAGGCCCAGGGCCCTCAGAGCTGCATTCTTAGACAAAGCCACCGTGGGTCCGGGGCTGCCGGTGGCAAGGGACAGCTCCCTGTCTCAGAGGCACTCCATCAGGTGCCAGGAGTGGAAGGTGCTGGGCTATGCACCACAGGGTCAATGCAGTGTCCTGTACAGCGGCACCAATGGTCCAGGGTGCATTGCCTTGCTGCTCCATCGCTGCAGCCTGCCACTCCGTCATAGCGACAACACAGTTGGCTGCATGCTGGAGCTGGTGGATGGCAGCTTCTTGGCGCCTGCTCTCCAGGCCTGGGTTGACTCCTCTGCTTGGTGACCAAGCTCAAGGAGGCTGGTGAGGATGTCCTCCCTGGTGCAGTGGGCTTACCTCCTCTGCCTGCCAGCAATCTGGGGACTCAGCAAAGCAGGCTCACAGGTGTCGGCGAGCTGCTGGAGCAAAGCAGGAAAAGGGTTAGCCCCCCTTTGCCTGACAGCCTTGCCTCTGTGCAGCCATCTGCAGCAAACCCCTCTGCCCTGACTGTCACCAGCATTTGCCATCTGTGTCCTGTGGGACACTGCACAAGGGCACACATGGTCTTGTGGTGCCCACAATGGTGAGTGGTATTCAGCAGGATGTGGGCCAGGGAGTTTGCTGAGGCCATGTGCCAGCGGTGAGGCTTGCCTGCTCTCTACTTGGATGCTGGCACACCACCTGGTGGCACTTCCCTGATGAGCATCCCCCACCCCCATGGGTACTGGCATCCTGGCGTTACATGCCCCTCTGCCGCCACCACCACCCATGGGAGGGCCCTTGTGGACCCTAGGTAGCCATGGCATTGGCAGGCTTGGCCCTGCCTGCCTGGAGGGGGATAGGAACACTAACCAACAGGTGCTCCAGATGTTTGCCTGGATGTCCCCTCCTCCCAGTCAGATGTGGGCGGTGGCTCCTTGGTGTCCCCCTCTGGCTCTTCCTCCTCAGGACTAGCTGGTGGGCCAGCCGGTGGTTGGGCACTCCCCAGCTGGTTGTCATCTCCCATGCTGAGGGATGCCTCTCTGTCTGAGGGGCTTCCCTCAGGAGATGTGGCCACAGGGGTGGGCTCCCCAGAGTAAATGGCTGGGGATGGGAGACCACTGCGCTCATCCCTGAGGAACAAATACAGCTCCTTGAAAAAGGGGCAGCTGGTAGTGCTCGCTGGTCCCTGGAGCCGCCTCGCCTCCCTGGCACATGCATAGTCTTGATAGGCTTTTGATTTTTTGAGCGTACCTGCTCAGTTGCGCGCTCGTGGCCCCAGCCTGTAATCTCATCTGTGATGTCCACGTAGACATCAGGGTTGTGATGCCTAGTGTGGAAACGCACACATTTGTCCTCCCTGGCCCATGTGTTGAAGAGTCAGAGGACCTCCTCCTGCACCCACACAGGTGCCCGGCATTTTCCCTGGGCTGTGCCAGCACGTGCCTCAGCCATGCTGCACCAGCTCCAGGCATGTGGCAGCAACGGGGCTGGGCACTTCCTCCTTTCTGGTGCTGTGCACCCTGGGAGGAAGAAGGGAAATCCAAGCCAGAATCAAAATAAGTCATTTTGAAACAACAGTTGTTGTTTCAATTTAAAAACATGTGAACACAGCCCCTTAGAAAATGAGGCGGGGTGTACCTTGCGGCTATACCACTGGAAGGCTGTCTGTTGGATCCTTCCATTGCTGTAGGAAGGGGGTTTCCTATTGCTGCAGCACATGCACCCCTTTGAGAGCTATGCATGCAGAATTCTTCACCTAGCTTGTGCATCTCTGGGAGAGAAGTGGGGTATGGAGGGGGGAAGGTAGGTTGATCTGCCGGTGTCACCGTTTCCTACAGCTCTGACCAACATGGCTCAGCCCACCTAATTTTAGGTGTTGACCAAGCCCAAGACTCTTAAAGGGGAGCTGCAGCTCTATAATGAAATCTAAGTGAAGCTGCATTCCTCCATTCACCAGATTGCTGGACTACCCAACATTGGATTCAGGATCATTCACCTTTTCAATGTCTCTCTCCCTGCTCTTTCCTGTATTGCAGGTGCCATCCTAGAGCCTAGTGCTGCAGAGGGTGGCTTGCACAGGCTGTCAGACTCTTCTGTAGCCATGTCATGGACCAGTACGTTTAGGGATCTTGTGAGTGAATCAGGAATGGAGAAGAGAGCAGGGCAGGAAGACTTTTATAAACCCTTCAGTTCCTAACTATGGCCTCCTCTGTTACTCTAGCTCTGGGTCATCCCCCCGTCCCAGTTCTGCCAGTGCATTGATCTACAGCAGGGGTGAGCAGCCTTTGCTGACCCCTGTGCCAGCCCCTTCTCCTTGACTGTCAGCCAGTGCCAGTGGCTCCTTCCACAAAAATAAAAGCAGTGGCTGCCTGAAAATTCAGTGGCAGCTGTGGCTGGAGGTTGGTGGATAGGAAGGGGGGCACTTCCCTGGCATGCCACTGAAGTGTGTCACTTGCAGAAAGAAGCTATCTGCAGTGGTTCCTCTTGGGGAGGGGGAGGTCCCCAGGCATGCTGTGTTAAAAAGCTACCCAGAGTGGCTCCTTGGCAGCTGCACACTGTGGAGGGAAGCCATTCCAGGCATCTTCTTTCCACACCATGCCTGGAGCACAGGCATGGTGGGGACCCTCCATGCCCCACCTGCCCCTGAAAGAAGCTGCCCAGACTGGCAGGAGCCACAATTTCTGTGGCATTGCAGAGGGTGCTGCGTGCTATGCCAAATAGGCTCTTGTGCCACTGTTGGCACATGTTGGGGTTTGCCTACCCCAACCTACTGCATCTCCTGGCTTTTCCAGCCCTGGGCTTCTCTTGAGGACAGACAACCCAGCTTGACCAACTCAGTGATGGCTTTATAGTGCTGACAACCCTACAGCTGAATCTAGATTGAAATCCCCAAACTCATTCCATTGATGACCTCGGAATGACCTGAGATACTACAGAGATGGAGGCTGTACATGAACTTAAATAGAATAGACACATGGGCCATGTCATTGGGAAGCTTGCCTGTTCCAGACAGACACATTGTCTTTTTACCACAGTCACAGCATTGCCTGAAGCAGAATCTCAGGGCAGAAAAGACTTTCTGTGACGTACCATCCAGGTACATCATGCAACATCTGCCTAAGCTTGCCACATCCTTGGCCAGGGTCTGTGACTCAGCTTTGCAGGCCCACAACCCCCTTGTGTCCTGATCACCCAGCACGTTAATTTCCTCATACGTAATTACTCCTTGTACTATTTACAATGAGGCATGTCTGACTTCTATCATCCTGACAGCAAGGTTGGTTCAAGCTCATTTAATCCGAATAAACCTGCTTTGAATGGTCAGGCAGAGAGATGTTTCTCTCCATCCCTTCTGGAAAGGCATCCCCACCCCAAAGGTATGGGTTGTGCAGGGAGTCACTTGGAAAAGCTGACCTCCTGACAGCTTTTCCATAGCCCTGCCAGAAATGCGCCCTCCCCCCCCCCCACCCCATTATCCCATAGGACTATGTGGAGAGAAGCTCCTTGTTTGTAGGAGCTCATGTTCCTCAGGGTCTCAAGAAGCTGCCATCGTGGCTTTTTTCATTCTTCCTCCTCCACAACCAGTCTGACCCTGCCAAAAGACCCATGGCAGCAAGGCAGATTGCCCCACCCTGTCTAAATTCATGATGGCTCCCTGTGACAAAGACCAGTCACAATAGCTCTCTGTTATGAGGAGGCAGCATAATCTAATGAATTGAGCATGACCTGAATTTAGGAAACCGGGGTTTTATTCCTGCCACTACTACAGGTCTGCTGGGTGATCTTAGCAAGTCATTTCCCTGCTGAGTACCTCCACTCCCTCATCTGTGGAGTGGGGGTATTGATTCTGACCTTTCATAAAGAGCTTTGAGATTTCCTAATGCAAAACATGCTAGAAGAGTAAGCTGTTATTTTCACAGCTGGGGAAGAGTTCAGGGTGGGCAAGTGACTTTCCTGAGATCACACATGGAGCTAGGTGACAAGGTTTCTATTGCTTGCTTTGCCACTGAGGTCCAGTCCTATGCTTTAGTCACAAGTCTGTGCTTTTAAACACCAGCTGAGCACTTCGTTAGCAAACATGATTGATTGGAGTAGCTTGTGAACAACACTGTGCTGAGGCAATCCATGGCATTTACAAGGCGTCCACTACATGATATGAATTAGCATTAAACCATCTCCCTGCTACGGCCTGCAACAATCAGTGATGCAGTAAGGGCTCTGCAGGGCCCTTCCATCAGGTTTGATTAGAAACACAGAGCCAATTTCTGCTCTTGGTGCCATTGATGGGAAAGCAGAGGAACTCCATTGAAATGAAAGGAAACTCTTTAGTTTTCTGCTTGTGTCTGTTGGGGCAGAAGTCAAACCAGAGATTTGGTGGTTTGTTGTGGTGTTTTGTTTTTTTTTAAAATCAGCCCTGAAGCTTTGGCTGTAGTAGGTTTAAACCCTTTAACGACTGCCCCCCCCCCGATTACCTGTGCATGTCCGAGGGGGAATGCTTAATTCAAACTTTGGGTTACCTGCAGGGTGCAGCTTTTCTCAAGGCTAGTCTGTCTGATTGTGCACCACTCCAGGTACCTCTGCTGTCCCCGCCCCAGGGCACTAAGCATCTGCACCTCTGCTGTGAGGTGCCCAACATGTAGCATCTCTCTCAGGTCTGCTCCTTGGTCACAAGGCATTCACAGGAACGTAGGAAGGGCCATGCTTGATCATACCACTCTCGCTACCTACAGTAAGCAGATATGGTGATTTGCCCCAGGAAAGTTTCTTCCTGACCTTTAATTGCCAGAGCATGAGGCACAAGATGGTTAGTAACTCTAGGCAGGCTGATTCTGTTTAACATGCCCTGCACTGAGATGACATTTCAGCACATCCTAGGCGCAGGGCCTCCTTTTCCAATTGCTCATGGATCTCATAGCAAAAGACCCCTATCACAGATCCTGCCCACATTTTCCAGGCTGGGCTCCCATGGGCATAGAAGGAAGTATAATGTCCCTTATTTCACAGAGGGGCGAAGTGAAGTAAGAGAAAGTCAGTGACTTACCCAATGAGTCATGGATGGAGCAAACACTGAAACCAATGAGTTTTGATTCCCCAGCCCCCAACCCCCACTGTAATCACTGAACTATGCCAGGTACTAGAGCAGGGGTGGCCAAAACTCAAGAGCCACACAAGTTGATTTTTAAACCTTTGAGAGCCTCACTGAAGTATATAGCCATATACTTTTACCTACTCCAAAATTACTAAGTTTAAGATTCATTGCACACTTTAATTTTACTGTAAAAAGAGGACAAATATCAATCCTACTAATGTCAGATTCTAATAATTACTTAAGGTTACCATGAAAATTAGTCCTATCCAGTAAAAACTTGACTGCAGCCCAGTGGCGAGTTTTTTAAAATCTTGACCATGCCTCACTTCTCCCCATCCTCGACCATCCTGCATTTCTTCCCCACTGTCCCGACCCCTACCTGAACTCCTAGGCTGCGGCTGCTTTCCTAAACTGATTTGCTGATGTTCTTCCAGGAGCCGCAATTTGTCATTCAAGAGCCACATGTGGCTTCCAAGCCACAGTTTGGCCACACCTGTGCTAGAGGGTACTGCTGACAGATGCAGTAAATATGTGACTTGTGCATATAGGAGAGTCTAACCTAAAGGTGGCTGGTGTCTTTTCAGTTCAGTCTAACTGGCTCTGAATGTGCAGTAATGATATACTGGGGGTGGGGGGGGGGGTGAGGACTGTATCCATTCTGTAATGAAGAGGAGATTTGCACTATAATAAAGTTATTAGTTCACATTTATAATCGGGTTAGGAGACAGTGCAGTGTACCCAGAATCTTCATAAATCTATGTGCCCTGTGGAGTTGGAGTTTAATTCTGCTTTTGGTCCCTGGGAAGGGCGTTTTGCTGAGACAGATTGCACAAGGCAGGGCGCTGGAGGGAACAGCTTCAGTTCATCTTTCACCACACGCCTGCTGCTGTCCTCGCCCCTCCTAGCTGCACCCAGAGTGATAAAGGATCAAAGCAAGAGAGCAGGCGGGGAGTGTTTCAAGTGACATCTTCAAAGTATAAGTTCAAAGCAGAGAGCTGCAGTTCTAGGAGATGAAGAGCTCTGGAGGGAGCAGTACCCACCTTTTTCCTGTGGGCTTGTTTCTGAACTACCACTGGGTGGAGTCTGACCTGGTTATTTTAGCTTCTAGTTGGAGGGAGGTGCCCAATCCCGCACTACCCTAATCAGTAATAGGGACTGAACCCATGATCTTTGGTGCTAAAAGCAGAAACCATTATTGCTTGAGCTAAAGCAGCAGGTCTCAGCCTTTGCAGGGTTGTGAGGGCTGAGTGGGTTTACAGCCACACACAAGACACAGGTTCCCCTGCACTCCTGATTTCCCCCATCCCTCCCCCTGCAGCCACAATTCACCAGGCTCCTGATTTTCTCCGCTGCAGCCCCCCCACCTTGCCCACTGGGGACACACTCACCCTTTGAAGTCTAAGGAGCTGCCCCCACAACTGCTAGTCACCAGAACCAGCTCCCTGGCCAGGCTTGGGGCCATGTGGCCTTTTGCACTTCCTGCCCTGGGCCACATGCCTTGGTGTGTCCCAGGGTGGGAGATTTAAAAATGCCTCACCCTGGCCTGGCCCTAGTGCCCAGGCACACACAGGTGAGCAGAGCAGCCTGCCAGTTTTAGCTGAGCTAATGGGCAGACTGGCAGTGCTGCAACCCGCAGCTTGGGGCACTGGGCAATCGAAGACACCCCTGCTGCCACCAGCAGCACCAGTGGGGCAAGAGGGCTTTCAGAGGCAGGCTGCTAGCCCATGACACATTCACTGCTGTGTGACAACATACTCTGGTGTCATGACACAGCGGTTGGGAATTGCTGACATCAAAGAATTAGCTCTGTTTCCTGGCAATAGCAGCACCCATATAGGACTTAAATGGCCCAGCCCTGAGAAGATACCAAAGACCTCTCTGTCCCCTGTGGTGATGCATGAGGGAATCATAGAAATGGCAGTCTGCCAGCAGCCTTGAGAGGTCATCTGTGCTGAGGCATCGTGAAATAAATCTACACTGTTGACAGGTCTGTCCACTCTGCTCTTTAAACCTCCAGAGATGGGGATTCGGCAGCCTCCCTGGGACACCCATTCCAGAGGTTCACTGCCCTTAGAGTTAAAATACTTTTCCTGCTATCTAGCCTTAATCTCCCTTGCTGCAGATCAAGCCCATTACTTCTTGTTCTGCCTTCAGTGGACAGAGAAAACAATTGATCACCATTCTGGTTAGAGCAGCTCTTAACCTGTTTGAAGACTGTAAATGAGTCCCCCCCTCAGTTGTCTTTTTCTCCACACTAAACGTACTTGGATTTTTAACCCTTCCTCTCAAGTTCGTTTTTCTAACCTTTTGTCACTTCTTGCTCTTCTCTGGACTCTCCAGTTTCTCCACAGCACTCCTAATATGCAGCACGTGGTAGCTGATAGGAAAGACCAGAATCACTGAGTAGGTGACTTGACTGTCCAGCGGAGCTGTGGCAGGAGGGGTAGGAATAAATGGGGCGGTTTTGTTGCGCTCCAGGTCCTATCAGAGAATGCTTTCTTCCTCAGAGGATGGTGACCAATCCTATTGGGATGGGAGAAGGAGGAAATCTCACTAAGTGCTAGATGCGCCTGTTGGGTCTGAGGTGATTTCCCAGGGCTGTCTGGGTCCAGGAGTCTCCTTTGGCCCCATCCCCTGAACTGTGGCCTGGGCTTGTGTAGCACCCTAATCCCCTGCACAAGATGAGGAATCTTTGGGGTTTGCATAGGGCGGCACACAGCAATGATGGCTCCATGGGACTGTCTCTGAGATGAACTGCAAAGAAGTTTCTTGCAGTGAGGAGGTTTCATCCAGAGGCGACTTTCCTTCCTGGCATGACTTTCTAGCTGGAGCCCTTTCAGGAGGACGTACTCTCCTCCCAACTACAAAACCCCTACTGCTCACGTTGGTGTGACTTTTGTTCCTAGGGCCTGGGGCATGGAGGTTATGACTAGCTGAGGGTTTCTGGGAAGTGGAGAAGATGGAGCCAGGCAATGACCTCAGCTGAAATCCAGCTTGTCACACCCAGTTCAATATCCCTCTTCCTGCTTTGCCCATCAGGCCATCAGGCCAGGCTGTTTGGCAGCCTGCCTCTACCCATGGTCAAACCCTAGTGCTTCAAAGGAAGCTGACTCTCCTGATTCATTG
This sequence comes from Podocnemis expansa, assembly GCA_007922195.1. NCBI lineage: Eukaryota > Metazoa > Chordata > Testudines > Podocnemididae > Podocnemis > Podocnemis expansa. The sequence continues at coordinate 40,454,129 of ML681963.1, forward strand.
ACCATCCCCATTACTTCACCTAATTCTCCACGAGTTCGTGTGGTAGGACATCCTTCCTGACTTCTCCAGGGGCTATGGTGATGTCCTGAAGCTTGAGACTCAATAACCCCAGGTATTGGAGATAGCATGGGCATCTTGGAGCAGGTTCTGTTCAGAGCTGGCATGATGGCCCTACTGCTCCATCTATGGGCCTTCTTGTGGAAGGTTAGATTTCACCTTAGGAGCTGTAATGGGCAAGTGGGGTGATGCGCAGGGCCATGTCCTAGACAGGGATGAGGGAGGGGTCACAGCCTTGCTCTGTGAGGCACTGTATGCTGAGCCCCTTGTAAAGATGCGGCAGCTGCTACAGTCTGGCTGCAGCAGCCCAGAGGGAAGTGGGGGTAGGAGGAGAGGACCTGGGTTATGAAGCTGCCGTCTCTTTAATGACAGCTTCGGCTCCCTGGGCAGATGCCACACATGAAAGTTACCATCCTTGCTTAATTCACTTGCTGCCAAGCAGGTCTGATCAGTGGAGTCCCCATGGATTATTAAGGCAAAATGAAGCTGGGGAGAGCCTCCAGGCAAACAGCAGCTACCTTAATAGCCTGTGAAATGAAAGCTTCTTATGTAGTTACCAATTAGCTGTAATTGGATTAAAGTCAGGAGAGTGGGGAGCACTTCCATGTGGAGGCTGGGTGAACTGCAGAAGCTGCATTGGCCCTGTTGCCTTGTCCTGTCTTTTGGTCTCCTCTACTCTGCACAGCTGCTCCATCGCAGACCATTCCCGTTGGCAGTTCACATGTATCCTGACCTGATGGTGTCATGGTGCCTCCAGGTGTCATGCACAATCGCTGCTCTCCACTAGCTGGGGACCACTGCAAGTACTGCCCCTCCCAGGAATGCAGAAGCTGCCGTGAGCTCCCACAGGCAGCGGGTTGTGTAAGCTAAGAGCAGCGAGTGCTGCACCTGCAGAAGCACTTGACTTACAGGGCATTTCTATGTACAGACCCTGTTACATACCACACCCAAACTCTGCTGCAATCCTATGTGGCTGGGCACAGAACTCATGTGGGCCAGATGTCAGACACTGGGCGCTGAACTTGCTGGTCCATAACCCTACCCTGCTGTACAAGCTGAGCCCTGAATAGGGAGCCACTGGGCTTTCAGAAAGAAGGTGGGGCTGAGAATGCAGTGAAGGAAGTGTTGTCTGCTGCTGAGTGTGGTGGCCCATGTGCCGGGGGTAGCTGGGTGCAAGCTGGCCTAGCTGAGCCAGCATGAATGCAGCCTGTGGGGGTAATGCCAGTGGTAAGGGCAGCACGGCACTGGTGGCATAGCACAGCGCAGACCCTGGGTCCGTACTTGGCTTGCTTGCCTCTCCTGAAGCCCCAGCTGCACTGACTTTCTGATGGCTGTTGGGTTACATCAACACACCAATAAGAGATCCATGGCTGAATCGGGCTCCAGTGTTATAAAATTTCAGTATGGAAATTCAGACTCATGCTGGAGCCTGGCCTTTGGAGAGGGAAGCCTGACTGTTTTGGGCTATGTCTACATGGCAGGAAGAGACCCACTGCTGACTTTGGTCACCTGGCTTGTGCTCATGGAGCTTGGGCTACAAGGCAGTGAAATTGCAGTGTGGACAGAGGGTAGCCTGACTGCCCTCACTGCCAGTTTTAGCCCCAGAGCTAGAGCCTGAGCTGAGCCGTGCACTGCTCCTGCTGTCTAGATGTAGCCTGAGACGCAGACAGAATTGGTGACATGCTGAGACTCATGCACAGTGACCGCTACACTGCACACATACACTTACACACAGTAAACAGATACATCACAGCACATACCATTGTTCCTGATACAATATTAAACAGCTAGTGAATTAACCTATGAGAACAACTGGAGCAAATAATTCAATGGTGTGCATTGGGTGTTTTGTGCATGCATGGCTGAGGGAGTGTGTGTGAGTCTGAGTGTGTGGCTCTAGGACAAAGTGTGCCTCTGTGTCCTAGCGGAGGGGCATGAGATGATTTCCATTTATGCGCAGCTGGGTGGCCAGAGTGTGGAGGTTGTTTGTATGCCTCTGTCTGTGTTTACACATGTAAGGAGTGGGTTTGTATACTGAGTCTATGCTTCTTGGGAGACAGGGCCTGTGTATTTCCCTGGAGGGGGGTTGGGAATGTCAATGTTACTCTGTAGATGGGTGCTGCTGGTGATGGTCATGTGACCTAGTTCAAGTGGCAACCCCATCTGGTAGCCTGTGTCCATCTTCTGGTCTTGACTCCAGATCTCAGCTCTCTAGCTGAGTCCTTTACACTCCCCCCCCTCCAGTGTACAATCCCATCCATGCTGGCTGACTCTGCCTCTGTGGCCACCACCACAAGTCCAGTTACTACTTGCTGCTGGACTAGGGAGACGGGAAGGGACCCAAGACCATCTGCTTCTGCAGGTCCCAAACCAGGGACCATTTGTGCCTGACCCTGCCAACAGGTTCAGAGATTTGAGGATCTTGGGGGACAACCACTGCACCCGTGGGGTATGGGGTGGATTTGGGGTACACTTTATTAAAATGAGTATAGGGTAAGGTGAGCGGTGGTTGGTGTATGTCGTGTTTGTCACAGTGGTTTCTGTAAAGTGTTGGGGGGTACCTAACTTTTGGGAGTGGGGACAGGTTGGGGAACAATGGGGTTCTTCAACTAACCTACTAACACTATAGCCCTACTTACTATAACCTAAAGGCTACTTTAATACACTATAGGAAAAGGGGGGGGTACAATGCAAATTAGTGTGTGGCAGTGGCAGAGAAGATAAGTAACAGGGAAGCTGGGGCCTGAAGAGGAGTGAAGGCAAGTGGGTGGGGGGTGTCAAAAGGCAGCGGGGTGACAAAGTGCTTGGGGGTTGGGGTAAGGGGACAGAGGCGGGAGAGGGGCTGTAGGTGCGTGGGAGTGTGGGCAATGGGGAGAAGCAGGAGGAGCTGAAAGGGGATTCAGGGGTTTGCGAGGGAGGCAGAGGGGGGCAAAATGGTAGGGAAGGCAGACGGGTCTCGGGGAACAGTAGCTGGGAGGGCAGAAGGGGTTTGGAGGAAGCGGCAGCGGGAAGGCAGAAGGGGTTCGGGGGAAGCGGCTGGTGGGGGAAGCAGAAGGGGTTCGGGGGAAGCAGCTGGTGGGGGAAGCAGAAGAGCCCGGCACGCTGCAGAAAAGCGGCGGGGAGCCACGGAAAGCGGCGGAGCCAGCAGCGTAGGGGTCGGGGCAGCCACAGGCGGTGGTGGCGAGTAAAGGGGCCGGTGGTGCAGCTGAGGAGCCCAGTGGGAGCCGGGAAAAAGTGGTGGGACTACTGGGGGAGCTGCAGAGAAGCAGCGGCAATGGCGGGGAGCCCGTGGGGAGCCGCAGAAAGAGCAGCGGGAGCAGTGAGGGAGCCGCAGAAAGTGGCGGAGGATGGGGAGGGCTGGCGGGCTGCCGCGGGAGCCGGGGAAAAAGTGGCGGGGCCGCTAGAGAGTCCGGCGGGGATCGGGGGAACCGGAAGCGGCAGCGGGAGCGGCTTGGGAGCCGGGAGCCACAGAGAGCCGCAAGGGTAGCGGGGCGGGGAGAGCGGCTCGGGGGCTGGGAGCCACAGGGACAGGGACAAAAGGAAAGTTGAGGCGCACGGGGGATCCCAGAAATGAAGAGGGAACAAGAAAATTAAAGGGAAAAAAGTTTATTTAAGTCAGGGAGGTTACAGAGGGGAGGGCAAAGGCAAGTTAACCAAACAATTCTAAAGGCTAGGAACTAAAGGAAACAATCTTAACAGCTAACTTAAGACTTCTAAGGCTACCAATTAACTTTATACAATGTTACAAAACACAATGATACTCTTAAAACAAGTTCAAACAACCCAGAAGGAAAAGATACACTGGGTGATACAAAGTAGCGAGAGGCAATTACAGACACGGGGACAGGGGAGCTCCTAACACAAACTGGAGATGCAAGCAAACAGAAAGGTACACACGCAAGCCTGTAAAGCTGGGGACAGCAGTTCAAAGGCAGCAATAAAGAAACAGAAAACTTTAGAGAGGGATTGCAGGGTAAGCTCTTACCACTCCTAGCAGCAAGGGTAACAGCATTACAGGCTGGAGAAGGAGACTCGTAATCGGCCAGCAGTAACTCGTGGGGGTAACTCGTGGATACGCTCTAGGGGGAACTCGTGAGCGGAGGAGGCAGCTTCTGGTTGATCAGGCCAGGCTAGATGTTGAAAACTGTCCTGCCTGAGCACCCCAGAACCTCAGCTTTTAAAGACTATTTCCCGCCTTTCCCTGATTACAGGGAATGTGGGGAACAATGGGGGTATGAGTCATGCCCTGCAGAACCTTGCAGTTAGGCAGAGCCCACCTACACCAAGCCCTGCAAAACAATGGGCCCCCAGGGTGGTAACGGCCATCCAGTTGAGTTCAAGGGGGCCACCTAGTTAAGGTGAAGGAGCCATTGTTCACTTCACACGTTCTATGTACTTTAGTGATGGCCTGGGAGGGGCAGCCATCAAGGTAACTGCTATGAGTCACAGACAGTGCCGTGAGTGGGTGCCACCTCAACCTCCAATTCCATTCCATGCATCATTCTTCAGGTCCCCTGGGCTACATCCACATCTCCCTCAGGTACTTTTCACACTTATTTCAGGGTCTGGGCTTCAGGCAAGCCTGGCAGCCCACATTGAGCAGTCCTGCCCCTTGCAGCTTAGCCAGCAACAGCCTTCCCCACAGGCCAGGGGAAGACCATCCTGAGCAGCGGCTGCAGCCCTCTTATATACCAGCTCCTAAGCCTTGACTGGCCCAACAGCTGCCAGCTCCTATTGGCTATGCCCCTTCTGCAGGACTTTTAACCCCTTTCTTGCTGAGTGGGAAAATCACCCTGGTGTAGCCTCCCTATGATGTGCATCTGCATGTTTGTTGTATATTTGTAACTCAGAGGAGGCTACATGTGTGTTTCTGGGTGTGTGCATCTGTTTCTGTGTGACTCCCTGTGCTGGGCATTTTATGTCTCAGGTGCAGATGCATGTGTGTTTCAAGTTGCGTGCGTCTTTGTCTTCACACGTCATGTAGCAGAAAATATTCTCCCTCTCATATGCGCCAGAGAGAGAGAGACACACACATTGCCCTATTGCTGCAGGCAGCAGCAGAATATCAACTGAGATTTATAGTGGAGTTATGCTGTAAGAAGTTACAAAACAACATTTCATGGTCAGACCCAGAGGCACTTACAGAGGCAAGAGTGAGACAAGATGACCCTTCGATCCATTTATCAAAGCGCCTGCAGTTCCTATTTCTAGGCAGGTGAAACAGTAATAAAAAATGGAGCAAAGAAAGTTGTTCTGCAGCCGGAGCACTTTAAATAAGGTGGAAAAGAAGACAATCATTTCCTGTCTACTAGCTGTGGTGAGCTCAGCCTTGATAAACTTCTCTCTGTGCTAGGAAACTGTTTCCCCATGTGCTTCCCCCACACTGCACATCACCCTCTGTAGGAAGATATGTCTCGACTCAGCCCTGGTCTGCACTACGGTTAGTCAACATGAGTAGACTTGTGTCGATCTAGTTGAGCATATGGTTGCACTGAAATTTCTCTGGCAGCTGTAATGCCCCATTACAGCAGGGCAGTAAAACATCTGCCTGAATGGAGCAGAGCAGAACTATGGTCTACCTACTGAAGTTGATGTAGTGCAAATGTAGATGCTGCATGACCTGTGTGGACCCTAACAGTCCCCCAGCATCTGCCCCGCAGTGTCCCCTTCCCTGCAACCATCCCTGCTCTGATCATAATTTTAAATTCCTCTGACTAGAAGTTACAGAGACTGGAAGCCATCCCCCACTTAAAACGCTCTGTGTATTTTTGAAAGGCCCTTTCTTAATTGCCCAGTTTGGCAAGAGCACAAAGCATCTCTCCCTTGTTGTGTTCAGCTACCCAACCCACCCTGCCAGTTATGTGTTCCAGATACACACCTGGCATAGACAGGAAATATTGCATCTCCCAGACCTGTAGGGAGAAGAGGCTGTGCAGGCACAGCTGAAGCCCAGCCACAGAAACATGGACATCTATGAGTAGAGTGCATGAGGAATGCAGGAAAAGGGATACAACAGAGACCAGCCACAGAAAAAGCAAAGGAACTGCAGCATTCCTTAAAACTAGGGGGGCTGGTAATTGGTCTGCTGCTGAACCACAGACCTGGTGCTTTTACAACGGACTGCTTATCATACCCCCATGAGAACCAGCAAACCACAGAGGATACCTCACAGGAACCTGAGGCTGAGACCCCTGCTGCAAACAGTGAGGAGATGGGGTGGGGGAGCTAGGAACTCTTTTATACTCTGCCACAGTCTGGCCACTCTTACCAGGTAAGCATGGGTGAGCCTGATGAAAGGAAGTGACCTCAAATAAGTAAGTGTATGCAGGCATTTTCCTTCCAGTATTTAAATTTAAATATGGCACCTGCCCAGACTAGTGATTTACCATTTAAGGAGTAGAAATGGAACAGAGAGGTAGTGTTAGCATCTGCTTTTTTTTCCCCTTTTGGGGTAGGCAGGGATAGTGGGCTGGCAAAGTTGTTTGTTTATGTGCATAGGCAGGGTGGCTCCTTTACCCTCCGGAGAGATCTTGATTAAATGAGCATGGAGGTGCTGTGCCATCCTCTCTCTATGGTTCTAGGAAGTGCTGCTTTATTTCTTTCTTGGAACTAGGATGTTTTCCCATGCCATTCTGCAAGGGGTTTGGCTGGCATTATTGCAGTAAACAAGCTAGAGGCATATAGTTCTAAGCAGCTGCGGGACACCAGTAGCAGCTGTGTTCTCTGTGCCCTTGGGACCTTCAGGAGTGAAGTATAAGCTAAAATCACCACCGCCTGTGGACAGTAGTGCCTTTATTCACTGCCATTGCTGCATGCTGACCCCCATGTAAAAGGGACTGACATTTTATAGCTTCTTCCAATAGAAAATCACCCCCCCTCTCCCCTCCCCCATGGCCCCTGGTGACCCACTTGCTCTGGCTGGGTCTGGGCAGTGGTGCTATGCCCAGGGGCTCCACAGCTGAGGTGTTTAAGCATTTTTTTAAAAATGTTCATGGAAATAAAGGAAACTTCTTTCTCCCTTTCCCTTGGGCCTGTAAATTTGAAGGTGCATCTGCTGATTTCTATCAGCCGCTGCTGCTATTGCGGCCTTGAGGGTGTCCCCTCCCTAATCCCAGACTGCTCTTCTCTGAGAAAGAAGAGGACTGAGGAGGACTAGGTGCAGGATCCTCCAAGCCAGTGCATCAGACTGTGAGCAAAGGGCTTGGAGGGCCAAAGGGACTGACAGGCTGGAGAAGAGAAAGGCAGAGAGGACAGGAGAAAGGTCCAGGTGTCCCAGAAGGAAAAGAAGAGGCAGGTGACTGGAGTATAATGGATCTTCTCAGGCAGCAAACCCAAATGCTACAGAGCCTGGCTGACCTCCAGATCCCAAAATACCAGGCTCGAACCCCCCTTCCTATGCAACCCTTAGAGAATTCCACAGCCACTGGTCCCTATGCTCCCAACCATACCACAAGGTAGCATGGGGCTGAGCATTACCCCTGCCACTCTGTGCCAGGGTGCAGCAAGGAAAACCACAGCTTTACACCCCGTGACCTATGAGAACTGCAGCAGGTGGATGCATAGCCACAATGGACTGCATTTGTTACTCGGATGGACAAAGGGTTGTCGCATTTCTGTATTTAAATTTTCACCTCATTAAGCTTTGTTAAAAATCTGCATAATGTTGCCTGTGGGGTTTTAGTGCCCATTGATTTTTCTGTGGTGTTTTTGCCTACTCAATAAAATTCTGTTCTTTGGATAATCAAATTATCTTTATTAGTTCACAAGAAATATAGCTAAATGCATGAAGATAGTCAAAGCAAATGATACTTGTGAACACACACCAGGAATTGTAGAATTCATAGGTTCAGGGAAAAACCCAGTTGTATTTTTAAATGCACAGCAAACCTGGCATGATTCTTAATATCCAGGGCTGTAACTATGGCAGGGCCGATGGGGCTTTGCCTCAGCCACACCAGAGTGGCTCAGTGGAGCCGCTCTGTTAAAGGGCACTTTTTCATGGCACCAGCCCCTAATGGCAAGGGGCGCTTTCTGATCAGAACACACCCCGGGCACCGGATTGCCACATTACAGCTCTGTTAATACCCAAACCTCCAGGTCCACAGAACATTCCAGCAGACACCTCTCCTGTGGTTGACCCTTAATGAACTCTTCCCTCAACAGGATAGCTTCACACTGACCTCTTGTAATGGCCCTTGTGCCTGGCTTTTCAAAGCCACCAGATAGCCACTGCCACCTTGATGTCAGTTTTCTGCACTTTGCCTCTGAGGTATTTTGCAGGACACAGCAGGGAGCTATAACCATGGGGATGTTTTTCTCACTGAGGTCAGTCTCATGAGTAAACACCATCAGCATCCCTTCAGCCTACCAAAAGCATATTAAACTGTCATTCTGTACCTGCTGTGCCAGTAGTTGAATATTCTCCTGAGCTGTCAAAGGGGCTAGTGTGCTACTCCAGAATCACTACTGGAGTGTCAGTATCATCACTGATAATCTTATGTTTAAGAATGACCCTTCTTGCAAGGTTTTGGACAGTCCTGTGTTCTTCAAGATGTGAGGGCCATGTACCTTCCCTGGCCAGTCCACACTGATGTCAGTGAAACATCCCAAATGATCCACTAATACTTGCATAGCCACAGAAGAGTAGCTCTTTCTGATGATGTAGTCTGTGGCAAGGTGGTCTGGTGCCAAAGTAGAGCTATGTGCGCCATGTATATCACCCTTCTACCCTTTGGAAACCCCACTGCTGCAAATTCATCCACTGTGTCCTTCACATTGCAAAGAGTTACGGTCTGGCATGTTTAACAGCCCTACAGATTTGCCTGTTAACAGCCTGCACAGTGAATTTTCCAACTCCAAAATGATTTCTCACTGACCACTAGCAGGCTGGCATTGCAAGCTTCCAGGGTGCAATCAACACTTGCTTCTCCACTGCCAATGTCATTCTGATTCTGCTGTCTAATGCCCTGGAAACCTGGGTTGAACTTGGCATGCAGATCCAGGAGCACAGCCTTTCCTATCTGAAAGTTTTGCAGCCACTTCATCTCACTTCACCCCAAACCTGATTTGTGATGTGATGCCACTGTGTGTACATGTAGCTCTTGCCCTTGACCACCTCCAACAATGTTGAGTGGTTTTCTGCTGTGTCCTGTAGAAAACTATCCTTGAAGAAACCCTTGTGCCCCTGGTTATTATGGTACTTCATGTAGATCTGCAGATACAAGAGACTTGTACAGCCTGTGTTTTCAATGTTCATGAGAAGAGTGCAGAGCTGCATGTGTATCATGCTTTTATTCAAGAAGGCAGACACTAAAAATACCATGTGGATTTATGGGATTTTTTTTTATAAAAGGTATGGAAATGATAGGATATGTGTGTCATTATGGGATGGAGAAAATTTGTGTTCTGAAAACTTAATCCCCTGCTCCAGAGAGCCCTGGGCATGTCATTACTGTCCTATATCACATTGCACCAGATGGTGGATTGTGGCAAACTGGGATAACTGTCTGCGATGCAGCACACTTTTCATCAGCACGAGCACACCTGCTGAGTATGTGCAGTATGCAAGCATCTGAGCAATATACAAATGTCAGTGGCTGACTGCCCACTAAAGTTACTGGTGTAGACATGGCCTTTAACTGACTGGGTGTTGAAGTTCTGTAGAGATGGTAAGTCACCAACCCTCCCAATACCCTTGTGGTGAAGAAAGTATCGTTATTTTCACCTTGTGCAGGTGGGGAAATAGAAGCTAAATGATCTATATAGACTGCAAACTAGAGATTGGCAGTCTTAGCCAGCCCCGTGCCAGCCTCCCCCCCCCAACCCTGAGGAGGTGCTGGTGGCAGGGCCAACGCGTGGCTCTTGTGGCTCCAGGCCCTGCTGGGAGGTGTGGGGCCAGCAGGAGTGAGCAGCCGTGATGCACTCGCAGCCACACTGAGTGGTGTCACAGGGCCTGGAGCCCTGCGTGCTGCTCAGAATTGGGCATGCATGCCATTTTTGACAAATGCTGGGGGTTGCCAACCCCTGCTATAAACCCTTGTGTTAGGGAATGGCTACCCCTCTGTTTGTATAGCACCTAGTGCAATGAAGTCCTGACTGTGGTTAGGCCATAGGCAACACTGTAAGAAATGTGATTATCACTAGTAATAGTAAGAGATGGCTTGTAAGAAAGGAGATCCCAGGAGTTTTACTTGCCCCAACCACTAAAATACAGCAGAATGTTACATGGCATAATACATGGCGGGATGGTCCAGTGGTTCATGCCGTAGCCTCAGACTTGCTTTGGGCCCTTAGACAAGTTGCTTTGCTTCCCTTTGCCTTAATTGCCTGTCTATAAGAGGAGAGTTCATAGCACTTCCCTGCCTCACAGGGGGATTGGGAGGGTAAATGCATTAAAGGTTGTGAAACACACTGTTGCTGTGGTCCAAATCCCACAAATAGAAGCCATGGGTCTCTGTGTGTGTCTGTGGGGAGCTGTGCACCTTCCAGAGTTTCTTTCCACCATGTGTGCAGTTCTATAACTGCTCAGAGATTGTTGTTGGTATCCTGACCCATTTCGTTGCCAGCAGCCTGTGCCATTTTGTGTTCAGTTGCAGCATGCTCCAGAATGGGGACATACACACTGCAGTCTATCAGGGAGACATTACTTTTGTTCGTTCTTGTTGTTTTCCTTAATGTGATAAGCCTATGAAACAGATCATTACTGCTTGTTCGCTGTGAGTGGAATACACCACTTCCTATTTTCCCTCACTCCAGTTGTTCTTCCTGAAGCTGTTTGCATCTACCCAGGGGTCATCACACTCTCACAATCCCCTCCTCTAGTTGTGCTCCCCACACTCCATCATAAGACATGTCCAGGCAAAACCCAGCATCACAGAAGTTGTTATGAAAGTGGGTGGCCAGGAAATAGATGATGGAAGTGGCAAACTAAAGTGATGTGTAGGCGTGTCACTGGCACTGGGCACCCGGGGCACGTGCTGCGAATCCCAGCACTGGTGCCCTGGGTCTGGCAGCCCCCCCACCCCGGTCTCCGGCCCAATTGGGCCAGAGATCCGGGGCCCAGCCACCCGCAGCTGCAGCAGCCCTGTCCCCAGCTGGGGATCCGGGGCTCGACCGCGGAGGCCGCTCCTGGCCCTGTCCCCAGCTGGGGATCCAGGGCCAGCTGCCCGTGGCCGCGGCCGCAGCAGCTCCATCCCTGTTGGGGGATCCAGGGCCCAGCCACCCACGGCCATGGCAGCCCCCATCCCCAGCTGGGGATCCGGGGCTCGGCCGCCTGCAGCAGTGGCAGCTGCTCCGTCCCCGTCCCCGGCTGGGGATGTGGGGCCCAGCTGCCTGCGGCGGCTTCCAGTCCCATCCCCACCCAGCCACCCATGGCAGCACGCGGCAGCTTCCGGCCCTGTCCCTGGCCGGGGGCATGGCCTGCGGCCAGGGGCGGGGGTCTTTGGGGTGGAGGTGGGGCCTGGGGCCATGCCCCAGATCCTTCCCTGGGGCAGCGACGCCCCTGGTAATATGTGTAACGCACTTGAAACATGTGCATTGGTTTCCATCTGGTGACAGTGCTGCACAGAAGGTAACAGCCTACTATTGCTGTCACCAAATGAGCCAGAGCTCTTGTGGGCCCCAAATGCTGCTCCAGATGGATGACCCCTGTCTGGAGGAGTAGGTAACATATTTTCAAAAAGTGTTCTGTGTCCCTGTGGTGAGTCCCTGTATGGGACTAACAGCCTCCCTCAGCCACCAGCTAACAGTGACTTTGTTAGTTTACGCCAGGGTTTGTCATCTAGTGGGTCACAGGAAGTAGGAATGGGTTATAGAAAACTGATAAGTTTGATCATGATGGCAATCCTACCCGCAGAAGTTGCGGTGAGGTGGGACATGTGGCAAGGATGTTCAAGTCTGAAGCTAGGAATGCTGAGATTATAAACACAGGCTATGTTCACACACGGGGTTATTTCGATACAAGTTGTTTCAGAACAACTTGTATCGAAATAAGGCATTATTTCAAAATAAGTTAATTTGAATTAAGAAAATGTTAATTCGAATTAAGGAAAAAAGCTCAAAGTGAAATAGAATGTTCGGACAACAGTTATTTCGAAATGAGTCACCATCGTTTTGAAATAACATGTTCTGATGGGATTGTTTCGAAACAATGTTGTTTCGTCACCAAATGGGGTTTAAGTTGTTTCGAAACAACACCATTGTTTCGAAACAACAGAACCCGTTGTTTCAAAACAGCAGTACGTCATGTGAACATGGCGTTTCTTATTTCAAAACAACCTCTGTTGTTTCAAAATAAGACTGCTGTGTGAACACACCCACAGTGTCTCTTGGAGACAAGAGAGCAGACCTGAATGATAGTGAAGGGCAGGGTACTGCAGTGGAAAGGCCCCAGCTCTGCTGGTTAAGAGAACAAGCTAAAAAATGTGATCCTTGTGAGATACTGGGTCTTGAGACACCACCTTACAAAATGAACATTTTAGGAAACAGTAGAGTCAAGCAGGAACGTCGCTGGCCCTGGAAAAGACCTGGGGCACGGGCCCAGGCCACACCCCCTTGGCCACGTTCCAGCACCCAAACCCGATAATTCATCGGGCTCCTGCTGCCTCCAGTCTGGCCGCAGATCCCTGGCCAGTTTTGGGGCCAGGAGAGGCAGGCACCGCTGCAGGTTTCCCGGCCTCAATGCCTGGCCAGGGCTGGGGCTGGGGCCGGGAGAGGTGGGCGCTGTGGAGGGTGCCCCAGCCAGGGTCCCCGATCTGGGACGGGGCTGACCTGGACACTTGGGGCACCAGCGCCAAGACTCGGGGCATGTGCCCCGTGTGCCAGATGCCAGTGATGCCCCGGAGTCAAGATTGGTTGTCAGGTAGCAAAAACAGTGTGGCATTGGTAGCAGGAAATGGTTTGGCTCTACCATGTGTTGGCTAAATGGAAGCTGAAATCCAGATTGGAACTGTTAGATATCCAGATGAGGGTATTTTTGCTAGCAATGCCAGTAGTGGTTTTTTTACCACCAGTAATCATAGTTATAAACCTATTGCAATATTGTTATGAGGAGTTAGCAATGGGACAGCAGTTCCCCAGTGGAGACAAGAAGATCTACCAGAATAACACTGGAGCTAAAAGAAAGTTATCAAAACTTTGCCAGTCAATATGGGAAGATTGGGAAAGTAAGAATTAAAGATCTGCATCCCAGCAACCTGCACCCAAATACAGAAACTGCCAAAATTTATAAAATGAAAGAGTTGGTCTACACAGGGCTGGGATTAGATTGTTTTACTGGAACCTTGTTAAGATAAAGAAGGGCAATTTCTCAGTGATCACAAAAAGCAATCTGGTGCAAAAAGAATTAATACTAGTTAGGGTTCCAAATTATGTGGCCAGATCTATGACACTACATAGAAATGAGGTGGTTGGGTGTCTGATACACATAGGCTGAAAGGACATTTTAATACTTGATGAACAATGTGGGGACAGTGATCCAGGATGGTGAGATAGATCCATGTGCATGGATGAAGGAAATAGACTTGGGAAAGCCTCCAGCATCTGAAAGCAGATAGAAGGGTTAGTACAGTTGCATAAGGAACATGGAATAGCTGTTTCGCAACATCTTTTGGGTGTGCCGCCCAGATACAGTGCACCATGCCCACAGGGTACATCCTTCTTTAGGGAATGATTTCAACCAGTTGCTCTAGCTTTGTATCAGCTAGTGAAGAAAAATATAAAAGAGAAGTTGGAAGCTAATGAAACAAAAAAGAGTCATTGTCTATGGGCCGTGCCCAGTGTGTTAGTTAATAAAAAAGATGGGAAAGGGTGCTTTTGGGTCAATTACTGAAAATTGAATCAGGTCACCTATAAGAATGCTTATACATAGAACTGAAGATTCCTTAATGGCATTAAGACAGCAAATTCCTTCTTCAGTTTAGCCAGAAGATACTGGGAAATTCTAATGGTGCCGGAAGATCAATAAAAATAGCCAGTTTTGTGACACCCATGGGATTTTATATATTTACAGGAAAGCCATGGAATTATCCAATGCTCCAGACACTTTTCTGAGATTAGCGAAGCATTGCTAAGGCTCTGAGAGCTTTGACACTGTTTTACTGTATCTACATGACATTATCATGTGTTGAAAATCCTTTGAGGAACATTTGGATGTGGTGTTTGACAGACTTTCACAGCATGGATTATTTACAAAACCTTTGAATTATCATTTCCTAAAAGAAGATATAAACTATTTGGGACATATAATGTCTGTGGTAGAGAGCAGCATCTGTGTCACAGAAACAGAGAATGAGAGAGTAGTGGCCACTACCTACCACAGTAGAGGACTTGTGGACATTCTTAGGATTTGTTGGTTAGAATTGTTGATTTGTTAAACACTTCGCTGAAGTTGCTCTGCCATTTTGTGTATTTTTAAGAAATGCTGGACATAAGAACATTTCTAAAGCTGCCTTAGTAAAATGGAGTGCAGAGTGCCATCCTGCATTTGAAGAAACTGAAACCACTTCCAGTAAAGCCACCTATCCTGGCATCTCCAGATTATAAACTGCTTTTTAGAGCAATGTTCCCTCTAAGGGGAGAGGGCAGCTGAGCAACTCTGGTTGCTCACTGCGCCCCGCCCCCCCCACGGAGCCCGCTGCGCAGCCCCTCCCCCCGCTCCTGACAGCCCCCCCCCGCT
>ML681963.1:40469259-40484730 GCA_007922195.1 Podocnemis expansa
GTCCAGCCCCAAGGTAAGTTGGGGCTGGACTGGAGCCAGAGGGCCCAGCCATAACTCCCGGGCCAGAGGAGCTCTACAGAGCATGCCCAGATTTTCTGGGCATGCTCCGTTGGAGCTTCTCTGGGCGGGAGTTTTCAAAACTCCCAGCCCCAGAGGAGTTCTGTGCAGGGACTCTGGCTGCCGGCAGTGTGCTGCCGGCAGCCTTCGCTGCGCTGGCGGCTGTGGCGGGCTGCGCTGCAGCGCGTCAGCGCAGCTTAGAGGGAACATTGTTTTAGAGAGAACATATAGATACCAGCAATAAAGTAATGGGAGCCGCCCTTGCTCAGAAGCAAGATGGTGGAGAGCAAATGATGGCTGATGCAAATTGGAGCTTACCAGGATCTCGAAGAAGTTTATGAGAAATTTGGCTTATTCAAATTGGAATTCTCAGAATTAGTCTGAGCAGTACTGGAAAAATTTCAGCATTATTTTACAGTAACCTCATTTTGAAGTGTTTACAGATAACAGTCCATTGACATTTTTGCCAGTCAGCAAACTAGGAACACTGGAACAACCATTGGCTTCTTGGCTGGTGAATTACAACTACACCATCAAATAGTGACTGCACAGTATGAATATGAAAATAACGTTTTGTGTAGGCTGCACAAAAGGTGATTATAAAAAAAAGTCAGATGAAAAGAAGGATTTGGAAATGCCTCCATTTCTGAATGTTTCTATTGAGATGAAAAGTATTTATTGCTAATCATGCACTTGAAGAGAGAGAATTTACCATACAGCAAGAGAACTGGAAATGATATGTTGATTTCAATTGTGTGAAAGCAGCATTAAATAGTGACTATGGATCCTCTTCCCATTACAACAGGTGATTTGACCTCACCTTCCTCTATGTGCTGTTTCGCAGTGTTTGAATCTTAACAACTGCATTGATTTGCTGTAACAGTCTGACCTGATCCCATGACTTACACTTTCCTGCATTTATTTCCTCCCATTCTGTAAGTTCCCCAATCTTCAAAGTGCCTGACAAAGTGGGATTTTCTCCCATGAAAGCTCACATGATAAATAAATCTGTTAATCTTTAAGTGCCATAGGACCCCTTGCTTGTTTTACAAAGTCTGGTAACTGAGGAAGTAAGACGGTATCTAAGAACAGATCAAGTGCTGATGGTTGATTGCTGGAAAAACTTACCAGTTATGGTAATGCAACTGCAGAGACAATACAAAAATGTCCAAGAAGAGAACGGGAGGTTGCTAAGGAAGATTATAGATTTTAAATCTAATGAGGAGAAATACAGATTGTCTTGCCCAAATAGAGGATAAGGATGGGGTTAGAAGCTTATCACAATGACTCTAGACATTTTGGACATCAGAAGACAGCCAAACTTGAAAAAGAGGTTGTGTTTGGTTGGGATGAAGAAGGACATTATAAAGTGAATGGTATCAGAGATGTAAATATACAACTTGAAATGTAAAGGTGGTAGTTTTGACTGAGCCTCCTTGCATCCTACTGGTAACAGGGGTCCATTGATCCAAAGAGGCAGCCAAGTTAGCCTGGTTCAGTAAAACAAACGAACAAGGAGTCCAAATATATTTTTGTTAGTCCTTAAGTGCCACAGGACTCCTTGTATGTTTTCAGTGGTCCGTTGACATTAGTGATATTAGGTCATTTAAAATTGGAATACAGTAAGGATGGAAGTGTTATGTGCTTGTCATGACTGATTATTAGGACACAATTTGTGGTGGGGCTTCCGAGGAAGGATTTGTCAGTGCAGACTACAGGTCAGGCCTTCTGGACATACTTTGTAAGGCCCAATGGGTATCCAGTGAATGTGCTGATACATTGGGAGCTGCCTTTGAGTCCCAGTTGTGTAAAGAATTTATTCTGTACACTTTATGGCAGTCCTGAAAAGAGATGCTATGTGCAAATGCAGGGCTTTGGATCCTTTTTCACCCATCCAGCTCCAGATTCCATGGTTGTGACAGCAACAAGTGAGTGAGTGAGACAGAGAGGATATAAATTATGCCTAAAGAAAGAGTCTGGAAGGCTAGAGCTGGTGGGGAACACGGTCTACTTGACTTCCTGTTTGCAAATGCATATTGCAAATCAGCAAGATCTATTACAAAATTCAATTTTGGGAATTGGGACACAGTATCCAAATTTGTGGACCAGTTATCTGAATCCTCCAGGGAGAAGTTCAAGGCTCTTGTTATGGAATGTTGTTTAGTGGCCAGGTTACCAGCCCTGGATATAGCAGCTGCTTTGTCCAGACTCATGGCCTCAGCTGCAAAGATGTGAAGAAAATTGTGGTTACAAAATTCTGGCATATCACCTGAGATCCCGCAAGGCACAGAGGGCTTGTTGTTTGATAGTAACCTTCTATTCTTGGAGAAAACCAATGAGCCATTACACTCTTTCGGAGACTGCCAGGCCACCCTACACTCGTCAGGAGAGAAGGCATCCTGGGAACCAAGAGCAGTAAGAGCAGCATCAATGACACCCTCAGCAATATTTCTGCCAGCCATCCTACCCTGCAAGGCAGCAAGATTTCCCCAGGAAAGGGCACAAATCAGGAAGGAGGAAACCTTCTGCACCAAATGGCCCATCCTCCTCCTCCTTCAGTTAGGCAGTCTGACAGGCATTTCAAATGCAGCAACTCAGCTGTTGATGTCATATCTACACTCAAGCTATTTGGGGGCAGACTGTCTTGCTTCTATAGTGCTTGGGAGACAAGAGCTATGAACAGGTGGGTCTGAAGCACTATGGGATCAATTTACAGTATACCATTCAGTTTCTATCCATTCCCCTTTCTAATTCCCCTACCACATCTCTCTTCAGGAACCCTTCTCACAAGTCACTCCTGTTACAGCAGTTACAGACCCTGGATAGTCTGGGAGCTATACAGCAAGTTCCTCAACATCTTTGCGGGAAGATGTTTTATTCCTAGGACTTCTGATCCCTATATTCAAGGGAAGAATGAGAGCTCTTCTCATTCTCTTTGCTCTAATCAATTACATGAGATTCTGCATGGTTACCTTGGCTACTATTTTCCCTGCTCTGAATCACAGCTGGTTTGCTGCTCTCGATCTCCTGGGTGCTTACTTTCACTTGGGAATCTTCCCAGGCTGCACAAAGTTCCCCAGATCCTTCATTGATGGCCACCACTATCAGTACATGGTCCTCCGTTCAGCCTGTCATGAGCCCCTTACGTTTTTACCAAATACCTTCTCAGGAGAAAGGATACTCATATATTTACATATCTGGACAACTGGTTACCGAGAGGTCTTCCCTTCTCATTCTTCTGATCCCTCATGTTGCCCTCAAGCTCAAATTAGGTCAAACCAACCTGCTTCTGATTGCACCAATGTGGCCAAGGCAATATTGGGTTTCCTATCTTATCTCTCTGTTGGCTCAGCCTCCCACAACTTTCCTTCCTCTTCCCAGCCTATTTACTGAACATCACAATCAGATGGCTCATGTAACCTGGAAGAGTCCACAGCTCACTATGTGGTTGCAGTGTGGCTAGATGGAAAGAGAGCAGTGTTCAGAGACATTTAGAGATACTCTGTTTAGTAATAGAAAATCAGTCACCAGGTCTACCTATTTGTTGAAGTGGAAACAATTTTCAGTTTGGGCTATGTCCAAGCAAATCCAGCTCACATTAGTGCAGATTCAGGACGTTCTGGAGTATTTGCAAGCCTCACTCTTAACTCCCTGAAGCTTCATTTGATGGTGATCTTTGCTTTCCAGAATCCCATTCAAGGAAGTTGATATTCTCAAACCCTATAGTGGGGAGTGTATTTTAGAGGTATTAACTGTCTTTTTCCATCAGTTGTGTGCAATGTTGTTGTAAGTCCCATGATATTAGAGAGACAAGGTGGGTGAGCTCATATCTTTTATTGGGCCATCTTCTGTTGTGAGAGAGACAAGTTTTCAAGCTTACACAGAGTGGCCTGAAGAGCTCTGTGTAAGTTCAAAAGCTTAGTTCTCTCACCAACAGAAGTCTGTCCAGTAAAAGATATTACCTCACTTTTTTCAGTCCCAGAAACGGTGCCACTAGGGGAAATGGATGTGGTCCTGGTAGCACAGATAGGTCCATTGTTTGAGCTGAAAGAAACTTATTCCTAACCTCTCCTTTCTCAGAAGATGGCCTTCCTTGTGGCTATAACATCTACAAGAAGGCTATGTCTACACTTAGAGTTTCAGTTCGAATTACTGAATTCGAATTAGTCAATTCGAACTAATAATTATTAATTCAAATTCTCTCAGTTCGAATTGACATGGCCACACTAGAAAATCCAATTCAAATTGGCATGTCCATGAGCAGGACTTGCTAGTTCGAATTCGGTAGGGGGCGCTATTGTATAGGGCAAAATCAAGCTGTGGCTAATTCAAACTAACAGTGAATTCGAATCAACATTGCCACACTGGGTCAATTCAAATTGAGGAGTTCCTCAGTTTGAATTGAGGAAAGCCAGTGTGTCCATGCACTTAATAGAATTCGAATTGATGGCAATCCATTCGAATTCAGCTCTAAGTGTAGACATACCCGAAGAGTCTGCAATTTTCAGGCCTTAATGGAGGATCCTTCATACACTCAATTTATCAAGGACAAGGTGGCTGAAAATCACACCCAGAATTTTAGTCCGAAGTGGTATCTTAGTTTCACTGTAATCAGATTACTTATTTGCCTATATTTTTCTCAAATCATATTCAGGTGTGGAGGAGCGGTGTAGCTTTGATATCAGGTGGTGCTTGGCCTTTTATTTAGAAAGGAATAAGGTTGCATTCAAGACCTTGCCCTTTTATCTCCTACAGAGGGGGTGAAGGGACAACCACTCTCTACTCAGAGCACTCCCAGGTGGGTCACTGCTGGCATTACCATGGCTTATGAAGTGGATCAAGTGATACCTCAGCTCACTTTTACTAGGCATGATGCTATTACTATGACCTTGAAATCGGATGCAAGCTCTGGGAAGGCAGCTCTGTGCTCACTATATAGATACACTCTGAATCTGTGCCTGGTGGAATGGCTTCTGAGTCACCTGTGTGGGATACCTGTCTACAAGCACTGAAAGAGAAAAAACAATTCTTTGTCAGTGTCATAACAGTTGTTCTTTGAGATGTGGGTGCAGTGGGATACTCCCCAACCCACCCTTCTGCATCAGCATCTCTATCCAGGATTTTGGTGAGAAAGAACTGAGGGGCTTGGGGAGGTGGTGTCTTTGTGGAGTCATCGACAGTGGCTCTAAAGAGAGGGGAGTGTATACCACCCTGCAGGTATTACTAGGCAGGATTCTCCAGTTTGGGGGCTCTGGGCACACACAACTGAGTGAAATATTCCTGATCTTGAAGAATAATTGTTATGGTGTAAGTAAATAACCATCTTTTACCATGAGGTGGGGGCAACCAGCCTGTGTAGTGACCTGTCTAAGCTCCCATAGAAGGTTGGTTTCCTGGTTCTGTGTCAGGAGCATTTTGATCTCAGTTCCAGGCCTTGTCTACACTATAAAGGGTTTGCCATGTGGCAATACAATCTTGCATTCTACTGGCAAACTGTCCTCAAGGGGATGCAGCCCATATCATTACAGGAATACTTTTGTCCCCAGAGCTCAGACCAGATCAAATAAGCATGGCCAGTGAAAGTACTGTTGCAGGTAACTGTGTCTGGGCAGGGCTGATGGGGCACAGCAATGGCCAGTGCAGTGTCATCACACCCCTTCCTGGCACAGCTACTGTATGTCAGCCAGTCTGGTCAGTGTAGAGCAGGCCCCAATGTGCTGTGGGGAGCTGTCTCTACCCCTGGGAAGTAGCGGGTCTCAGGCTATATTGACTGTTTAGCAGAAAAGTCGGTTCAACAGTAGGCAGCCACTGGAAAGGAAGGAAGTTTGCAGCAGCCCTGGCCTCCTCAGTGGCAGCATGTTTTGTGCTCTGGGTGGTGAATTGTCCACGCTTCCCTGAGATCAGGGAGTAGGGAGCTGTGCAAGTCAGAGACACTACAGAGATGAAGAGCATGGACAGGCAAATGGGTAATGCCCACGAGGAAAAGGGCTAGAAACTTATTAGTAATGAAAACTGAGATTCTCTTTTATATTCCCAGGGGGTCAAAAGCCTAACTCAGTGCCTTTGATTTGTTCTCCTAGGTCTGGGTAACTCCCGTGCCCCCTGGAATCCGCCCCTCCCTGGATCATCGTGGGAAGACAGGGTGGTGTGATGCTCAGAATGATAGTGAACTGTCCTGAAAGCACCAACAAAATACCGCTGAAGGCGAGGACTGCATGGAGCCGGCACTCTGAGTTCATCTTGGTTTCCTTTTATTTTCTTTCTGGGCAGTTGCACAGTTTTTAGGAACTTGCTGCAACACCAGGGAAAGAAAGATAAACAATCACAGACAGACAGATGCATCCACACGTCTGCCTAGACAGAGGGAGCAAAAGAGGTGCAATGGCTCCACCTTCTGGCCAGTGTTCAAATCTCACCAGTATCTGTAACTCCAACAAGGCAAGGACCAGGATTTTCTTGGAGGAGGGGGAGAAGATTCATTCAAAGGAACAGCTTTATTCACAATACCCTGTTTGGACTCTTGCTGTCCATCTGTAAGGTTATGTCAGCTGTTCTATTCTAAGCCCCTGGTGTGATTGCTTGGCAATACAGATGGTGAATTTCAGTAGTTAGCACGACATAGAAGCTAACGCATCAGGTCTCTGTGTTTAAGGGAGGGTGAAACTGTCCAGAGGAGGGTAGGTAAGATCTCAATTGACATTCTTTTTAAATGTATCCACATCTTTGTTTGATTTAGCGTGTTCCTTTTCAGCGTAGACAAGTGCCAATCCAAAAGGACATTCCATGGGGTGTATGGGCAAAATATTCTGCACTTAACAGATTCAGCACTAGTAGGGAGGACGCATTCTGTGAGCTGACTGCTTCTTGCCTCCAGATAATGGCCAGGACGCGGCATAGAGCCCTGAGGTGCAGCCTGAAATGACAGCATTGCCAACTCTTGTAATTTGGTCCCAAGTTTCATGATATCTGTTTAGTTTCTTAAAGCTCCAGTTTCTGGAATTGAGAGACTGCTGGGAAATCTCTGCTTCCATTCCTTTGGAAAAAAAAAGGAAGCATCCAGCTTTGCTGGTTTCAGGCCAGAAACATGAAGGGAGTTTGTCTTACCACCTCTGAAACCAGAGGACAAAGAAACAGAGCCTCACGCAGACAATTATTTTTCAGCCTCATGATTTTTAAGCCAGTCTCATGAGTTTGGGGGTTGGCCTCTCGCTTTTGTGAAAGCTTGAGTTCAGGAATCCTGAAGTTGCCTCCTCACCAGCTGCTCAGCGCTGATTTATATATTCTAATGAATGTTATTGTATAAGTGCCTGAACCCAAATTGGCCCAGCTCAGTCCTTCCATCCAAGTATACAGTTGTTTTCCAAAGAACAAGGAAACCCCAAACTAAGCTAAAACCCGAACCCTGCCTGTGATGTAACATGAAATATCAGAAAGTCAAGGCAAGCCCAGGCCAGCATTGTGCCTTCAGCTGACATTGCTAGGCCTTCCACACAGTAAGGGGTGAGTGAGACTTTTGGTGTTTAGGAACTGTGTTAGATGGGCGTTGTGGGGCAACAGGCCAGTGTTTCTTTCCCTGAGCCTCAGCCAACGCATCCCATTGCTGATAAGCGGGGACACCCTGTAGTGAGGGAAAAGCACGGCTGTCATCAGCCTGGCCCCTCTGCTGAGATTGCAAACAAGGGGCTTGTCTATATAATGGAGTTACACCTAGGGAACAGTTCCTGATTAACTCCATGTATGGTCACTCTTATTCCAGAATAAGAATGCTTTGTTTCTGGTGTAAGTGGGTTGAGCTCACCAGGATCAAGGCACTCTTGTTGTTGCACAAGGGAGGAAAGAGCCAGAAGAATCTTCTGGTGCCTTTGTAACTATTGCTACATTCTCATAGCCAAGCTGCACCTGCATAAGCAAACCTGTGAACCGGAATTCCCCCTGGCAATAATAGAGGTGAGGACAGAACTCTTACTCTGCACTTTGTGTCCACACATGGAGTTAATCAGGAATAACTCCATGTACAGTCAAGCCCCCCATATCGATTGCAGTGGTGGTGTCTCTGATGTGGACACTTGTCCATGCAGAACTGGTGGTGGGTCTGTCCACTGAAGCCCCAGCAAGGATGGGGTGAAGAGACATGTGACTTGTGCCCTTGGCTGGGCTGGGCTGGGCTGGGCTAGGCTGGACAACTTTGCCAGTGCTGTAACAGAGTCTGATGTTCTCCAAGGGCCAGGTCCTCAATGGTGTGAAGACAGCTGTTTCCTATGGATTTCCACTGAGGAGCTGGGCTAAGTTTCCAGGCCTGTAACTGAGTGTCTGGTTTGTAATTCCTGCCCCAAGTACCAAGGAGGCTAACCGACTGGGATCAGAGGGGCTAAGTGAGCATCCCAGCTTCCCAGTGGCATCAGCGGGCACTGCTGCCACTCAGAGCCTTTCAGGCATTTGCTACTTGGAGCTTTGGGACTTTAGCCAACAAGAGTCAAATCTGCTGTAAATATGGACCAGGCTAACGCTCTTCCTTGACTCATTCCTTCTTCACCAGACAGCACATCACTGTTTTACCAGAATGCTAGGTGGCAAGGACCCCACATGCAAAGCAAGTGCAGATCCCACTAGGGATATTCTAGCCCATCTCTGTGAAGCAGTGAAGGGGCCGTGGGCAAGCAGAAAGGTGTAGGAGGCAGGGACAGCAGGAGAATTAGAAGGTGTGGGAAGCACAACACAGTGCAAGCCTAGAAAGCATGCTCTCCTTTGGACAAAGACAGACAACCTGGGTTGTTTGTCCAGCGGGGCTGCTTCTTTTCTCACTGCCTGAGGTTGCCGTCTGTACAGGGCAGACAATAACACTCATCACCACTGTAAAGGGCTTTGGAAAGCACCGGAGGACTGATGCTGGGAAAAGAAATGTGAATGATGTGCTTGGCGCAGCCAGGCTCTCCTCAGTGAAGAGTTAAGTGGCTTCACAAAGCCAGAGATGCGGGTAACTCCACAGCACCTGGCCCAGCCTGCTCAGTGCTGCATTTTTCCCCGCAGCACAGGTAGGGAACTGATCCCCAGCAATGGGAACTTTCTGAAGAGATCAGAACTGCTTCAACAGGACATTTCCCTGAGGGTTTCTGGGGCAGGTCTCTCTGGAAGACATCTGTTACTTGAAGAGTCTCCTGGTGCCTCTAGAACCACAGCCAGGTTCTCAGCACTAAGGCCGAATCAGCACTCACCAACTTGTCTGGCTGGGTTGTCTGATGGCGCCCACATACCGCTTTTCAGAATTCTCCATCACAGACCATTTTTAAATCAAGATGTGAGACTTTTTTAACAGATCTGCTTCAGGAGTGATTGTGGGAACATTCCTGGCCAATGTTATAAAGAGGCCAGGCTAGATGATCACCAGGAGCCCTTCTGGCTTTGGAATCTCTGAAGCAGGCATTTTCCAAAGGCCTGGACCTACCGCATCCACTCACCCTCAACATGACTGAGGCCTTGTGCTCTCCAGGCCATCTGCCAGCACCGTGTCTGCCTCGTCATAGGCACTCTCAGCCTTTGTACCTTATGACTCACCAGCTGCATTTCTGGGTTTCCATGGCTCCTTTGCACACTAACTCTACACACAAGCTGGTGCCATCATGGCAGGTGGAGGGAGTGTGGCTTTTGGTCTGTTTTTAATATATGCCTTCTCTGGGGCTGAGACTCTTTGGCACTAAGGGCATGGAGACTCTGTTAAGTCAACTTAACAAGGATGACTTTAAGTCGACTTAAAGTTGACCTTGCTAAGTTGACTTAGAGTGTCCACATTCAAAACTCCTGGAGACTGCCCATGTCCACACTGGCAGCTGGTAGGTCGACTTAAGGCTATGCCCCATCTAGACTGGCTTAAGTTGATTTAATAAGGTTGATTTAAGCCTTAAGTTGACTTAATAAATTCCCAGTGTGCGTGGAGTTTTCCTTAGGTTGACTTAAGGAAGGTTAAGTCGACCAAAGGCTCCAGTGTAGACATACCCTAAGTGCCCCCTAGGGCGTGAGTTTCCATCCCAGCAGCAGCCATCCAACCCAAGGGTTTAGAAAGGAAAAGCTGACACAACCTTAAATCCTCCAACCCATGTAAGATGCAGTGAATTCCACAAACATCCAGAGGCGGCCTTTGACTATTGGGGACTGTAGGCGAAGGCCCATTGTGGGGAGCCACCTACAGGCCCACAGACCCCCCCCTCCCGTGGTCCTGGCTCCCCCACCATGGACCTGGCTCCTCCGTCACCCGCTCCAGCCCCGACGACCCCACTGCTGCTCCAGCTTCCTGGTGCCGGCCCCGGCCCCAGCCCCAGGGGCCAGCTTCTCCTGCTGCCAACTGAGGCAGATGCAGCTTTTGGGGTAGGCAAAGTAGACAGTGGGGCCCCTTTCTGCTTGGGGCCCTAGGCATGCAGCTGCTTCGCCACCAAAAGCCACCTTTGCAAACATCTGAGCTGATCATGCAGCACCAGCTTCAAGTCAAACAGTTCTGGGCTGGAATTTGACCTGCCTTAAGTCCAGCAGGGAAATAGCAGTCAAAATAGCCGCTGGGCTTGGGGGTAGGGCTTGTAAGTGTTCACTATACCACTGAGCAATTAAAACTAGCAAAAAAAAAATCAGTGTTTATACAGGATGTACAAAATTTACTCTTTTACTTCATTGCAGCTGGTTATGTGCAAGGCAGCTAACAAATGCCAAGTCTGCAGGATCAGAGCACAGTGCTTGCAGCAAGCTTGCGGCCTTCCCACAAGCAGTGGGGAAGGGTATACTGGCCCAGACCCAGGGCAGGGACTGGACTGTGATTCATACCATTCTTTCCCTGCCTCCTCCTTGCTGCAGGGATGAAATAATCTACGCCAGTCCTGTAGCTGGCACAGGTGTCTCCCCCATCAGTGCCAGCTGCACTGCATTTAGCCATTTCTTGAAGAAGATAAACAATGAGTCCTGTGGCACTTTTAAAGGCTAACAAATTTATTTATCGCATGAGCTTTCATGGGAGAAAATCCCAGCTCATCAGACACTTTGAAGATGGAAGAGCGTCAAAGCATTGGACAAAGGGATTTTCTCCCATGAAAGCTCATGCAACAAATAAATTTGTTTGTCTTTAAAAGTGCCACAGGACTCCTTGTTTGTACTGCTGAATTAGACTAAAACAGCTGCCCCTTTGGAACTAGAAGAGGTTTGTTAGATCTGCCAAATCTCCACTGTGGCCAACCCAATCTGCTCCGCTGCACAGAAAGGGGAGTAGTGACCTCACACTCACTGCTTTTGCTGCAGCATGTGTGGCTGTAAGGTGACAGCTGGTAAGGTAGCCCCATAGACTCTAAGGTCAGAAGGGACCAATATGATCATCTAGTCTGACCTCCCGCACACTGGAGGCCACAAAACCTCACCTACCCACTCCTACAATGAACCTCAAACCCATACCTGAGCTATTAAAGTCCTCAAATCATGATTTAAAGACTTTAATACAGAGAATCAACCAGCAAGTGAGCCATGCCCAATGCTACAGAGGAAGGCAAAAAACCCCAGCGCCCAAGCCAATCTGCCCTGGGGGAAAATTCCTTCCCGACCCCAGATATGGCGATCAATTAAACTCTGAGCATGAAGGCAAGTCCACAACAGCCAGTCAAGAAGAACTTCTCTGTAATAACTCAGAACCCACTCGATCAAATGCCTCTTCCCATGTCCCTATCATACCCATCACCAGTAGTAGAAGACAAACAATGGCCAAGCTACACTGTCCATCATATCATTCCCTCCATAAACTTATCAAGCTCTGTTGTGAAGGCACCTAAGGTTTTTTGCCCCCACCACTTCCCTTCATAGACTATTCCAGAACTTTACTACTCTGATGGTTAGGAATCTGCATCTAATTTCAAGCCTAAATTTTCTGAAGGACAGTTTGTATCCATTTGTTCTTGTGTCCACATTGGCAATGAATTCAAATAATTCCTCTCCCTCCCTTGTATTGATCCCTCCAATGTATTTATAAAGAGCAGTCATATCTCCTCTCAGCCTTCGTTTGCTCAGACTAGACAAACCAAGCTCTTAAGTCTTCCATGTCTCGTTGCCATCAGCACTCCTTTCAGCATTCAGTGCTGTTCAGCAGGATTGGGGCCCCCTCCCCATCAGCTGAATAGGCTGACAAGGAAGAAACTGACACAAATGATTTCCAAGTTATTTTTAGAGCCAGTGAAAACCCTGGAAGAAAATCAGTGCTCTTTCCTTGGCCAGGGGCTCTTCTTGCCACCCGTCCAGGAAGCCCAGCAAGGTCAACTCTAGCTGGGTGGGAAAGGAATGAGATCATCCTGTTTCTCAATGACAAAGAATGAGGAAGAAACTCCTTGAAGGCGAACCATTAAAATTAGGGCCCAGCAGTGTCCCTTTAAGAGGTGCTCTCTGCACCTTGCTCTAAAGAGGTGTAGTGAGAAGCAACCTACAGCTCAGTCATTTAGCTGAAAGGCAGAGAAAGCTGCAGTGTGGTGTTTGCATCCTGTGACTCAAGAGCCTTCCCCAAGCCCCAAGCTGCAAACAGTGTCAATTAGCAGAGATGTTAGCCGTTTGTGAGCTGCCTAGGAACCAGGAGACCAGAAGAAGGAGAGACGCCTGCACCTCTGGCTTTCATTAAACATCGCTAGCAGCCCCCTGGCTCTCCTATCACCTTCCCGGGGATCTAATTCCAGTTTGGGAAGAAGCTGTTCAAAAAACCATTTGAAACATTTCATGTTTTTAAATCAAAGCTCTGGCACTCATAGAAAGCCTTGTGGCTCATGCAATTCTAACAGTTCTGACAAACTGCACATCAGCCAGGGCCCTCTGTCTCCCATGCAGCTACACTTGCACTAACCCACTATGAGGCTCAGACACCAAGGAGAGGGGGCTGGAGCTCCACAGGGTGGGCTAGAACATGTGCAGCTGCAAGGGAGATGGCAAGTGGCTTCCAGCAGAGAGATTTCTGAGATCTAGCATTCAGCTCTCAATCCTACCCATGGCATTGGCTGGGAGACATAGATCAGCTCCTTGCTCTGGGTGGAGACTTTTGCCAGGAGGTGCTGGTGGATGCTGCATCGGAAAATCCCATTTACCACAAAACTGGCTCCTATTAAAAGCTGCAGCTGTTCCAAATTGCCTGGCAAACCATACTGGATCCTGCCACACTTTATCTCCTGGTCCTCCGAGAGAAGGCTGAGTGAGACTTCCCTCTGAGCTGCCTTGTCCCAGACTCTTGGCAATGACACAGCGTATTTCGGCAAGCATCACTGCTGTTCATCCCTTCCAGGGGACACTAACCACTGTGGCAGGGTCATTGCACAGGGGAGGATGGCTGGTGCTGAATGTTAGACAGGAGGGAAGAAGCCTGGTTCTAACGTCCATTGATGCTGAAGGATCTGGCCAGGGTGCCAGGTGCAGTAGGGCATGGGATGGGCATGGCAGCGCCAGGACATGGGGGAAGCAGAAGGCCTGGCTGCATTTGCTGGAGAAAAAAAAGTCCTGGCCTGTGTCACAAGCCACAGAGCCCCCACTGGGGTCTTCAATTCCTCCTGTTCCACCTCCCCTCCTGCAGGGCAGGGAATGGCCCTTCCTGCCCAGGGAAGTTTGAAACCTTTTAGGCAACAATTTTGAATTACAACAGGTATTGAAAGAAACAAAGAACTAGTGACTTGCTCAGTGTGGCTGAGATCCCATCTGCTGCTGAGTCACTGATGCTTAGAGTGCAGCATGCCCTGGGACTGGACTCACACTGAGCCAGCACAGACAGCAAAGGCCACATATCTGCTCCCCTGGCCTTTCTGTGGACCTTCTGGCTCATTGTTTGGTGCTGTCTGCCCCCCCCCCCCACCATATCTTGAATTAGCTGGTAAGAGACTGACTAAAGCACTTCAGCTGAGATCCACAAAAGTCTTCACTAACTCCCATTGATTTTATGGGAGACAGGCACCTAAATACATTTGGCCATTTGGCACATATGCTTTGCTCTAAGCACATCCCACTGAAGCATGTCATTGGAGTTAAGGGGTGCTTTCCTGAATTGCGGTGTTAGATGTATGTTTGCCCTTCAGCACCATAGACATCAGTGAGAAAACAATAAGGTGTCTGCCCCTTCTGTTCTCTGCTGGCAACACCCAAATGGAAACTCCTTTGAGGACTGGCTGGATCATCCAGTGCCAAAGAGGATGCAAACTGGTTATCTCACACTGTGCAGTTCCTGACAAAAAATGAAGACTACACGCAAAGCCTTGTAGATTTGGGTGAACTGTATGGATGTGATAGGTGGTTCTATTTTCTGCATAAGAAGTGAACTAAAACATGGATGAAATATGATTCTAGGTTTCAATGTAGGCCTACAAAAGAAAAGCACGCACCCTCCTATTTCATTGTCACCCATGTGGATACTTATTTGAGAAAGAAAAAAACCTCTTGTGGTTTAAAATTTGGCTAGAAAGAAATTCTACTCCCTAACCCTCCTTTCCTGCCCTCCTCCCTCTTTTTAAACTTGGTGGAAATAGGCACTGGTGCTTTGAGATCTTTTTTCAGTTGGTTTGTTTTTATAAGACCATATTTGTAATGTGAATTGGGGATTTTTTTTTCTATTATGTAATTATAAAAGTTGGAGAAGTTTCATCCACTGGCTGTTCTGATTTTGTGAATTTTCATTTGCTGTGCAGTTGAATTGATTAAAAACAGGTGTTTTTTCATTCCCCCCCTCCCCCCATGAGACCACATTGCATTATCACACTGCTCAGTGTCAAATCTGGTCAACACTTAAAAATTAGATTGGCATAGCTATGTTGATGAAGGCTGTGAAAATTTTTACTTTCCTAGTGGCAGAGTTAAGTCCATCTAATTCACAGCATGGATGCAGCTAAAGGAAGACTTCATCCATTGACCTAGTTTGACATACTCTTGGGGTACAGCCTGAATTGTGAGACCTCTGAGTCCCCTTAAACTCTTCAGCATGGGCTGCCTCTCACAATACTATGCTAATGACAAGCAACACCCCCCCCCGCCCGCCCAGGATGTGATTACTCAGCCATCAACATGGAGGCACACACATACCCAGATGAGCTGCATGAATGCTCTCTAAGCTACTCATGAATTATACACAAAGAGGTATCAGCAAATTACCTCAGCCTTGCACCTCAGACATATACTGTATTACAATGCTCAAGCCGTCTTCAACAGAGCAAGCTCATTAATTAGTTCACCTTCTTCATCAAAGGAAAACGAACATCCATGACCCTTTGTGATCTGAGCAAATGAACCAAGCATTTTGGACAAACTCACCAGTAAGGATAAAACATTACAAGAAGTTTTACTGCAGAAAGAAAGATTTTAAGTGATTATAAGGCTATGTCTACACACGGTTTTGTTATTTCGAAAGAAGCTATTTCGAAATAACTTATTTCGAAAAAA
>ML681963.1:40489730-40547664 GCA_007922195.1 Podocnemis expansa
GGGCACATGTTGTCTCGGAACACTTTGTTCCGAAACAACATGTCCGAACAGGGCTGTTTCGAAACCTCTGTTTCGAAACAACCCTGTTTCGACAGGTAACTAGGTTTAAGTTATTTCGCAAAGACCACGGCCATTTCGAAAGAAGCGGTTTGCTTCTTTCGAAATGGCCGTGCGTCGTGTGGCCATGGCACTCCTTATTTCGAAACAACCTCTGTTGTTTCGAAATAAGGAGTGTGTGTGTGGACATACCCCTTGTGAATTATTCATTTCAGGGAAAAAGAAATCAACACATTGCATTTTAACATTGTCATAACAAAATTTTTGGGTCAAAATGACTTTTTGTTTTGAAGTTTCCTTAAACTGTAGCTTTTAAAAATTCAAAAATATTTTAAAATGCTCAAAATTTCAACAGCTTTTTTAAAGAAGCGTTCGACTAGTCTAAAATTTCAGAAATATTTGTATTTCAGCCTAAACTAAAACAATTTTTAACCCAAATTTTTAGAGTTGTAAGTGAATCCAAAAGATTATTGATTTGTCCAGCTCTTAATGAGGATATAGGATGTTGGACACTGAAAATTTCCTGAACAAATACATAGATTCCTGCAGGAAGTTTGTAAACTGTGTAGGAGCCCCTGACCTTGCTTTTTCTCTATGTCTTTTTCCCCAAATTGTAGTGATTTTATTCATGATAATAAGCAGAAATTAATAATAAATGGCAATTAGGAACATGAATATCTTTGGAGATCTGGTCTAGGATCCTTTTGTATCAAGTGATGTACAGACATTCTTTTGGAAGAAGTGAGAACTAAGAAAATTCCCAGAAAAAAACTTATTTAAAAGAGCTAAGATTACAAAGACATATCCATATATTAAGAACACATCCTGAGCTGAACATCATCCTTATCAAAAGAAATCCCATGTGCTTGAAAATTATTGAAGTCTAAGCTACGGGTTACATTTAAATGATTAAGTTCCAGGTTAAGTATTTGGTTTTAATTATGTTCCAAAGGGGCAGTCATGGTTGGTTTTAATTAAGAAATGATTTGAAGTTAAATCAATTAATGTTCCAGAAGAAAAAGGAAAGGGGGTTTCAGAAGTTTCCGCTCCATGTTTGACAAGTTCCAGAGGGGAAGCAATATTAAAAAGGACTCCTTGTTTGTTTTGCTCTGTGTTTCCAGTTTTAAGTCTTCACAAGGGGTTTTGTGCAGGAATTTTATCTTGACGGTATCCCTCTCTGTAACAAAATAGCTTAGCTGCCTTAGGGGATGCTATTTTGAAATCCCCTGTAGTTTCAAGCTTCAGGGGCAGCTTCATTCGTGGAATTAATGCAGGATATGAAATGAATTAAGACAGTGATGTGTCTAACTACATATCTGTACAATGCATAGCACAAAATGTCCCTGATCTTGACCAGAAGAACTTGGCTGTACTAGAATAACAGCCCTGCAGTGTGGAGCAGAGCAAAGAAGAAACTGCCATCTAAAATGCTGTAACCTAGCTGCACTAAGTAGTACAAGGTTATGTGAACTCATGAGTGCAAGATCACACAGGCATGTTGTGTACAACTAGTGCTTCAGGAAGAGTTACTTTTCAAAGATGTGGCCTTTCTAGATGAGACACAAAATAAAGGTCCTGGTTACTTAGGAATGTTGCAGAACTGTTCTGGCAGATTCGATGCAGTGGTTGACAATCATGACTCTTGAATACAGCATTCTTCTTCGAGTGGTGTCTTGTGGTGCTCCGCCTTAGATGTCGTAGCATCTCTGCACTGCTCCACAGAGTCTTCAAAGCAGTAATCCTGAGGTGGCGCTTGCACAGGAGCTGCCTTGCAACGGTCTCAGTGTGGCTTCAGTGTGAGCGCCCCCCCTCTCCCCTAAGGGCCTTTCAGCCATCCACAGCTGAGCATCAGAGTCTCTCCTCTCCTGTCTCCTCCAACTTGAATGCTCGTTTGGGTTAAAAAATTGATTAATTAGTTATAGTTAGAGCCCTGCAAATCCACGGATATCTCCATTATATCCATGGATATCTGCATCCGTGGATACAATGTGGATATCTGCAGACCATTTCTTGTGGATGCAGATCAGATACAGGTCCACATATTTTTATCTGCACAGAGCTAGAGCCCTGCAAATAGATGGATATCTGCAGATATCTGCATTACATCTGCATCCGTGAATACGACATGGATATCTGTGGACTGTTTCTTGTGGATGCAGATCAGATACTTGTATTTGTATCCATGCAGCGCTCTAGTTGTAGTTATAGTTTACCTCAGTTTTTACCTTGTTGCATCCTCATAATCTTAAAAAAAGAGAAAAAACAACAAGGAAAGAAAAAAAAAGAAACAGACAATAACTCAATAAGAATTCAACATAAACTAGAAGAAAAAAACTTAACAGGCAAGAAAAGCAAATATGTCATCATCTCCAGGCTTTAAGAGATGTTTATCATGTAGAGAAGCAATGCCTGCCTCAGACAGCCACTTGCATTGCGTTTGTTGCCTTGGAGAGTCTTATATTACACAGAAGTGTAACCATTGCGCCAATTAAAGTGCTAGCGCTTGTAAGGACAGAGAGCTCCACTTAAAAATACATTTAATGGAGAAATCTCTCCAACCTGCTTCTGACCGAGGTCGATCACTCTGCAAAACACAGTTCACCTAAGAGGCAGGTGAAGTGAGCATCCTCAAACCAAGACACTGTGACACCCAAAAAGGGTCACTATCCTCTAAACAAAAGTACCAGAAAAGATCACCCACGAGGCTACAGGTTTCTTGGGTGAATCTAGTGCCGGAGTTCCTCGAGCTTCAAAAACAGCTCAAGATGACAATAAATCTCCTCACATTAAAATACCAGTACTGCCAAAACATATGGCACCATCAAAGGCTGAGTGCAGTCCCCTAGAGCGCTCTCCTGCGCTGAGTGAAATGTCGGCTTCAGTCACAGCACTGCTCACAGATGCCAATTCCGTAAAGTAGTGCAGCAAAACGCGGCACCGCAAAAGTTACTAACTGTGGAACCAACTTCAGATATAACACAGAGATTTGACTCAGCGCTAGCAAATGAAAAACAGATGCCAACTTATTCTCAATCTGATACATCAATCAGACAGCTTCACCTAGGAGGACGGTGTCCCATTCTCCCCCTCATAAAAGGAGCCGTAAGCAACATCATTTTGTGTCTCCCCGCCTATCAGATGGGTATATCTCGCAATCATTTAGTGTATATTCTTCTATCTTGTCTTCATATTACCACTACAATGAGTGGGAGGATGCCAGATTTCCCTCAGGTCATCCATCCCCTACTACAGTTGTGAGATGCAACAGATCTTATACACCAGATCATTTATACAGGCACAGGCATCATTCTTATTACAGACCTCCTTGCTGTTATCCACATTCTCATCATCACAGTGGAGAATGACATAGAAGGTGTCATTCTTCCCACAGACATCGCTCTAGACCTAACAGTGCTTAAAGGGACAATAAAAATCCACATATAGGATCTCAGATGTCAGTATCTACAAAACCATCGGAGTATGTTCCGCCTGTTACCACAGTTAGGTTTCCTGATACACAACGATCACCACATGAGGCATAGCTGCCACCTGTTGATGCTCTCATTCCTTCTATCTCTACTTCTCCTGATGACTACAAACAATTTAGTGACCTCTTCAAAAGTGTTGCTCAAGATCTAGAAACATCCTTTGAAGAAGTGTCAGACTTTGAACACAAATTATTAAAAATATTACACTCTACAGCCTCATCCAGGATAGTCATCCCTATGGACGATGCAATAATAGAGCCTGACGATGTTATTTGGAAGACTCCAGCATCAATACCACCTACTAACAAATGTACGGACAAGAAATGCTACATTCCAACTAAAGGAATGGAATTCCTTTCTACTCATCCCTCACCTAATTTGTTAGTTATTGAGGGAGCAAATCAAAGAACTAAACCCAATTTCAGATCCACACCATCTGACAAAAATTGGAAGCATGTAGACATCATGGGGAAAAAAGTGTACTCTTCCTCGAACTTGATGATGAGAGTAGCGAACTGCTTAGCTCTCCTATCCAACTACAACCATTCCATATTTAAAAAACTGTCTAAAATCACACCTGACATGGCAGATAATAAAAAAGATCAATACAAATCATTACTTACCGAAGGACATCGTGTAGCCAGAATTTCTCTCCAAGCTTCACTGGATGTGGCAGACACTGCAGCGAGAACTACAGCAACAGTGATAGTTTTATGGCGATCTTCTTGGCTCCAAACTGCAGTGCTCCCAAGGGATCTGCAAAACAAAATAGAAGACTTACCTTTTGATAAATGCGAACTGTTTTCTGATAAAACAGACCAGGTACTATAGTCAATGAAGGATTCTAGAGCTACCTTCCATACCCAGGGCATATGCGCTCCTACATTTAAGAAAAAGCAATTTAGATCTCAGTTGTATTAATGATGATATCAATCCCATTATCAATACCAATACCAACCTCAATATCACACATGAGGGTATGAATAACATCAAAGAGGAAAACAAAGATCCTATTAAGCGCAAACAGATGATCCAAACATCTTCCAACGCTCAT
Organism: Podocnemis expansa; assembly: GCA_007922195.1. Taxonomy (NCBI): domain Eukaryota; kingdom Metazoa; phylum Chordata; order Testudines; family Podocnemididae; genus Podocnemis; species Podocnemis expansa. Next base: position 40,494,330 of record ML681963.1, read on the forward strand.
CCTCCTCCTAAATCTCAGTTCTGATGGGTTGGTCGAGGACCTGAGATACCCCCACTGATTTGCAGTTAATCCAGTTTAGATCACAGCTTCAAATTCCATGTTAAAAAATTTTATACCACTTGGTTGTCCACAACCTCAGATCAGTGGGTCCTAGAAATTATTAGACAAGGCTATGCAATCCCATTCAGCTCTGTCGTCCCCGCCACTATCCCCCTTCCTCATCCCTTTTTCAGGATCCCACTCACTTCCTTGTGTTAGAGGAGGAAGTTGACCATTTAATTTGGTTGGGAACTATAGAACCCATTCTCCACACATTTAAACATTCAGGGCTCTATTTTCATTACTTTGTTGTAGAGGGAAAAAAAACTGGTGGATGGAGACCAATATTGGACCTAAGATCACTAAATAAATATATTAGATGACTAAAATTTGAGATGGTAACACTCAATTCAATAATAGCTACACGGCAAAATGGGGTTTGGTTCTCAGCCCTCGATCTTAAAGATGCATATTTTCACATAACCATACATCCTTCCCACAGGTGCTTCCTCAGATTCATGGTTGACAACCAACACCACCAGTACAAGGTTCTTCCTTTCGGCCTATCCACAGCTCCTCGAGTTTTTTCGGAAGTCCTAGCAGTCATTATTGTACATCTAAGAAAACAAGGAGTCACAATCTAGCCTTACCTTGACGACTGTCTCATTACAGCACTTTCTCAAGACGATGCAGTGGGATGTTACCTCTCTCACAATGATGTTATTCAAATATTTAAGCCTCAAGATAAACTCTGAAAAGTCTACCCTAGTACCAACTCAGAAAATGCAGTTCATTGATGCTGTTCTAGATTCCAACTCAGGCAGACCATACCTATCCAATCCACGCCATGTAGTTATAAAAGATCTCATAGACCTTATTCAGACTGCCCCACCCATAGCCACAAGGTCAATACTACAGCTTTTAGGGCACATGGCCACATCCACATCAATCATTCCTTATGCAAGACTAAGAATGAGAGCTCTGCAATCATGGCTTGCAACAGTCTACAAACGGCACCTACATTCCCTAGGCCAGTGGTTCCCAACTGGTGTGCCACGAAAATTCCCAGAACCGGAGCTGCAGTGGAAGCCCCATGTGGTCCCAGTCAGGGGGAGGGGGAGTTCCCTGGAGCTGCGGCGGAGGCCTCATGTGGCCCTGGCTGGCAGGGTTAGTTCCCAGGAGCCGCAGCAGAGGCCCTATGTGGCCCTGGCCGGGGGGTTCCCCAGAGCCAGAGCTGTGGCGGAGGCCTCATGTTGTCCCAGCCAGGAGGGGGGAGTTCCCCGGAGCTGTGATGGAGGCCCCATGTGGCCCCAGTTGGAGGTGTTCCCCAGAGTCAAAGCTGGAGCTGCAGCAGAGTTCCCATGTGGCCCCAGCTGGAAAGAGGTTCCTGGAGCCAGAGCCATGGCAGAGGCCCCATATGGCCCCAGCTGGGAGGTCCCCTGGAGCCAGAGCCACTGCTGCAAGCAGCAACGCCATGCGACCCCAGCTGGTGGGTTTCCTGAAGCTGCAGGCGGCAGCCCCATATGGCCCTAGCTGCAGGGGGCGGTCCCTGAGCTGGAGCTGGAGCCCCAGGCAGCGGCCCCAAAACAGGGTGCCATGACTCATGCTGCAGTAGAGAAAAAGTTGGGAACCACTGCCCTGCCTAGGCAGACTTTTTACCATGCCTGCAGAGATCAAGACAGCCCTAAACTGGTGGAAAACCCCACACAATTTGCTTCAAGGAATCCCTTTCAGGCATCCTCAACCATCATTCATGGTAACTATGGATGTATCCCTAACAGGCTGGGGAGCCCACCTAGACACTTGGGCAGTCCAGGGCAAATGGACAAGATGAGAATTATCACTCCACATAAACATCTTAGAGCTCAAAGCTGTCAGATATGCTTGTCAATTCCTATCCACAGTATAAGGAAAATCCATAAGAATCATGACAGACAATATAGCCTGCATCTTCTATTTAAATCATCAAGGGGGAATGAGGTCTCCATCCCTTTGTGCCAAGGCTGTCAGGCTTTGGAACTGGTGTGTACACCATTCCATACTAATATCTTCCACTTATCTTCCGGGCACTCAAAATATGACTGCCGACACTTTGAGCAGTGTTTCCCATTGCTCATGAGTGGCAGATGAACAATAAAATTTTACTGAAAATTTTCTGAAGATGGGGTTCCCCCTCAGGAGACCTGTTTGCCACTTCAAACAACAAAAAATGTGCACACTTCTGCTCCAGGACAGGAACCGACCCACGCTCTCTAGGGGACGCTTTTCTCCTAGATTGGTCCAAAAGCCTACTATATGCATTTCCACCAGTCCCACTCATCCAAAAGGTCATTCAAAAACAGAGAGATCAAGCCACTGTCATCCCGATCGTGCTAGCCTGGCCCAGACAACCGTGGTGCTCCCAACTTTGCAAACCATTCAAATACAAACCCACATATGGAACCTACTGTACCAACACAACATAACGTCTCACTATCCTCATATACACAAGCTGCATCTAACGGCATGGTATCTAACTGGTTCAAGATGATGGACTTGCAATGCTCAGAATCAAGTTGATACATTCTACTGAATAGCTGAAAATCCGCTACAAGGAAATCATACATACAAAAATGGAAAAGATTTTGTTACTGGTGCCTGAATAAAGAAGTCTCTCCTACATCTTCATCTATTCCTCACATATTAGACTATCTTCTGGATTTGAAGCACTCAGCACTCTCAAATAACGCTATAAGAGTTCATCTGGCTGCAATTTCCATTTTTCACAACTCATTGCAAGACTCTTGTATTTTCGATCATCCAATGGTTAAGCATTTTCTCACAGGTTTTCAAAAACTCTGTCCCACAACATGGCCCTTAGCATTACCATGGAACCTTAATCTAGTCCTTCATGCTTTAATGAAAGAACCCTCTGAAAATATGGCTTCCTGTTCACTATATATGTTGTCACTTAAAAGTTTCATTCCTTGTTGCCACCCCTTCCTTAAGAAAAGTAGGTGAATTAAACACTCTCAGATCCGATCACCTGTACTCAACCATCCACAAAGGTAAGGTCACTCATCATTCCTTCCTAAGATGATTTCAGATTTCCACTTAAATCAACTGATATTTACATACCTTTTACCCAAAACCACATCATACGCATCAAGCGACAACTCTCCATACTTTAGACGTTAGATGTGCTCTTGCTTTCTACCTAGATAGACCAAATCAATTCAGAAAATCAAACAAACTTTTTGTATCGACCACTGAATGATCACAAGGTGCATCTATATCAAATCAAAGATTATCCAAATGGGTAAGACTGTATACATACCTTTTACGCCGGGTCTAACCAGGAAATTTCTTCTGGCATTTGATCACACTTGACTAGAGCCATGGTGTTCTTTACAGCTTTCCTCAGTAATGTTCCAATTGTTGATACCTGTAAAGCAGCAACATGGTCAACACCTCATACTTTTACAATGCACTATGCAATAGATGTGTCCTCTGCTAATGACGCTAAAACAGGAAAAGCAGTCCAATTGACTGTTCAAGAAAGCCTACCACTGTAATGAAACAACTGCTATTCAGTCACCTAAGGTGGAGCACTGCGGGACACCACTCACAGAAAAAGTAGTAGTTGCTCACCTGTAGTAAATTCTCTTCTTCAAGATATGTGTCCCCTGCTGCTCCACCACCCTCCCATCCTTCTCTCTTCTTTGAGTTATGTTTTTCAGATGCTGTTAACGGAGAAAGGAACTGAGGGGTGTGCTTGCACCGAAGCCGTGCTGAGGACATCGCAAGACAGCTCCTGCACAAGCACTGCCCCAAGATTACTGCTTTGGAGACTCCATGGAGCAGCTCAGGGATGCTACAACACCTAAGGTGGAGCAGCACAGGAAGCACATCTTGAAGAACAGAAGTTCCTAGAGGTAAGCAACTACTATGTCTTCGCTGCCTGAGTTGTAGGTGTGCTAAAACACTTCCAGTGAGATTCTGTAGTTTAATTAATCACTGTTTGAAAAGGACTTCAGTAGCAATGCAGGACTGTAGGGGCATGCTGAGGGCTGCTATTGAAAAAGCAGCTGCCATCAGTTGCTCAGCAGCAGCTCACAAATTGCCTGAAATACACTCAACCCTATTGAGAGGATGTTGGGCAGGCTCACTCTTTGTTCATTTGTCACCTACCGCCAGAGTTCCTGGTTCCATTTCCAGAGGCTAAGTGTGATACCAGACCACACTGGGAGAACACATTAAAGGACACAAACACAATTAACATACATCATGGAAATTTACAAGGATTTATTTCCTAGAGAGACATGGCTTTGTATTTCCATGAAGCTCTACTGGTCAAATCAGAGAACTGAAACACAGGATCCCTGAGTTCAATTTTTGCTGTGCTCCCTGTTATGTTCAGCCTCTCACACACACACATGCACACAGAGATAGAGACAGAGAGAGCACTAAGTTAAATGAAAGCAGACACAGTCCAGGAATGACACAAAATCCAAAACAGAGACAAAGGCAGGCTGCTCCTTAAAACAAGCAGGCACAATTCCCCCCACCTTTCTCTAGGCTGAATGTCGCTAGACCCAGAGCACACCCTTACATACAGAACTCCCCACACCTGCTAGCAGGACCAGGAAAGACCCCGGAAATTTAACATGACAGCTTGCAATTTTGATACAGTTTTCAATACGCCACAGTGCTGAGCAAGTTATTTCAAATCTGATCATTCTTTCATTGACACAAATAAGGACTAACTCCAGCAAAGTCAACAGAGTTAGAATGAAATTGGTGTGAGACGAGAATCAGGTTCAGACTGTGCTTCAGTTTCCCCATCTCTGAAATGGAAGTAATATTGCCCACTTCCCTGGAGTGAAGCTGAAATCTTTAGATGAACCAAAATGTTTCAAAGAAAAATATTCTTAATTATGCTATGGCTCTCTCAGCAGGGGAAGAGATAGTTGTGGTTTCATTATAAATCTTGCTCTCATCTCCAGCATAGAAGAAAAATTAATCTTTTTTTTTTGCCTGAATGTACCTTTATTGGTGCTGTAGCTATTAAAAAAAAAATCAAGGTTTGAAGCAAATGATGGAAACTGGCTAAGTGGGTTAACAGTTTCCAATTTAGACTTATTCCTTTTCTTTTCTTTTTTTTTTTTTTAACAAACACTATCTTCATCCAAATTTTGTTTAAAAAAAAGTGGTTGAAACTTTCCAGTTTTTGAACAACTCCTCCCCTCAACATTTTTTAAGTTTTTTTTTAATTATTATCTCCCCTCCCTTTTCTCTTCCTTGCCCAGTTGAAATGTTCAAAAGGGAACAAAAATTAAAAAGTACAAGTACACTGTTTTGTTTTTGTTTAATTAAAGAAAAAAACAGCAAAAAAATTGAAAATATTTCATGGCAAATATAAAAGGATTTCCTAGCCAGGTCTAGAAGCTATCTTAGACTCACAGTTACCTACAAATTACACATTATTTTAAAGGTAATTTATGGGGTAACTGTTCATCAAAACCATTAATATTTACCCAAGCAAACTTTACCATAGAGTTTTCTTCCATGCTTCTGCATAGGCACAGTTACAAATGTTCAAGTAAACAGGGACAGCATTAGGGAAAATGGCAGCTGGGCAAACTTGTATTTTGGTAACCCTGCTCCCTGCATCTTTCGCAGGCTCATCCTGCCTCTCCCACCACATTGCCCTAAGCTCATTTCTGCAGCCTCACACTCCAGGCCCTCCCTGCTTCCTGCCTCTTGTCTTGACCCTGGTGGCACCCCATGACCACATCACTCACCCATAAGGATGGCCCTGCAGGTAAAAAATATGGAAGATTCCTTGTAGTTCTACCTTTACAGTGACAATGAACTAGGGGCACTGAGTATGTGTCACTAGTGCTGCCACTGGACAGAGGCAGACACTGCTTTAGTTGGAGGAAAAGATCAAGTTCCATCCCCAAGGTCACCATGGAAGGCTTCATGGCTGTGATGTATAATACAGAGGTGAACCAGGAGCCCAGGGAAACACCAATCTGATATCACTGGTGACTATCTGTTGTCTTTGCACTAACCCAGACTCTTCCGTTTGTGGATGCATGTTTTGTAACATTCTTTGAAGTCAACATGGTGTAGCGGGGAGAGCACTGAACTGGGACTCTCCAGACCTGATCTGTTCCTAATTCTGCCAACTGACTGCCTGTGACTTTGTCAAGTCACTGCCTCTTGCTCTGTGTCTCAGTTTCCCCAGCTACAGAAGGCAGATCATGATCCTGGCCCTCCTTAGTGAAGTGCTTTAGGAAAGGACCACTGACTTATTTCAAACTGCTTTTGAAAATTGCAAATAATCTAGCAGCTGCAGAATTATAGTCTGTAAAACTCTATGTGTAACCAGCCCAAAGCCTGCTCTCTACTCATCTGGGCCATCAGTTAGAAGCAAGGAGCTGCTTCCCCTAAAAAGCAGAAGGAATTGACAGCTCACTCATCAGGAGCATGGAGACCATGCATGATGGAGTCTCTGCTTGTGACTTACAGAGGCAACTTGACTGACAGCACGGTTCTAATCCAAGCAGCTTTTCCTTCAATAATCCTGCCCTCCCTCCACCTCCCCGGGTGTGTGTGTGTGCATGCACTTGCATGCAATGAGAGGCCCTAGAGCTGAGTATTTTGCACTGACTCTGCTCTGTAAACAATCTCCCTCCCACAGACATTTAGGTTGTGCTGTTGGTTAGGAATAGAGGACCTCCCCAACTAGATCAGATTCATTGACCATCCAGCCCTGTGTCCTGTCCTGGACAGGGGCCAGCACCAGCTGCTTGAGAAGAAGGTATAGGAACCCCACATTAGACAGCTGTGAAACAATCTGCTTCACACACGCATATTGAGGTCTCAACCTTGCCTGTAATAGTGAGAGATCATCTTAGAAACATGAGAGTTAATATCTTTTCCAGCCCTTTTGTTATGGATTATGACTTTGGATAATCGTGGTACCCATATCAATCTCCAATCCTTTCTGGAATCTTGCTAAATTTCTGGCATGAATGACTTCCTGCGCTAATGAGTTCCCCAGTCTAAGTATACATTGTGTGTACAATGTATTTCCTTTTATTTGTTCCAGAATTAGGAGGTTAAAGAGTTCCAGAATATATCAGCCAATTTGAGGGGCCTCAATGTTTCTGCAGAGTATCACGGAGAAATCAGTTGCCATTGAGCCCAGCTTTCCCCTTCCCACAGATTGTAGGATATCCTGCTTGTCTCTATTGCCTTACGGAGGTTGTATCCCAGGCTGAGGATTGACAGCAAAATACAAAACGTGGAACTTCATTGATCAAATCCATAATGCATGGGGACCCATCTGGCACTGACCATACCTCCATCATGCACTCCCTAGCATGTACAAGGCTCAGCCCAAAACTGAGGATGGATTTGCTGAAGGCAGCCTGTCTTTTGATCATTTCACAGCTCTGGTCATGTCCCAACACCTTACCCCCAGGGTCCCAAATGGCCCTCTTCATCGGGCAGTCACCTGCCCCCAAGTTCTGCCAGCCCCACATCTCTGAGTTACCTGCTCTGGTTACTGCCTCTCCCATCCCAAATGGAGGCCAAGCAGCAGTCCCATCTGAAATGGGGTTGGGACAGCAGATCCCTGTGGATAGAGTGACACGAGTGCCACTGAACTGGAACAGGTGAACCCAGTCAAGCTCATTACAGTGGTTGGGGCCTGGGGCTATAAATGGCTTCTAGGCACAGTTGAGGAAGAAGAATTGAGGCAGGCTGAGTCCTGGAAAACAAAAATGATATTTGCTTGGAGCTGTGAGCATCGGGAAATGCTGGAGCAAGGGGGCCTTGGCAGCAGAGCTGGCTGAGGTGAAAAGCTCAGGAGCTTGAGTGCTAGATACCCCTGGAGCCAGCTGTTGATTAGCTGTGTGTTGTTTCTGCATGTCTCATTTTTACACAAACTCATCCTCCCAGACGAGGACTGGGTGTGGTGGTGTGTGCTGGGAGGTGGGGTGTAGCTTCTCTCCCCCAGACAGGGAGGTTACATATGCCAGCCTTGCAGTGGGGAGGGGAAGTTAGATAAAGGGGGTAGGTCTGTGAACCACTCCCCAGGTTCCTCTTCCCCATCTGGGCTGTCTGCCCTGTCCTCCCACATCTGAGACTATTTGCCCTTCCATCCCTTCACCTCCTGTGGCCATGGGGCTGGGCATTCAAGGCTCTTGCAGGAGAGGGGCAGGTTGTCAATGGGAATCCCTGGTAATGGGTGACTGAGTGGAAGTAATACAGCTGCATTGGTGGCATTTTCCCACTATGGTGAGGAAGAAGACTCCGCATTTGCTTCTGCTGAGTCCTATGCAGGCAGAGAAGCCTGGACCACTGGCCTGCAACAGGGAGCAAAATGCTCTGTAATATTTTCCTGCAAAGGAAAGTGCAAGGACCCCTGGTTTTAGGTGTTGTTCTGCGCCATCCTTTTATTACAGCTTAGCTTCTCCCTAGGCTGGATTTGTGCCAGCCCTCAGGGGAGGTCCATGGGGGGAGGAGGCTATGCTGGTATGAACCTCTCACTGCCTAGAAAAGTGAAGTTGGAGAATTCTCATGTTTTGCAGCTGAAATAATTAAGGACTGCTGGGTGTGTGTAAACTTAGCCTCAGGTTTGAGCCCAATCCCCTCTTTCCATCTACACAGAAATCACTGACTTGGGCCCGGAGCCCTTCTATACTCAGGCCCATGCACCCTGCTGGGGGGTGAGTCAGGGCCCAAATCCTGCTGAGGCTCAGGCCCAAGCCCTGTCACTTTGCAGTGTGGACACAGCTCAGCCACAGTCCCAAGGCAGATCTGTGTGGCACAGATGGACATGTTAGCAGGGCTGTGAGATTTGGGTCCAGCAACTATAAATCCTGGTTTATAAGGCATGGTGCTTGTGTGGGACTGGACACAGTGAGTGCACAAGCCAGCTCCCAGAGTGCCAGCTTTAAATGTTGTGTAGACACCTGGACCTGAAAAGGAGCAGATGTAGGGGTAGGGGTAGGGGTAGGAGAACTCCATCTTGCTGGGAAAGGCCTGGGGAAGGCAGGCATGCCCACAGGCTCCTGTGGCAAAGCCCTGGATGAGAGCCAAATAGGGCAGGTTGATCTCAAGAGGAAGCTACTGGAATCCCTGGAACAGGGAGGTTGGGAAGGGAACCTGCTAAGATGGGCAATCCCTGAGTGGGATCTCTATCCTGCATGGGATGCCCTGATGTAGGGATATCTATGAGCCTCTTGGGGAGCCCACATGAGGCAGAACAATTCTTCTGTCTATGACCATTTAGCATGGATTCATAATTAGGCCTATTAGCTCCTCTGGGAAGGGGTTAGACTTTGTGACAGGTTGGAGGGCTGAGCCTTCTCAGACCTGCTGAGAGGAAGGTGGCCAGCAGAAAGGTGTGAGGGCTGAGGACCCCTTGCAGCATCGCACCCTTACACAAGGGAGCATAACAGTTAATGGGTGCACTGTCTTACATCACCTTCACCTTTCCGGGAACCCAAGCTGAGCCAGAGGTCCAACGTGGCGGTTGGTGTACAATGGACCAGCCCCAAGGCTGCTCCCACAAGGCCCATGGTCTGTGACTGTCCTTTCCTACAGCTACAAGGGGGCCCTGCCCCATAGTAGCCAAACTGCACAGTACTCTAGTCACTCACCCTCCCTTAGCCTCCACCCAGGAATGGGATCAGTGGATGCTACCTCTCACCATAGGTGCCAGATATCAGCATGGAGAAGCTATCCTAGTCAAAGGTTCTGGAGCTGTGGGTTCAATTCTGCCCCACAGACTGTCTGTGGGGTTCTAGGCAAGTCACTTAATCTACAGCTTGACTCAGTTCTGCATCTGTGAAACATGGATGATATTTCCTTACCTCACAGGTGTCATGTGAGCCTTTCATCCCTGCACTGAGAACACTCTGGGGGATGGCTGTATTTCTTGCCCCAGTGGTGGAAGGAGGCTGGAGCAGGGGACTTCTGCTATTAGAGGCCCCATCACTGTAGTATTTGGGCCTCAGATGACCCAAAGGGGTCATTTAATTCCTTGGAATGTGCTCCCCCTTCTGGCAAGAGGGACCTAGTAAAGTCAGCTACTGCAGAGTTATTCAATCATCTTTCCCTGGGATTTCCTCCCCCCCACCCCCAGCAAACACCAGTGGAGCTCCGGGAAGGAACATCCGATGCACCATTCTGCTCAGCTGTGGAGTGAGACAAATGGATGGCCATGAACCAGGCTGTCACAGTGCTTCATCACCATTATTTCAGCATGGTTTTGGATGCAGGCATCCAAGACTTTAAATTAAATGCCAAAGGCAATTTATCAGGAATAAAGTACATAGAATTGGGCTGGGTGCAGAGAGAAGAACCCTCCTACCCCCAACTCAGCCACTGAGGAACAGAGCAGCAATCAGGACTTGAGGGTGATTAATCAGTCATCTCTCTGAGACATGTAACATTAAGAACTCCGTACTTGTGGCAGGTCAAGCAGGCCGGCTGTAGATTGCTCCTTGCTCCCTGTGTGAGTGGTTCAGGAGAGAACAGAATTACAGGTAGCTGCCTGGGATGGAGCTGGCTCCCAGAGCCTGCTGTCTTCATAATCCAGTGGCAACAGGCTCACCTACCAAAAAGATTTTTTAAAGAAACAAATTGTTACTGTGATTGTTGTTGTGATCCTCGTCACTGCAAGTGTCACAGGTGGTAGTCACCAGCTTAGCTTGTATATCCAAATTACTCTTGCTGCTTTGGATTTACTGGGGAAAAAAATTGCTAGAAATAATGTTTTTAATAAACATTGTCAAAACTGATCTTGAGTAGCGTTGAAAACTTTTTTGTGAAGTCAGGAATGTTTTGAAACCTGTGAAATAGACAAACTGTAAAATGGTGGTCATTTTTTGTGATCAGTTCTGTTCCTTTCCCTGGGACAGCATGTCTTGTGGTAGATACAGCTAGTGAGCAGGGGGTCCCCAGGGAAAATATTACATTTCCATTGGAAAAACGCACCTCCCCCCTTGGGATTTTCAGAAACAAAGGGCTTTTTCTGACAAAGATCTTTAAGGAAAATGGACACTTTCTGTGAAGATTTCTATCTAATTGAGAATCTGATTTCTTCAGTTAAAGAATCATCTTTTGGAAAATCTGCCTCTAGAATACTCATGCAGTGGGTTTCCCCCACCTGTGTAGCTTACTGGTTCCTTGGCCAAGAGTAGATTGTGTGTGAGCCTCTGGTGGGGCCTTAGAGATTCCTCAACAGAAAGACAGGGATTGTGTTGGAATTTCTCCCCACTGCTGGGATATGAATTTTCCACCACCCCTATGGACCAAGTGGGAGCCAGCCCAAAGATCCCTGGGGCATGGCACATCACCAGGCTCCTGAAAGCAGAGCAGTCAAACTTCATTTTCCAAACCTTTTTGATGCATCTGAGAGCACCACTCCTTGGAGCCATGGGGAATGATGCTGCTGGGGCTGGGTCCCTTGAGGGAGGTAGGGAAGAGAGGTGCACTGCCTTCCCCAAGGCCCCTCCTCTTCAGCTCCATCCCAGCGCAGCAGCAAGTGGCACCTGGCACCAGGGCTGGTCCTACCATAGAGGCAAACTAAGTGGTCACCCAGGTGCCAAACACTATGGGGAGCTTCCTTGCAGTGCACAGGCACGTAGCCCAGTGCACAGCAAGGTGAGCAGCTTTTTCGGCTGGCTCTGCTCCCCACTGAAGAAAAGGTAAGGGCTGAGAGTAGGGCTAGAAACAGGCTTGGGGGAGGGCTGGGGGGGGCAGGAGGCACTCTGCCAGCTTGTGGCTCAGCTGGCTTCAGGCTGACTCAGCCCGCTGCTCTCCCAAAGCGGCTTGCAGCACCAGCCCCCTCCACCCCCACATGGCCTGCTGTGCCAGCCAGCCCACAATGGGGGAATGGGGGTACAAAATCACAGATGCCTAGGGTGCCAAAAACCTTGGGCCAGCCCTGCCTAGCAGCTCTCCCCACCCTAGGGACTCTTTGGTTGCTTGTGTAGAATAAGTTGATGTCAGCGCAGCCCCTAGTGTACAAGTGTAACCTGCTAGGGTGGGCTCAAATTCATTCAATTGCCCCTCTCCAGTGCCTCACAGAGAAAACCCCTGATGAAAGCAACTGGAGAGCCAGGATCCAGTTGTTAAAAGGACTCACAGCAAAGACTGCTCAGAGTTTCCATCCTACATTAAACTATTACTCAACAGAAAAGTAACAATGAACTTTATTAACTAACTAAACACACCTTATCCTAAAGAACCATAATACATTTAAACAAAACAGTAAGAAACCCAAGAGTCCCAAAGTTCAGGTGGAGTCACCCTTATCTCAGTTCCAGTCTTTTAAGTCCTTGGGGCTTGAATGCAGAACGAAAGCAATCCTCATCCTCTCTAGCTGCAGGAATCTTCAGGCAGATGCCATGCAGTCCTTTCCTCCTCCTGTGCAGCCAGCACCATGCAATCAGGTCACTGGCCATCCAACTCTCAGTTCCACTGCAGACAACTCCCCTGCAAAGCAGTTGAAAGCTGGGAGAAAACATCCTGCAGTCCACTCCTGCTCAGCTCCTTTCACTGAGTCCCTTAGCCAATGTCCTCTGCAGCTCTGTTTGCTCCTCTCCAGGCTTCTCTTCTCAGGCTTCTCCCTGGGCATGTAACTCCAGCAAAACAATAAAACTTGTGGAGCATGCTCAGTGTGCTCCCTCACCCTCTTACCAGAAGTTTCGGGTTTCTGGGCTGCAAAATCTGCCCAGCAACATAACCCAGCCATAAGGGTCCCTAAAAGAGATTGCATCTATTTAGGCACATGGGTTACACAAGCATCAACACTGCTTCTAACAGGGATGCCAAGGATGGAAGGGCCACACAGATTTCAGGGTGGCATCAAGGCTGTTGATGGGGCAGGGATACCATAGGTTGGGGCTGCTGGGACAGGTGGAGTGGGCAGCAGGGTGGTTTTTCCTGACAGGACTGCCTAGCTGTCTTGCTCTCCATCTCTCCCCCTGCAGGTTCTTGTCTGTCTGCACACATAGTCCCCTTGCTCCCCCCAGAGACCCCAGTTGAAGTCTCTGGCCACAGGTGCTAGCTTCTGGACAGACTCAAGGCCCACATGCTGCTGCAGCTGGAAATAAGAACACCCAGCTCTGGGCTGCGTTTTAAGCCTGGCCATTTAAAACAGCCTCAGAGTTGAGAGACAGTTAAGGGAAGGCAGTGTTCACCCATCAGTTTCAACCAGGTTTTACCACAACCCATAACAAGGTTTAACCCAGCTAGTAACAATATTTTTCAAAAGGGGTGCCTCAGCCACAGATTTTTGACTGAAGGCCCAGATTTCCCTACAGCAGAAGTGCCTGCAGAACCCTGATTTTGGTTTGTCTCCATCACTGTTGGTTTGTCTTTAAACCCTCCTTTGGTCACCTCAGTTTGCACAAGCCTGCAGTTCTGCTGTGGTAACGCAAAAGCTGACATGGCTCTCCAGAGCTGGCATGGGCCAGGCATTTCATGACCCACCCTCTTCAGCTAGGCAGCACCATTGGACAGAGAAGGTGCAAGTTGAGAGCAAGGGAAGTCATGTGTGCTGTGATTCTGCTCATGTGCCACCCAGAGCTCCTCCCACAGTTTGGCTGCTGGATCTGAGCCTATGAAATTGAGAAAGTCAAAAGGCAAATCATGAAGTGTTACTATCAGCACTTGACAGATTGTGAAACAGGCCATGTTTTGGTATTTGGATGGGTGTTTATCAGATTGCAGCCCAAAGGAGGGTAATTGCATTACATTACCCATGTTTTACAGATGTGGCAACTGAGGCACAGAGCTGTGACTGCCCTGGCATGTTTGATGATTTTGGGCAAGAGATCTCACTCCCCACTGGGTGTTCTAGCCATCAGGCAACACTACTCTCAGGTATGGCAAATGCTGTAGTGAGGATGCAGGAGCAGCTTTGAGGTGCATGCCCTTCCCACTCATCTTCTTGCCCAGGATTGGAGGATGGAGTGGGCAGCAGGGTGCTATCCATGCCCTGTGTTGGCTGGGACTGTATGGGAAACAGGCTAGTGCAGTGTTTCTCAAACTTCATGGACTGGGGAACACCTAAAGGTATTAATAACTTTGCATGAACACCTGTCAAAAACTTTCTCAAAAAAGGCAATATATGCTGGCTATAACATTCATAATATCTACATAGTATGCATTCCTGTGAAAACAATTCAGGAAACTGAATTAAACACTATTTTATAAACATGTTTATTTCTCAAATATTGATATATAATTAGGCACACAAGTTAAAACTGAAAACACTTGCAAGTTTTCATAGGAACTGAGGGTCTTGTGTTCAAACAAATGTTACCTATTCTTGGAGTAAGATTTGTCAAAAAAAAAAAAGTACCATGAAATTTATGGCCAAATGATTTTGAGCTGGTGGTAACAGCAGTGGGGAAATTTAACATGCACTAGCTGCAGCAAGGCAGCAGTGGACGCTGATGTACAGCTGGAAGCTTTGCTGCAGTTGGAGCATTTTAAATCTCCGAAACACACACTGGCATGGCCCCGTTACCAGGGCCATACCTGGGGGGTGCGGGCCCAGGGCAATCAGCCTCTGGGGTGGCCCCCTGCCTCTTCCCCCCTGCACTGGGGGAGGTGGGCCAACCCAGAGGTTGGCCCTGCACTCCCACCCCTCCCCTGAGCCAAGGGTTGAGCAGGCCAGTGGGAGGGCTGGGCTCTGCTCTCCTGCCCTGCCTCTGGGCTGGCCCTCCCTGCCCCTGGGGAGGAATAGCTAGCCCAGGGGAGGGGCCAAAGAGCAGACCCCGGCTTCTCGGCTGGTGGACCGGCTGTTCCCCATCTTGGGGGGCAGGGTGAGCTGGCTGAGAGTGGAGGCTGGCTTTGTGCTCCTGCCTCCCCTCTCCTGCTGCCTTCAGCTGTGTGCCAAAAGCAGCAGGGAGGGAGCAGGGGATATCGTGGCCATGGGAGGCAGTGGTATGGGCCCTGTGCTGCCCTGCTAACGGCAAGACCACACGGGGCCCACAGAACCGTGAGGCCAGGGGTGATCACCCTCTTGCCATCCCCAAGGATGACCCTGTCCATTACTCTCTTCGCCCCAGTCAGCCTCCCCTCCACTGAGAGGGAGTAGTTGGGGTCGCTCATGGAACACCTTTGCTATGTCCATGGAGCACCAGTTGAGAAACATTGAGCTAAAGACAGACATGGAGATGCACAGAGTTTTGGGTTGCTTCGAGCCAGATAGGGAATCCTGTTTTATCTCCCTTCCTCCTTAGCAGCACACCATGATGCATGTGAAGAATCCTTCCCTGGAGCAAAAATAGGATGAGATTTAATAGAGGGAAGTGCAAGGTCGTGCATCTAGGGACGAATAAGAATTTTTGCTATAAGCTGGAGATGCATCATTGGGAGTGGTGGAGGAGAAGGACCTGGGTGAACTGGCTGATTACAGAATGACTATGAACTGCCATGTGATGTGGCTGTGCAAAAAGCTAATGCAGTCCTAGGACGCATCAGATAGGCAGATGTTAGTACTGTTATACCAGGTGTTGGTGAAACCTCATCTGGAATATTGTGTGCAGTTCTAGTCCCCCATGTTTGAAAGATTAAGTCAAACTGAAACAGAGGGAAGAGCTACAAGAATGATCCGTGGAATGGAAAACTGACTATATGAGAGGAAACTCAAAGAGCTAGGCTTGTTTTGCTTAATCAAAAAAAAAAAAAAAAAAAAAGGCTGAGGGAAGCTATGGTTGCTCTCTGTAAATGCATCAGAGGGATAAAACCAGGGATGGGGAGAGAAGAATTATTTAAGTTTAACCCCACAGTACGCACAAGAACAGATGGATATAAATTGGCCATCAGGAACTTTAGACTTGAAATTAGACACAGGCTTCTAACAGAGGAATGAAGCGCTGGAATAGCTTTCCAGGGGGAGTTGTGGGGCAAAAAACCTAGCTGGCTTCAGCACTGAGCTTAATGAATTTATGGACGGGGTGGTATGATGGGACAGCCCAGTTTAGCAATTGGTGAGCCATGGCTAAAACAATCAAGGAATCTTTTGGCACTTTTGAAGACTATAAATGTATTTATTGCATGAACTTTCATGGGAGAAATCTCACTTTCTCATCTCCTTGAAGATGGAGAACTTACAGAATGGGAGGAAATATAACTGCAGGAAGTGTAAGTCATAGGATCAGGTTGCAATGACTACTGGTGGTAGCTATATCCCAGAGGCCTGAGATAGGCTGTTAGATGGGATGGGTTCTGAGTAGTTATAGAGAATTCTTTCTTGGGGGTCTGGCTGGTGAGTCTTGCCCACGTGCTCAAGGGTTTAACTGGTCACCATATTTGAGGTTGTGAAGGCATCTTCCCCCAGGGCAGATTGGTAAAAGCTATGGGGGGGAGTTGCTTTCCTCTGTAGCATGGGGCATAGCTCACTTGCTGATGATTTCTTTGTACCTTGAAGTCTTTAAGCCATGTGTGGCCAAACTGTGGCTCAGAAGCCACATGTGGCTCTTGAACGAAAAAGTGTGTCTCATGGAAGAAAGCCAGAGGAAAGTAGCCCCAGCCTAAGAGCTTTAAATCTTCCACCCTGAGCATACTTGTGGGGGAGCGCCAGTCTGTGCCCAGAGTGGCCAGGTAAGGCAGACCTGGCAGGGGGGTGGCTCGGGGAAGCCAGTGTCAGGGCCTGAGAGGTTAGAGAGTTGAGAGAGCGGGGAGAAGCAATGTCATGGTCAGAGAGGGCAGGGAGAAGCTAAGTTTTTACTGTATAGGTAGGTCTAGTTTTCATGGTAACCTTAAGTAATTATTAGAATCTGATATTACTAGGAGCAATGTTTGTCCTCTTTTTACAATAAAATTAGTGTGCAATGAATTTTAAACTTGGTCATTTTGGTGTAGGTAAAATATGGCTATATGCCTAAGTGTGGCTCTCGAAGGTTTAATAATCAACTTCTGTGGCTCTTGAGTTCCATATGTTTGGTCACTCCTGCTTTAAACCATGATTTGGGAACTCAAGTGACTCAGGCATAGGTTTATTACAGGAGTGAGTGGGTGAAATTCTATGGCCTGCATAGTGCAGGAGGTTAGACTAGGTGATCATATTGTTCCCCTCTGACCTTAAAATTGATGTTTGACTGTCTTGAAGTGATTGGAGAGCACGCTGCACATGATGAGTAATGTGGCAAATAAATGATAATGCCAGGTGTTAAGTATCTGCTCAGATACTGCATTTCATGGTCTACTAGGTGCTGACACTGCCACCTTCAAAGAAAAAGGACATGTGGTACCTCTGTGTCACCACATTTAAAGAGAAGAACCCAATTTCCTGGAGCTGTGTGCCAGCACCACCAGGATCTGTAATGCAAGATGCAGTGAAGTGTGCTTAGAAAAGGAGCTTTGCTGGGAATAGCCACCACAGAATGGGGAACTCTCTGACATGCTTTGGCTTTGCTGCAGGTACAACCCACTGAAGCTGCCTGTTGTCAATGTGGACGCTCACATACCCCTCCCACCAAATCAGGCTGTCCCACAGTGCACGTGCAGGTTCTGCCCTCTTCCACCAGATGTGTGGCTTTGGGGCTTGGGGTGTCAGGGCTTGTTTCCCCAATAATTGGGGGTGGGGGGCTTCTCCAGTGCACAAGATTTAATGTTGGCCTGGGGTTTCCCTCTCTGGGATGAGTGCCCTTCTAGCCACTGGTTGACAGGGAGGAAGCTCTTTTGTGTGAACTGACCTGAGGGGCCTGATCTAGCGGTTGGTCTTTAAGCACCCTCCCTGGAAGACACCCCACGTGTGATTTACACAAGCAGGCACCTCCTTTACTCCCAAGTCATCAGTTGCCAGCAGAGCTTGGTGCCTCCCTGCAGCCTGGACTTAGGCCCAGTATGGCCCTCTGTCATTGTCATCTTCCTTGGTTTGCTCTCCCCCTTGTGTGCTGGTATGTGTGGATTGCAGGCTAGGTACCCCATTTGTCTCCCCATTTTCTACATAGGAGCCTGGGCACCTGACACAGGTCTGTGGATTGCAGCGATTCCTGTGATTTCTTGGGCCATTACGTACACCTTGTGTGCAGTAAGTTGCAGGGTGCAACTAGCAGATCAGGGTTCTGCATCTGAAGTGGTCTGAC
The DNA here is from genome assembly GCA_007922195.1 of Podocnemis expansa. Taxonomy (NCBI): domain Eukaryota; kingdom Metazoa; phylum Chordata; order Testudines; family Podocnemididae; genus Podocnemis; species Podocnemis expansa. The sequence goes on from ML681963.1 coordinate 40,512,479, forward strand.
CACAAAACTTCTTCCAAGACAGCAAGAGTGACCAGAGGTGTCTTCTGTGAGATACTTTAATGTTCTCCCTGGTAGCATTCAGGTTAGTTTAAATAAGGCATGTTATGCAGGGCACTACCTAGTGGCTGAACAGTATGACAGATTAGCATCCCTTTATATGGATGCCTAAAATTGTGGTGATGTGACACTCTGGTGTAATGGCTGAGGCCCTTTGTCAATCTGGACCACGGCATCTCTGTGCCTTAGTTCCCCAGCTGCACAAGGGATGTTGTGAGGACAACTATGTTAACGATTGTGAGCTGCCCCAATACTATGGTGATGGGAGCTATGTATGTGCCAGAGATAGCTGTTTAATTCCTTGCTTGTCTGGTTGGACTTCATAAGAGTGTTCTGGAAGCTGCAGCATTTTACATATGAAGTAGGTCCAGCTCAGGCCAAACAAGCTTTTCCAGTGAACTGTCCAGGCAATGGGCCTCAGAAGGAGCTGGTCACATTTTTCAATGAAGAATGATTGCTTGGTATGTATGTGTGGTGGTTTTGTTGTTCTGTTTTTCTTTTTGTGTCAAACCAGAAATGTCTGTGGGGAGCATCGGATTGTCACGAAAGATTGGGGGGGCGGGGGGGCTGAAGCTTTTTGGTTTCCAGTAGTAGAAAACTGAAAAATGCCATCCTACTGCACATCCTTTTCACCCTATCTAAGGCTGACACCTTGTCACCCCTTCACAGAAATGTAAACAGCTTCTAGTTGCACCTAGCTTGGTCAGGTGGGAACAAGCAACTAACAGATAGAAAGACCCCAGCCTCTTACCAGCCTTTCCATACTTCTTTGCTCTTTTGGTGTGTGCTCTTCAGCCCTTCACATTTTTCTTCCATATGCTATAGTGCTATAGACTATTATCTCTTTCTTTTGTGAAAGATGGAGGTTCCGGGAGCTCTACAGCTTAGCCAAGAGAAGGTTGAGGGGACTTGTTTGCCATCTAGAAATTCCTACACGGGGAGCAAAACTTTATTAATGGTCTTGTCAGTCTAGCAGACAAACATATAACAAGAGCCAATGGCTGGAAGTTGAAGACTAGATTCAAACATAAACAAAACTGGAAATAAGGCACAATTTTTTAACAGAGAATCAAGTATTGGAACAATTTACCCAAGGATCATGGTAGATTCTTCTTCACTTTTATTTTTTTAAATCAAGATGGGGTGGTTTTTCTAAAAGACCATCTGCGTTAGTTCAAACAGGAATTACAAGGAAGACTGCCAGACTGTTATTCAGGGATCAGACCAGGTGATCAGAAAAGTCCCTTGTGGAATAATAAGCTATGAATCAACATCATAGGAAAAGGGGTTCTTGCAACAGCTCTCCATCTATGCCACGGTTGTTGTTGGCATTAAAAAAAAAAAAAATCTATTTGTAGCTTTTATTCCAAGGGGCTGTGTAAGCAAATTTCTCAAAGACTAAGCATGAATACTTTTAAAGGGCTTTCCCAGAAAGAAGCTTAAGGGTGCATCTCATTGTAGTATATTAGCTTTAGTAAATAGTAGTGTGTTTCCCAGTGTATTGTGTGCATTTTGATTCCTAAGGATGTTTATACAGACTTTTGGGAGAAATGATTCATATGATGATTTGGAAGAGAAGGTGCTGGAATAAGGCTGTTGGTTTTGCAACACTGAAAAGCAGTAATGCAAGGGGTGGGGAAGAGAGGCCTGTCCTGTAGACTTCCTGTACAGGCACTAATGATTCTCCATGTGCTTCTGAGGGGCTTGGGGCACCAAGCCACCATGCTACTAAGAAGGAGAAACACAAAGACAGCAACATTTTCCTGCATCTTCTGTTCTTTGGTAGAATAGCGATAATTGACTCGTTTTTATTTTTTTCCTTTTATATGCCATGGGCCTTTTCCACAAATGTGGCGGTTTTAATCAAGTCCAGCTCACTGGATGTTCTGGTTGGGAAGCGTGCTGCACTTGGAGTCAGGCTCTCTCTGTTCTCTCCTGCTGAGCGACCTGGAGTGAGTCACTTCCCCTGTTGTACCTCTAACCCCTTGTCCATCTCGTTTAGTTCAAGTGGAAGCTTGTTGAGGCAGGACTCTGTCCCACTGTGTGGCTGTGAGCACCTAGCACAAGCAGGCCTTCTCCTGTTTGTGCCTCTAGGGGGCTCTGCAGTTCAAGCGATGGCATTGGGTGACAGTTCTGCAGGGAGGCATAAAGGTGGGATTACAGAAATGGTAGGAATACATAGAACAGAACAGAACCAAACCATAGTGTTGGAAGGGACCTCATGGGATCATCAAGTCCAAACCCTTGGGAGTTGAACCCAGGACCTTCTGCATGTTAAGCAGAGGTGCTAGCCATAGCATCCACCCTTTCTTCAAAGCAGGGTCTCTTCCCACCTGCCCCTGCCCCCATCAGGCATTCAGATATTTGATTGCATTCACCCCACCAGGCAGGAACTCCCCACTGGACAGATAGGATTATATTGCTGGAGGGGACCAAGCTGGGGTTTGTGTAGAAATGGGTCACTCAGGGTGACTGCTTAGCACTCTGGGCAGCTTCAGATCCAAATGCCACCAGTGACCTTTATTTCACTCAAAACTCCAGCTGCGGCAATGCACAAGAAAAGCTGAGCGCCTTCCTCTGAAGCTATAGCAGCAGATTGTGGAAGTGACAGAACATCCTGTCAGTGGTTAACATATAATTTGATGGACTCTGGAACCCTCCTAATTTCTGGGCCCCCTACCTTCTCTCTTCCTCTGAGGGGGTGGAGGTAGGGATCAGCTCTTCTGGGCCTGGGGGCAGGCTGGGAAGGGGAGGGAGAGAAACAGGCCAGGTGGCAGGGCCGGGTGGGGATCAGCACCTCCTGGGGTCAGGCTGGTGGGGACTGTGGGGAGCAGGGCCCGGAGGCAGAGGCTCTGCCCTGTAAAAAGGGCTGAGGCCCCACCTCCTGCAAGCAGCCCCCTGCCCAGGGCCCAATCCAAACACCAGATTGGCCTTGTTGAGCTGACAGCCCAGTCCAGATCCAGCCCCTGCCACTGCCAGCCGGCAAATGGCCCCAGCCCTTACCAGGGGCCCTGATCCGGCTCCTGCCACTGTCGGTCAGCAGCAGGCAGCCTGGGCTCAGATCCAGCCCCAGCCCCTGCTGGCAGCCCTGATCCAGCTCCTGCTGCTGCCAGCCAGTGTCAGGCAGCCTGGGCCCAGATCTGGCCCCAGCCCCTGCCAGGGCCTCCATCCAGCTCCTCTTGCTGCCAGGCGGCCTCAGACAACCTGGGCCCGGTCCACCCCCCCCTGCCCTCAGGCTCTGCTGCCTGGGCTCAGGGGAGGGAGAAGAGCTGCCTGCAGCCCCCAGGAAGGGGGTGCAGAGCGCCCGGGGCCAATTGGCCTGTGGGAGGCCCCCATGCTGGGGGGTGGGAACAGGGCAGGCCAGCCCAGCGGCTGACCCTACACTGCTGTCCCTCTCCTGAGCCAGCCGCTCTGCCCCTGGGGATGGAGCAGGCCAGTCCAGGGGCTGGGCTCTGCTCTCCTGCCCCACCTCTGGGCCGGTCCTCCCCGCCCCCAGGGTGGACCAGCCAGCCCAGGGGAGGGATGAGAGAGGGGAGCTTGGCCTCTGGTCTGGCCTGCTCCACCCTGGGCTGGCTGTTCTGCTCTGGGGACAGGCAGGACCAGCCCAGCGTGGAGACCGGTTCTGTGCTCCCCACCACCTCCCCCAGCTGCCTTCGGCTCAGTGCTTTGTGGGATGGTGATGCAGGGCCCACTGAACCATGGGGCTGGGGGCAATCACCCCCCAGGATGGCCCAGCAAGCCACAGCTCCTGGGCCAGGGCAGGGTGGAACATGCATTCTGTCCATCTGGCCCCTCACATTTATAGGCCCTGGAACAGCGCTCTGGGGCGTCCGGCACACTTTAACCGCTGCGTCCTGTGGAAAGCCAGTGGTTTGGCCTAGCGCTGTGGCATATTCCTCCCTCCCTGGGGAGTTGGGTGCACAAAGCAGGTTTAATGGGTCCTTGTGAATGGTGCAGAATCAGCCCTGAATGAAGCAAGGGGGTCAGGCAGTCAGGAGAGGAAGTGTGCTTTGGTAAAGGCTGGTTAAACAAGATGACTTCTTGTTGCTATGGTTGGAGGGGGAGATGGAGTTCAGTCTCTATGGCAACAGCAGGACCAATCAGAGCCCAGAAATAGAACAGAGCTAAAGGGTCAGTGGACCAATGAAGAACTAGGTCACACATCCTAGCCTGCTCTGGATTCACAAATACTTGGCATGAGGCCAGCTGCTTATGAACATGGGGGGTGGGGAGCCCACTAGGCCAGCCAGGCATTCCCTAGAGAAAGCGCATTGTCCGTGTCGTATGCACAGTCACTGCTCGCAGGCCTGCAATGGGCTAGATGTGGATCAGCCTCCACAAAAAGTGCAGGGAGCATTTATGCCCCAAGAGAAATAAACCGTGGCCTTTTGAAGCCCAGCTGGAGAATTGCTGCTCTGTCAAGCCAGTCTGGGAGTGGTGCCTGTTTATAAAGGTTCCCAACACTTCCGGTGATAAGAGCCTCTTTTTGGTTGCTTATAACTTTGCAACATGTTAAATGTTTGGATTGAAATAATCCATACTCAGTGTCTGTTGCCAGCTGCATTTTGGGAGAAAATTCCTGCTGGAATGAAGTGTTACTGACTCAGTAACGCTTAATTCAAGAATTCAAGCTCTTCTTCCTAATTGTAGAGTCTTTTTGTTGACAAAAGGAGTCATAGTGCCTAGGCCTTAATTTGCCCCTGGAAATCTTGCATACAGATCTTGGAAAGAGCTCTCTTTGGAAACATACACATCTGAATTTCTTTCTTAGGGTGTGTTCACACAGCAGTCTTATTTCAAAACAACAGAGGTTGTTTCAAAATAAGAAAGGCCAAGTTCACACGACGCACCGTTGTTTTGAAACAATGGCGTTGTTTTGAAACAACTTAAACCCCATGTGGGGACGAAACAACGTTTTTTTGAAACAGTTGTTTCAAAACAATGCCGTCTGAACATGTTGTTTTGAAACAACAGTGACTCATTTCGAAATAACTGTTGGCTGAACATGCTATTTCGCTTTGAGCTTTTTTCCTTAATTCGAATTAACAAACTGCTAATTCAAATTAATTTATTTCAAAATAAGGCGTTATTTTGATGCAACTTGTATCGAAACAACTTCTAGCAAAATAACCCCCTGTGTGTGAACATAGCCTTAGGGTGCAGAGAAAAAAATATGATCATAATCCTCTTAAATTTATGCAGGGACTTGCATACTGAAATAATCCAAAACAATATGCAAACCGATACCCACATCCTTTGTTAGAGTAATTTATCCTCCTCCATTTTCAGCCCAGGAAGATGAGGAGCTCAGAAAACTACAGCAGCAATTAACCAAACTCTTCATTAACGTCAAGGGTCCTTGTTGGTTTGTAGTTTATACAAACCAATTCACCCCTTTCTATCCATAATGAAAGTAATTGGATGAATTACTGTTGCTGTCACAAGACACCAGGTATTAACAAACCTTTCATTGAATTAATTCATTTGTGTGGGTTTTTAAATATGATTAGAGTATACATCTGAAATGGGCTGAAACCAACACCTTAAACCCAAGAATTCTTAGATTTTAGGAGCACTCACATTCCAATGAGAAATGGAAGGCTGCTCTCAACTGCACTGAGCGAGTGAAGGTGGCAAAGTCAAATTCCAAAAAATGGAGGAGTTAAAAACTTAAGTTTACTCTTAATTCTTTCCACTGATGCACATACTTCATGAACAGAGCTGAAAACCGATTGTTTTGATTTTGTTTGCTTGTAGAGCAGATGGAAGGAATTGTTTTGCACTGATTTGGTCCTGAAAGTTTTGGTGAATGGAAAAATTACTTTGGGTCAAGCAAAACTGTTTTGTTTGACCCAAAAATAATGTTTCATTTTGAATTCAACCATCATGTTAACACTTTTGAATATTTAAACTAAAACTGAAGGACATTTCAAAATGGTACCCCCCCCCCCCCAGCATGAAAGATTTGGTGAAACCAAGGTATTCAGGAGATGTTTGTCAATGAATCTGCATTTTTTGACTGAAACAAAGTTTTGGGTGAAACGTTTCATACAGCTGTAATATCTTTAATTAAACGGTCACATACTGCTACTGCTCCAGGATTCTTGCTTCACTCACCTGTCTGCAGTGAGCCAAGAGAAACCATTGAAGCTCCAATTTGAAAACTTAAGTGGGCCTTAAGTGGTGTGTAAGTCTCATGATGGCTGTACAACACTCTGAGTGACAAGGGTGGATTCCTTCTAGTAAATGAAGCATGGATTCCATTCCAGGGTCAGAATGAGAACAGTATGAATCTAGAGAAAACTAATGAAATAAATGGATTGACTCTGACTATAGCTGGCATAACTGGGATCAGAACTGGGCTGGGAGGGTGGGTATAAGGTGAGTGAGAAGGAGATGTGGAGTGAAAGAATTACTTTTTTTCAAGTTTTGCAAGTCAAAACTCACTCCCAGGCATAACCATTGCTGCAGCATCTCAGCCTGAACTGTGGAAGTATCTGGAGGTTGTAAACAACCCGGAAGGGCCCTTCACAGTAGAGACACTGGAGCAATTGTGACTATGAATTGTGTGGTAGCTATAACAACACACCCTGCATGCCTCTCAAGTCCCTTTGGCTACAAAGTACATAGCTCATTTCAGACCCTAATCTTCCTTCATCAAAAACCCTGGTTCAATGGCGTTTGGACCAAGTCCATAATGAACATCATATGGGGACCTCCGGGGAATCTGCCAGCCAACCCCTGGCAGACCCACTGCATTGCTCATCTTGTTTCTCTTCCCACAGCAGCAGCCAAAGGGTTAATGATTTCTGACACTGGAGAAGCTTGGAGCCTTCCTGAATGAACATAGGAGGGTCATCCTGAGGCCTAGCGATCTAATGTGACATTTATGAGTGAGCTGCTAAGACAGTGAAACAGTTGCATTATTAAAGCATTTTCCAATTAAACCCACTGGGGTTTGTTTTTTAGGAGTATCTCCCGGTATTTGTGGCCATAAAGATTCATTGTCCTTTATTTGCTATATATCCGTTGCATTTGGAGTGCATGTTATGTTGTGAGCAGCGCTGCAATTAAGGGATGGGGTGGATTATAATTCCCTTGGGAATTATCCAGGTAAGGAGAATGAAAACATTTGCCTGCTCATAGTGGCAGTCATTCATTTGAAAATGGCTAAGAAAGGCTCACTCAGAGCAGTGAGTGGCTGTACCGTTTTCATCATGTTGGAGCCAAGAAAGGAACACAGTCAGGCGCATATTAGGGCTAAGGCATGCCTAAACTAGCTAGCGCAGGGCTGCCAGTACAAGACGCGTGTAGGGAACCATATCAAGCTGTGCAGATTTGGACCTCTCAGTGCCATGTGCCATGCCAAGTCTGGGAAGTGATTTTGGCAGGTTGAAGGCCTGTCTGGAAGTCAGTGTTTTACTTGTTCTTAAAAATAAAAATTTGCACACACACACATGCATTTGTGTACAGCCATCATCATTTGGCTGGATTTGCAGAATTTCTGGGCATTTCATAAGTGTGTGTGAAATACAGATCTGGAAATTTTTGACTTTGGGGGTGGTTTAACTTGTGCTGTCAGGGATGTGAGCATGGTTTTTTGGCCCTAGCTCTTCAAGCCCTGCTCGCGTGTCAGCTGAACGCTCTCTTCACTATTCAGTGCAAGATCATAACTGAAGACCACTGCTGTTCCCCTGGAGGTGGCCCAGTCTTGCACTCCAGGGCTGTTTAAAATAGTTCAAAAGGGATAGCCGTGTTAGTCTAGTCCAGTAAAAAAACAACAAGGAGTTGTGTGGCACTTTAAGACTAACAGATTTATTTTTTGCATGAGCTTTCGTGGGAGAAGATCCCACTTCCTCAGGTGCTTCGAAGATGGGTGAACTTACAGAAAGGAATGAAACTAAATGCAAGGGGGTGTAAAACATAGGATCAGGTCATACAGTAACAGCAAATCAGAGCAGTTTACAGGCTCAATTTGCTGTTACTGTATGACCTGATCCTATGTTTTACACCCCCTTGCATTTAGTTTCATTCCTTTCTGTAAGTTCACCCATCTTCGAAGCATCTGAGGAAGTGGGATCTTCTCCCACGAAAGCTCATGCAAAAAATAAATCTGTTAGTCTTAAAGTGCCACACAACTCCTTGTTGTTTTTTTTGGTTTGTTTTGTTTTGTTTTGTTTAAAATATGGCCCCACCACAGCAATTTGTTTGTCCCAGTTCTGTGTGTCCTGCTTGTTCAGGTGTCACTGTGGGATTAGCTGCCAGGCTGCATGCTCTTTTGGATATGAGCTGAACTTGTTTGTGAGCTGCATTCTGGGTTTATTCTTCCTCAGATGCAGAGAGATGTGGTAACTACGTGCCTTTGCTGTGCCCCATTTCCTGCTGCAGTGAAGTCAAGCCTCCAGAACCACAAATTGGTGGCCTTTCTCCGGTGAGAACCCGTTCATTTCTCCTTGGTGCTTTGACGCAGAGGGTTCCCCCCCCCACCCGGCAATTGCAAACAGATGGCTGGTGGCATGATCACCCTGCCATCCTTGCATTGCTTAATGGGAAGGGAGTAATGTTCCTTCTAAGTTTTGTAGGCTGTGTGTGCAAAACATTTCTTTTGTGCAAATTTTGGAACTGGTGTCCAAATTTGTGCACACTCCACTGCGTGTGGTCAAACTTGTGAGAGCAACAAAGCAAGCGTGTATAATGCAAATAATATATAAAATTTATTTTGATATGGTGATGGAAACAATTTTATAAATTACAAAACCTTATTTGAAACATGCTACTTGAAACCACCTTCTTAAAGTAGCATAAGAATATTAGCACTGTTGAATTTCTTTTGTGCATGCTTTATTTTGTCGTGTGCATGGGTTTCACAACCTGTGTATGTGCACACATGCACAGCTTAGAGGGAACATAGGAAGGGGTCCCAGGCTGATGGAATGGGAACGGTGGGTTACCAATTTAACCGTCCTCCTTCAAGATGGGCTGCTCACATCATTCAGTTACAGGTGTATATGTGCTGCAGCACAAGGTAGCTTGGAAGGTATTTAGCCTTAGCCTATCAGGTCAGGGCAGCAGCCAACACCCCCTCCATGCCGCAACCGCAGCTATAGAGTTGGCTGTGACCCTGACCCTCCCAGTCCCTTCTTTTCACCATCTCTGGTTAGCGGGGACAGTGGGAAGGATCTGAATATATGTGAGCAGCCCATCTCGAAGAGGGACAGTTGCACTGGTAACCAACTGTTCTTCTTCGAGTGCTACTCACATCATTCAGTTACAGGTAACCGCTAATCATACCCAAGGATGGTGGGAGGAGTTACAGCTTACCCACATTGAGTACAACTCTGCCCAATGCAGCATCCTATCTAGCCTGTTGGACAACAGCATAGTGCATCGTGAAAGTAAGTACCAACGACCAGGTAGCTGCCCTGCAGATCTCTTGGATTCGGACCTGAGCAAGGAAGAATGTTGACGAAGCCTGGGCCCTGGTTGAATGAGCCCTGACGTTCCCCAGGAGGGGCGTATTTGACCTTCCATAGCAGTCTTTAATGCAGTGCACAATCCAGTTGGAAACACACTGCAAAGACACTTGAAGTCCTCTTTTACTTTCCATGGCCACCACAAAGAATTGGGAGGTTCTGTAGAATGGGCGTGTGCACTCAATATACATTAGGAGCACCCTTTTGATGTCCAGGGTGTGCCACTTCCTCTGGTTCTCAGTAATCTGAGGGTCTGGGAAGAACACTGGCAGGCAAGTGTCCTGATTAAGGTGAAATGGAGAGACCACCTTAAGAAGGAAGGATGGGTGCAGGTGGAGCAACACCTTATCAGGGAAGAACCTTGTGTACAGGGGTTCTGAAGAATCACAGAATCATAGAATCCTAGGGTTGGAAGGGACCTCATAGGTCATCTAGTCCAACCCCCTGCCAGAGGCAGGACCACTCCCACTAAAAGAAAGGGCCTTCAGTTCAGATACCCTTCTGACCAAGGTAATGGCTACCAAAAAGGCCACCATCCATGCAAGGAGCAGCAGAGTGCATGACTCCAAGGGTTCATAAGGGGGCTTCGTTAGGCTGCGGAGCACCACATTAAGGTCCCATTGCAGAACAGGTTCCCGGGGTTGTGGGAAGACTCTTTCGAACCCCTTCAGGAATCTGGTGGAGGTAGGTTGGGAGAAGACTGGAACACCTTCCACCTTATCAGGGAAGGCTGAAATTGCTGCCAGATGTGTCAAGGCTTTTTCCCCACTCTGGCACTCTGAGTGCAGAAGGTGGGGACCCGCAACAGGCCAGAAAAGCCACTGGCCTTAAAGCCTGCTCTTAAAAGTCTCCAAGGCCTCCAATTCCTGGCCTTGGAGTGGTATCGCTGCCACCACCCAAATGCAAAAAAAAACCTCTTGAGACCCAGGAAGGCGCACTTGGGAATTCCTCCCTGTGAGGTACTTGCAATCCCATTTATTCCTCTCTCAGGAAAATGACTGAACTCCAGCTGCAATATGAGCTGGAACTGGAACAGGGTTCCCTCTAGTAGCTGCCTGTGCAGTCTAAGGCACGGGCACACAAACCTCTTGCCTTTCAGGACACAGAACCAGAACTTGCTTAAAAGGTAAACTCTTTAATCAAAAAGAACAGATGATAAACACAGAGAGTCGCTTCTCTGGGAATTAACTTAGGTAGTTACAGGGTAGTGGGGTGGGGGTTGGGTTACATGTGCTTAGCACAGAGAAATCCAAAAAACAAGCCAAAAACAAAGAAAATACCCTGACCGCGTCTAAGTAAACATTCCCTGTTCTACCCACGCCTGGTCAGTAACAAATTTAACTTATCTTTGGTAAGGATGTTGCTGGATTCTTCCTCAGGCCCCTCTAGCCTCCTCCTGATCCTTCCAGGAGCTCTGCTGCATCCAAGCAGGCCCAGGCCAGGCTGCTACCATTCAAAAAGCTGTGCTTCGTTCCTATTGGCTGTCCTGGGACTCACTGACCAGAGTGTTAACCCCTTCCTCCCCAAGGGTTATTACAAGATGGACCCTCAGTGAGGAAAGAGAGAGGCCCTTATCCCTGAAGTTTAACGAGTTATCAAGGATTAAGTGTATAGGAGCTGATCCTAGGTATAATCCCTTTACCTATTGCCTAGTAGGACATACATTTCCATTTGCTTGTATAGGTGGCTGTAGTGGAGGGTCTCCTACTACCTGTTAGTACCCTCTTGACCCTATCTGAGCACAGTCTTTCTTGCTCACTTAGCCACGGAGTCTCCAGGCTGTCAGGCGCAGGAGACTGGGATTCAGGTACTGCAGGCGCCCTGAACTCTGTGTCAGAAAGTCCACCCAAAGGGGGAGGTGGCGTGGTGCATCTATGGACAGATCCTGTAGGATTGAGTACCAGTATTGTCTGGGTCAATCTGGCGCTATTAATATCATGTTTGCTCCATCCCTCTTTACCTTCAGGAAGACTCTGTACATCCATGGGATTGGCGGAAAAGCATACAACCAGGGTCCTGACCAATGGAGCAGGAAGGCATCTGTGAGTGAACCTTCCTCCCGACCCCTGAGGGAGAAGAAGCGACAACATTTGCGGTTCTGTTGTGTTGCAAATAGGTCCGCTTGGGGTGTTCCCACCTGTTGACTGGGTGGAATACCACTGTATTGTGGAGGGACCACTCATGGTGGGCTAGAGGGGTTCTGCTGAGCGAGTCCACTAGCCTGTTGTCTGCCACAGGGGTGAAATTGTACCTCAGGGCTAGCTCCCAAAGTCTGGTTGCCATGGTGCAGAGAGCTGGGGAACAGATTCCCCCTTGCTGGTTCATGTAGATTCCCCCTTTTACTGCCCTTGCTGGTTTGTGTAGATTAGAACATGGCCATGGTGTTGTACGTTAGGATCTGGACCATTCTGCCTTTTATCCTGTCCAGAAATGTCCTGCAGGCCAATCTGATGGCCCACAGTTCCTTCATGTTTATGTGAAGGGGTTTGTCCCTGGAAGACCAGTGTCCTTGTGTGGAAAATCCCCCCAATACATGGGTTTCCCACCCCAAGTCTGAGGCATCGGTGATCAGGGTCACTGTAGGCTCTGATACCTCAAAGGGGATTCTTCCTATGGGAAAGAGGGGATCTCTAGTATCCCCAGCATGTTGCGGGGGACTGACAGTACCTTGCACAGAGGGTGTTTCTGGGGTTGGAATGCTGTGGATAGCCTGATCTGGAATGGTCTCATTCTCAGGCAGGCCATTCTTATCACTGAAGTGGAGGCCGCCATGTGCCTGAGAAGGTAGAGACAGCATCAGGCCATGGTTAGCTGAGAGACCTGCAACTCCACAATGATGGTGCAAATGGACTGAAATCTTGAGGGGGGCAGGGAAGCCCTCCCTTTTGGGATTCTAAGAGAGCTCCTATGAACTCTGTGTCCTGGGACAGGGAGAGTTTTGACTTTTCTCAATTTATGCAAAGCTCCACGTACTTGCACAGCCAACTTACTACCTTGATCCTGTGTTCGACCTGGGCTTTTGATCTCCCTTTTATTAGCCAGTCGTCTATATAGGGGTATATCTTTATACCCTGCCAGCGCAGGTGCACAGCAACTGCTACCATGCACTTGGTGATCACCCTAGGGACCAAGGAGAACCCAAAAGGGAGTGACATGAACTGGAAATGTTTCCCCCCCACTATGAACCTTAGAAACCTTCTCTGGTGGGGGCTTATCACCATGTGAAAGTAAGCATTCTTTAGATCAAGGACTGTGAACCAATCCCCGAAATACAGAGATGGGACGATCTGTGACATGGAAGCCATACAGAATTTTATTTTCCTTATATGCTTTTTTAGAGCTCTGAGGTCTAGAATGGGTCTCAGCTCTCCATTTGGCTTGGGAACTAGAAAGTAGCGGGAATAAAACCCCTTTCCCCACTCTGATCTTGGGATCATCTCTATGGCCCCAAGGGAGAGGAGTTTTTCACACCCTCTCTTGGGCATCAAGTCTAGTTCCCACCTCCCGCGATTCAAGAAAGGGGGGCGGGTTTCTGTCCCGAAGCATGGACTGGAATTGTATGAGATACCCCTTCAAGACTGTGTGCAGCACCCACTGGTCGGTTGTGATGTTGGCCCAGTAATAAGAGTACTGGACCAAACGGTTGGCAAAGGTTAGGGTCAGGGTTGTGGTCCTGCTGCCCTCGAGCTGACTGTCAAAAGCACTGCTTCTGTCCTGCTGAATGCAGAGGTGTTATTGGCGCTGGGCACCCAGGGCATGGGTCCCGAATCCCAGCACCGGTGTCCCAGATCTCCAGCCCAATCAGGGCCCATGGCTGCTTCCGGTCCTGTCCCCGGCCAGGGATCTGGGGCCTGGCCACCCGTAGCCATGGCGAGGTGTCTGGGCTTGGCTGCCCGCAATGGCAGCAGCCCCGTCCCTGGCCAGGGATGCAGGACCCCGCCTCCCACAGCCACTTCTGTCCCCACGGCGGCTTCTGGCCCTGTCCCCGGCCAGGGGGTGGGGCCTGTGGGCCAGGGGCGGGGCCTGTGGGCTGTGCCCCAGGTCCCTCCCCGGGCCAGCGACTCCCCTGGCTGAATGTGCAGTACCTTGTCCCTGACAACCAGCCTAGGAACCCTGGGATTTTTGGCTCCTGCCTGGCCAGATCTTATCCCTGTCCAGACCCCCATACTGGTGCTGGGGGTGCTCGTAGAACCAGGAACAGGAGTCCTGAATCTGGGTCTGCTGTTGCAGCTGCTGTGGTTGTTGCTGCAGCTGCTTGGACTGGAAGGAGCGCCTAGCAGGTGGTGGTATGTACATGCCTACGGACTTAAGAGTGGCCCTAGAGCCTTTCATCCTGTGCAGCTTTGAGTCTGTGGACTCAGCAAAGAGGGCAGGGCCTTTGAATGGTAGGTCCTGTATGATCAGTTGCGTCTGCTGGGACAGGCCCCTCGCCTCATAGCCACAGCGGAGGCCACATTGCACCAGGCTGTGTCAGCTGCATCCCAGGAAGTCATAAGGGCATCTCTAGAGGCCAAGCCCCATTCCTCCACCATCACTTCAAACTCCCGCAGGAGCTCCATAAGGACACAATCACGGAAGCTCTCCATAGCCCTCCAGAAGTTGAACACACATCTGCCCATGAGGGCTTGGTGATTGGCAATGCACAGCTGTAAGGCGGAGGTGGGGTAAATCTTCCTGCCAAACAGCTCAAGTTTCACTGCATCCTTGCTCTTAGGGGTACAGCCTGGTTGGCCCTGCCTTTCCTTCTGATTAACTGCATCCAGCACCAGGGACTCTGGTGTAGGGTGAGAGAAGAGGAACACAAACTTGTTGGAGGGAACATGGTACCTTTGATCTGCCACCTTGGACACGGGAGGGATCGATGATGCAGTTTGTCATCATGCCCTTGCAATACTGTGAACCCCCTCATGGAGAGGTACAGAGACCTTTTCCAGGCGGCATCCCCCACATCAAAGGGAGGGTGTCACACTCCTCCTTGACCACCCCCAAGTCTAAGTTGAAGTTTGCTGCCATATGCTGCAGTAGCTTCTGCTGTGTGTAGGTGTTGTCCCTGTATGCCAGTGGTCTTTGGAAGGTAACCCTGTCCAGGGAGGAGGACAAAGGGACCCCTGATCTGCTGGACAGGGTAGAGTCCAGGTCAGATTCATCATTGGGTAGGTCTGATGAGTCATGGGTTTGGGTCGATGACAGTGCCGACAGTTGCTGGGAGATGGGGTCATCATCAGCTATCCAATCGAACCATCCCTGTGACCAGTCATTGGAGGTGCCCAGGGCTATGGGTCAATGGGAGCGGGAGCAGCCCCTTTCCCTCTGTGCACCCTCCAGCCCCACATCACCATGTCTGGGACCCTGCTGTGTTGCCCACACCGGGGTTGCCGGGGCTGTGCCTCCTCTTGGTGGAGGCATTGGGGAAACACTTCCGACACCGCTTACCCACCCGTCCACTGATATCCAGGTTTTGCTCCGGGGCTCTCGGATCCATGGCACTGAGGCATGGAGCAGGAAGAGGCCAGAAAGGCTGAGTTAGACCTCTGCCTTCTTGAGCCCTGGGAGCACGGTACTGAGGGCTCATGGGATGGGTGCTGGGAGGAGCGGTCATCCAAATTGTCTTCGGTACCATTCTGAGGTATCAGTGGAGGGCTTGACGGTGCCAAGGCCAGGCACCTCTTGTTGTTTGCTCCTTCACTGAAAGCACTGGTCTGCCCTTGGACCCGGCTTTCTTGGACAGCCCTGGGGCTGGTGCCTGGAGCAGGGCCTGAACTGCTGCGAGGGCCTCCAGCGTCAATGGTACCAAAGGTGTCCTGGTCCCAACATCTGAGGAGGGGTGTCTGAGGGTGGTGCAAGATGGTGCTGAGTCAGATGCTGATCACGGCTTTGTATTCGGAACCGGAGTGTGGCGCTGGACAGGTTCCAGTGCAGAATTCACACACAGAGCCAGCAGAGCATTCAGTGCATGAGAGGTATCAGGCGCTGGTTGAGATGCCCAATCTTGGGCAAGGTTGTGCAACCTCTGCTCCCTGTCCTTGCAGGTCCTCCACTTCAAGGACTTGCAGATGGAGCAGCTGTCCACGAGGTGTGACTCACTGAGGCACAAGACATTTCTTATGGATGTCATTGATTGGGAAGGCTTTGCAGCACAATAGACAAATGAACGAGGACAGGCACTTGTTTCTGCAAGTTTCAGCTGTTCTGATACTGTCAATGAGGGCAGAAAGAAGGAACTGGGAAGGGCAGGGTCGCAGTCACAGCATGGAAGGGGCGTTGGCTGCTGCCCTGACTTGACAGGCTAAGGCCAAAGACTTTCTGAGCTACCTTGCGCTGTGGTACGTATACACCTGTAACTGAATGATGTGAGCAGTCCTCAAAGAATCCTGGTGTGGAAAAGAGGGTCTGGCTTGGAAAATGCTTAGGACCACTGTTTGAATGCAGACAGAAAGTAGATGCCTGAGTTCCTAGCAGCAAATGTGAAGGGTCAACTGGTGCATTTGTGCCTGCAAGCCGAGTTCAGCCTTTGAATAGTTTGTCTGATGGCTAGGGAACTGGCAGGGGTTGATACTCATACCTTTAGAAAACCGAGCACAGGTGGCTGGCATGATCACCCTGTTGACAAACACTGGCCTGTGACTGGGGAGATGGAGGAAGCATCTAGAATTCTAGGAATTTATCTGTAACCCATCTCCCAGGGCAGGCTGGCAGAATAAGGGCCAGGTTCTATATCTAGGGGTTTCCCAATGATGCAGCACCACCAATTGGCTCAAGCCCCCACCCAGATCTCTGAGAATCCTGCACTGTTCCCTGGTGACCCCAGAGGAGTAAGGGTTCCCCACTCACAAGCACAAGTCTGAGTGTAATAAATGGAGCTTTTAATAGTAGTAATGCAAATATGCAGAAGGCCAAATAGCAGAGATCAGCACTAAACTAGGAAACTTAGTATAGAGCAAAGTTCCCAGTGACCCATACCACATAACAGAACATACAACTAACTAGGCTCCTACCCAGTCCTGAGGTACATAGTAAGTGTCTTTTACACCAGCTGTCCACTGACACCACCTACCAGTCACTCACTCCATCTTCTAGAACTGGTTCCTCAGCTCTACCCACTGTCCACCAGCACTGCCCTCTAGTCCCTCATGTCACCCAGCTCACTACTGGCTGCTCTCACCACCCACTATCTACTAGTACTGTCCTCCTATCCCTCACATCAAACAGCTCACCATCCACTGGCTGTACCTACTGGCCACCAACAGTGCTCTACAGTCCTTATGTCACTCACCTTGTTGCTGGCCATTCTCACCCATCAACTCCACTAGCTGACCACCCCATTAATTCTTTTCAACTCACTGATTACCAACCTTCACAAACATTAGCACCAAGAGGCAGACAGGCAGCAAACCAAACACACATTCCACTCCTCCCACCCATCAGCTTGTAACATGCAGGGGCCTTTCCTACAAATGTTTTTCTAAGTAAGGGTGGCTTTTACCCTTTAACTAACCCAGACAGATTTGAAACAAACAGAGTAGCAGATTATACAAGGACAGTATTTTATATTTCCCTGTAGTAGAATTACAGATATTGATAGAATTGTAAGAAAAATAACCCCAAATACTATTACCCACTATGCTTTGCCTCAATATGCTAATCAGCTAATTGTGCTCTTTGTATCCATGCTAATACAGGACCCATGCAGATTAGTTGCTCCCCCCTGTCTGTTCAGAAGCTGTTAGGCATAGCTTCTAAGCCTGCCTTACATCTTAGCCCGCCTTACATATCCATAGTGCTATCCAGGATCTCATCACCAGGGACCAGCTGCAATAGTTCCTGGGGTTAACTTTCTCTCCATCTGTTGCAGGGGTAAGCCATATGGCTTGAAGTCAGAGAGCAGGGAGCTCCATGTTCTCACCCGTTGGTGAGAGGGGATGTGAACAGCCCAAATTCCTTAAGGATGGACTGGGCTCCACTAGCTAGAAAACATTCTGCTGGCACCTGTTGGACAGCTGGGGCATTAATTGTATGGCCCAGACCTTGTTTGCATTTTAGTTTTGTGATGTTTGGGGTGTTTGTGCTAAAATTCACTTAAGCTTTGAGTTTGGGGGGTGGGGAATGCTATAAAATGTAGTTGATGTGGTTGGTAGATATTGGGACATGAGGTCAGCATGGAACTTGCTTGTCACCCTGACCAGGAGGGATATATCTGGTGTGTTGGGTTAGAAAGCTACCCTAAAGCAGTCCAGGAAACAAAGAGCTGCTGGAAACTTTGCATTTGCCTAGTGCAGGTCAGCAAAGCATGAATGGGGAAGTGAACTTCTCAGCCCTTCAATTGCTAAAGGAAAACTGAGATTAGAGCTGCTGAAAGTGTGAGTCTTACTACATGGAACCAGTTAATTGCTGGTTTTCCCACAATCATTCTTTGTCTTCCTTTCTCTTCTCACCCCTAGTAAGGTTCTCTTTGTTGCCACCTTTGGACTTGATGCTAGTGGATGAAGAAGAATGGGGATTACTAGGGTGCAGTATGTGATTTCTAGATCTCTAGGTGGGGACTCAAGCTTATGTTTATCAAGTCTCTACAGAAACTTCCAGAAAATTGAATTCTATCATTTCCATTGCTGACAGCAGCTGGTTGAAGGGTGAGAGAGAGAAAGAGAGATGAAAAATTAGGAAATGCCTGTGAGTTTGCATGGCAGCAAGGAGCTGATGAGACTGTAAGCAGAGCCATTCTTAAGGAGGGCTAAAAGGGGCAACCGCCCTAGGCCTCATGCTTTGGGGGGCCTCACGCTTTTGGGGGTCCCACACAACCGGCAGGAGTAAGGGAGCAGGGACCTTCTTCAAGCTGAGGAGCTAGCCTGCCCAGGGAGTAGCTCCGGCTGGTCAGGGAAGGGGGAAGGGAACTCAGACAGACAGAGTTTGTTTACAGTAACTCTTCACTTAAGTAGCCACCTTCCCACAACTGCTCCCTGAGGGAAAGAGAAAGGGCAAGTGTTGAGATAAAACTTATGGAGCCAGCCTCAGTCAAGCAAACGGGGACAGTCAGGACAATGTCACATCCCCAACATTTACAAATCAGGACCTTCTCTTTGAATTTACATCAGCATCTCTAGAAAGTGTTTGAGATATTAAGGAACTTTTTTCCTACACTTAACAAGAGTTTTCAGTCTTCAGGGATGTCTTTTTGAGCAAACTTCTCTGGCAGATAACGATCTATTATACCTGAGAGAGAAGACCCCGGGCTAGCACTTATATGGAAATACTGGGTTTTTAGAGTTAATGGCCATCAATCAACACATTAAAGAAGTTTTTTGTCCTTCCTTCTGCACTGTAAGTATGCCCCATTGTCATTGATTGCAGTCAGACCACCAGTTCCAAATCATGGCAAAGAGGAAAGCAGCTGTGGCCCTGTGGGTCTAGTTTACCAAAACAAACAAGGAATCCCTGATGTAAAACAAAGAAGGAGTCTTGTGGTACTTTTATAAGCTAACAAATAAATAAATTTTTAAAATCTTTAAAAGTGCCACAAGACTCCTTGTTTGTTTTACATCAAGGTATCTGAGAGGAGGCCAAAGGTCCCTTGTTTCTTCCTCTCATCCTCAAACAGTACCCGAGTTTCATTACTTAGATCACCTGCAAAGCAATGAGGAATGTATGAATACATATATTAAAATAAGATGGGAAAGGAGGGAGTCAGGCAGCATAAAGGAAATAACATGCATTAGACAATTGGAATCCAGTGCTTTAAGGTGAGAGAGGACCTGGATTTATTTCTTGATATTATCCAAAAATAGCATCTCTCTCTCTGAATTTTCAATTTAACAAAAACTTGATCTAAGAAAAATTATTAAACTTGTAAAATTGTGTGCCCGTCTCTAACAGAAAACCAGCACCACCAAGAAGAGTACCTCCAGATGCTCCTGTCCACTTGGCTGTGAGGTTGATGAAATATCACCATGACGCATTTAGTATTGCCTACCCCAAACATCAAAAATAGTCACAAGTCTGACTTAAATATATTATTAAAACTCACTTAAAAATAAAGAGATGTTTAAAGAAATAATAAATGAGGGAGAGCTATTTTCTTGAGGATAAAGTCAGGTCATGTTTTTCTGCTTCTCTCTGCAACTTTTTAGCCTGAGGGCTACACATTTATGATTTTATTAAAGAAAAATTATGACACTGCGTGTTCCCTCTAAGCTGATGATGCAGCTGAACAAGTTATGGGTGCACTTGGGGAGCCAGCGGGCAGCAAGGAAGAAGCCCGTTGGGGTCTGGAGAACCAGCGGGGAACTTGCTCAGCTGCATCATCAGCTTAGAGCAGTGGTTCCCAACCCTTTTCAGGTTGGGGACCCCTTTGTAACAAAAAAGAAAAAAAAATCTTTGCAGAGCCCTCCAGCTGATTATGTAATCTGGCCTGCATGGGCAGACTCTGGCCCGCACCAGTGAGACAGCTGGTGAGCAGTGCTACCACCACCATTGCCCGCACCACCGGGGAGCTGAGCCTCAGCAGCTGTTGTCCCCTGCCCTTGCCCCTGCTGGGGAGCTGCTGTGGCTCCATTCCCCTGCCAAGATACAGCCATAGATGGGGAAAGGCAGCCCTGGCAGGGAGCATCAGGGCTGTAGCTGGATTCTGGCCCCGGGTAGGGAGAGGCTCTGTGGACCCCCTGCAATGTGTTCATGGACCTCTGTGGGTCCCCGGGCCACAGGTTGGGAACCACTGGCTTAGAGGGAACATTGCCTGCAAAGTTTAAAATGGGGGGCCCCACACAAACTGATTCGCCCTGGACCCCGCTCCCCCCTAGGGACGGCCCTGACTGTAAAGCAGTGGTTTTTAACCTTTCTTCATCTGCAGCTCCCAAAAAAAGAATTTCCAGTGGACATGCGGACCCATTTGGAAATCTTACACGGTCTGTGGACACCCAGGCTATGTCTACACAGGGCAGGCTTGTTTCGAAACAACATGTTTCGAAACAAGCTGTTTCGAAATACATGTTATTTCGAAACAACTTATTTCACAGGACAAAAACTATGTCCGCGAAATAAGGGAGCGAAATAGCAGGTCCACAGCGTGGACCTGCTGTTTCGCCTGGGGAGGGGACTGCAGGCACCCACAGGGTGCAGTGCAGAGGGGCGCTGCACCCCATGGGTGCCTGCAGAGGGCTGCAGGCACCGGCGGAGTCAGGCGCGGGGCTGCGCCTCACTCCACTGGTGCCTGCAGGGGACTGCAGCCACCGCGCCTCACCTGGAGGGTGCCTGTAGTCCCCTGCAGGCACCTGCCAGGAGAGGCGCGGGGGGGCGCCTCACCCCAGGGGCTTTAAAGCCCCCACTGCCCCCAAATCTGGGGGTGCAGCCCCGGCGCGCGGCTGGAGCCCACTGCTGCTGGGGATGGAGTGAGCGCCGGCCCAGAATTCCCGGTGCGACGCTCCTGGGGGAGGCTAAGCACCCTGGGAAGAAGGTCACATGTTGTTTCGGAACACTTTGTTCCGAAACAACATGTCCAAACAAGGCTGTTTCGAAACCTCTGGTTTCGAAACAACCCTGTTTCAAAATCAAATGAGGTATAAGGTGTTTCGAAACGACCACGGCCATTTTGAAACAAGCTGTTTGCTTGTTTCGAAGTGGCCGTGCGTCGTGTGGCCATGGCACTTCTTATTTCGAAACAACCCCTGTTGTTTCGAAATAAGAAGTGTGTGTGGCCATACCCCCAGTGCTCTGCAGACCACAGGTTGAGCACCACTGCTGTAAGGTATAACTGCTATGCTAAATATCTTGAATGGGGTCGGATGTGTTTCAGAATTACTAGTCAGGGTGGCCTCAACAATTCGTCACTGCCTTGTGCCACTGACACCAGTAGAAAATACAACACTCAACCTTTCTAACTAGTAGGGCAACTAGGAATCAGGGTGTAGGGTGAAGCTGAATGTGCAATCGCAGTGTTCAGACTCATGCACAAACTTCTCCTGGAGCTCAGGTGGATTTTATATCTACAAGGACTACACATACCCTAGGTTTCCTGTTCTTTCTGATCTCATTTTGCCTGTCCCTCGTGTGCCCACTGAACCCCATGGGTGGTTTGCTTTGTCCTCATCCTGGAAATGTCTTGGCTTTGTCTGGGACATCGTGGCCCCAGCTCCTTCACAGTTGCTTTCCTTTCAGGTTGCTGCCCCTTCTTGAACTACAAACGATTGAATTTCTTTCTTTCCTCAACATTGTTCGATGCCTTGTTTGGTCTGGGCAGGCACGGATCAACCTCTGACTCACTGCCTGTTAATACTTCTGCTCGTCAATCTGCTGACTGGCTCAACAGCTTTCCAAGCCCACTGAAGACATGTGAGTTTATGCATCCCCTATCTGGTTGTGGGGAGGCCCAGAAAGTTGGGCTCTGAGAGCTGCACAATAGGGCTGGTGACACAGATGTGCTCTTGCAGTTTTGACACACCTGTGGAATCTCATTCACTCCACTGGAGATTGTGGTGGTGTTGCTCACTGCTCCCTATTGCCTGAGGCAGGATCCAGATCCACCCATGTGTTTGCAGACACTGGGACCACAGTAGTCTACCTTGGTCATGCCTTCTCCTACAGCTACCTCTGCTCTACCCCCTGCACCCAAACCTCCCTCCCATCTTCACCTGCTTCAGAGGCTTGGGCTGCAGCAACACTAGTGCTTTGAATGCGCACTTGCTAGAAAACAAAACCATTTCCATAGCAAAATAAGCCACATGGTTATAATAAGGACTTAAACACTGTGCAGATGCAGAACAGGGAGGCCCCTTTTTTGACATCAGAAGACTAATAATTAAAAGTTCCTAGCTCTTAACCAACACTTTGCATTTGTGGATCTCAGAGCACTTTTCAGAGGAGTTCAGTATCTTTACTCCCATTTTACATAGCTGGGGAAACTGAGATGTACAGATGTGCTGTGACTTGTCCATTCAGGCCGGGGATGGGGGCAGGGGTGAAGCAGCTGAAACTCTTTGGGAGTAGCCACTCCAGGGCCCCGACCCCGCACGCTGGAGCTCAGCACTGGCCCTCTCTGCCCCCTGGGAGGTGCGGCTGGCTGGGGGTAGGCTGGGCTGGCTGCTCCACCCTGCTGCGGTGAGGTCGGGCAGGCAGGCGGACTGAGCAGCCTCCGGCACCCGTTCCCCCCCTCCCCCCCGGGATTTGGATGGGGGGCAGTTAGGGCCCCCTTACCTGGCCGCTGGAGCAGCGGAGTCTCTGCGCAGGCTCGGGGAGAACTGACTCTGAGCAAGAGTTTTAAAACTCCCAGCTGAGAGTCTCTCTCCGCGCAGGGACTGCCCTTGGCCGGGCAGCCCTGGGGGCTGCACGGCCAGAGGGCCCAAAGGATAGCTACATTCCCGATTAAAGCTTGCCCAGGTGCAGCACCAAGGGGGCGTGGCCTCCCGCAAGACTGGCAAAGAAGGACAGGGTCCCTCTTCTACACTCTATATAAGCAAATAAATTCTTTTTCCTCTAAGTTGATACAAACATTTTAATTTTAAAAATGACTGACCTGTATGAACAACAAGAAATGGAACTGGGCCCCAAGAGCGGGTTGGCCAGTACTGAAATAGTGATAACCTCTGAACGTTAAGCCTTGTCCCTTAGTTCGGATGGTTGCTTTTCTCACCTTTGCCCTTGCAAACAGAAGCCCAACGTTCAAGAGACCCAAAGACTGGCCACTGCCATTTTCAAGCAATAAAATAGCCAGTCATGTCACTCATCGGCTGCCGCCGATCAAAGGCACGTTTGCATAAATCTAAGTTTCAAAAAGCTGCACTCACCACTTGTAACAGTGACTAGCAGCGTGAGCAGAATCCTCAAAGCCATCCACACCTTACGGAAAATGTCCTTGAGCTCTGCATCATGTCTGAGTGGGTGAACTTGGAGTGGAGCTGCTTCCCATGTGGTAAAAACATGTCATCTACTTTGCCATTGAGGAAAACCTGAAACATTTAACTTCAAATATCTACTTTCCCTTTTATGCTAACAAGAAAAACAGCCCCTGAGTCTGGTAGTCTCCAAGCCTGGCACTCCAGGCAGTTGCCTGCCAGGAAATCTGTCCCTGTGCATGGGTAATGAAGATGGAGGACAAGTTGGCACAAGCTAGGCAAAGCCTTCTTAGTGGGCCACAGAACAGCCTATACTGATGCAGTGTGGCAGATATTGAGGGTACCAGCAGCTTGGCAACCAGTGAAGAGGCCTGCCCAGGCAAGTCCACCTGGTCAGTGCAGCTTTGACTGCACCATGAAATCTGGCAAGAGATTGGAGCTCTGCTCCTGGCTTGCTGCAGGATCAGAGGCAAATGGCCATGCCGCATTTTCTCATATGTACTATGAAGATGCTAAGAGCCAGCCGTTTTAAGGCTGCATGTGAAATATGCCAAGCATCGCTGTTATTTAAAACACCTGGGAGTCAGGGGCATTGCTGGCGCTGGGCACATGGGGCCCGTGCCCCAAATCCCAGCGCCAGTGCCCCGCGTCTGGCGGGGTCCTGCCTCTCCCAGTCTCCCGGTCTCTGGCCCAATCGGGCCAGAGATCCGAAGCCCAGTCACCCGCAGCTGCAGCAGCCGCTCCAGCCCCGTCCCCAGCCGGGGATCCGGGGCCCAACTGCCCACAGCCTCGGCTGTCACTCCCATCCCTGTCCCCAGCCAGGGGCGTGGCCTGCGGCCAGGGGGCATGGCCTCCGGGTAGGGGGCAGGGCCTGGGCCGGTGCCCCGGGTCCTTTCCCGGGGCAGCGACACTCCTGCTGGGAGAGAGCAATGCATTGGCTGTGCTCAAGAATGAATCAATAACAACTTGTTCCAAAGTGGCAGCCGTGTTAGTCTAGTTCAGTAAAACAAACAAGGAGTCCCGTGGCACTGAAAGACTAACCAATTTATTTATTGCATGCACTTTTGTGGGAGACAATCACACTTTGTCAGCTGCTTCAAAGATGGGGGAACTTAACAGAATGGGAGGAAACAAATGCAGGGAAGTGTAAGTCATGGGGACAGGTCGCACTGTAACAGCAAATCAAAGCTGTTGTAAAGAGTCAAGCACTGGGGAACAGCATAGAGAGGAAGATGAGGTCAAATCACCTGTTCTAATGAGGTCAAATCACGTGGGTAATACTGTGGATTTGATATTTTCAAAATGCTGTGGCCCCAGCCTGCCAGACTGCACACCCCAGCAACAGGGGTCAGCTCCTGTTTGAGAAGGGGCAGCTGAGCCCAGATGAGGGCTGTGATGGGGAAAAGAGCAGGAGGGGATTCAGGAGCTCCTAAAGTCTATGGAGAAAAACCCTGGACTTCAAAAGAGCAGATTTTGGCTCCCTCAGGGAACTGATGGGCAGGATCCCTTGGGAAGCTAATCTGAAGGGAAAAGGAGTCCAAGAAAGTTGGTTATATTTTAAAGAAACCCTGCTAAGGGCACAGGAAGTTGCCATTCCAGTTAGAAGAAAGAATAAATATGTGAGGCAGCCAGAATGGCTTAGCAGAGAACTCTGCTCTGAGCTTAAATATAAAAAGGAAGCTTACAGGAAGTGGAAGCTTGGTCAGATGACCAAGGAGGCATATAAAGATATTGCTAGGGACTGCAGGGATAAAATCAGAAAGGCCAAAGGACAAATGGAGCTGCGGCTAGCGAGGGATGTAAAGGATAACAAGAAGGGGTTCTACAAGTATGTTAATAACAAGAAGAGGATCAGGGATGGTGTAGGTCCCTTGCTGAATGGGGCAGGCATCCTCGTGACAGAGGATGAAGAAAAAGCTGAAGTGCTCAATGCTTTTTTTGCTTCAGTTTTCACAGGTAGGGTCAGCTCCCAGCCCACTACCATGGGTATGGCAGATGGAAGGGAAGGAGACAGGCCCTTGGTGACAGAAGGTCAGGTTAGGGACTGCTTAAAGAAGCTGGATGTGCACAAGTCCATGGGGCCGGACGAACTGCATCCAAGGGTGCTGAGGGAATTGGCTGATGAGATAGCAGCACCTCTGGCTGTTATCTTTCAAAACTCATGGAGAACGGGGGAGGTGCCAGAGGATTGGAAAAAAGCAAATGTAGTGCCTATTTTCAAGAAAGGGAAAAAGGAGGATCCAGGGAACTACAGACCAGTCAGCCTCACCTCAATCCCTGGCAAAATTCTGGAGCAGATTCTCAAAGAATCCATCCTCAAACACTTAGAGGAAAATAAAGTGATCAGGAACAGTCAGCATGGATTTACCAAGGGTAAATCATGCCTGACCAATCTCATTTCCTTCTATGATCAGATGACTGGTTTTCTAGATGCAGGAAGAACCGTTGATGTGATATACCTTGATTTTAGCAAGGCTTTTGATACAGTTTCCCACAGCATTCTCATTGGCAAATTAAGGAGGTATGGGTTGGATAGGTGGACTATAAGGTGGATAGAAAACTGGCTAGATCAACGGTTTCAGCGTGTAGGAATCAATGGTTCCATGTCCAGCTGGCAACCAGTCACTAGTGGTGTGCCCCAGGGGTCGGTCCTGGGGCCAGTTCTGTTCAACATTTTCATCAATGATCTGGATGATGGAATAGACTGCATTCTCAGTAAGTTTGCGGATGACACCAAGCTAGGGGGAACAGTAGACACGTTGGAGGGCAAGGACAGGATTCAGGGAGACCTAGATAAATTGGAACAATGGGCCAATAAAAATCTTATGAAGTTCAATAAGGACAAGTGTAAAGTCCTGCATGTGGGATGGAAAAACTCCATGCACTGCTACAGGCTGGGAAACATTCAGCTGAGTAGCAGCAGTGTAGAAAAGGACCTGGGGGTCATGGTGGATGGGAAGCTGGATATGAGTCAGCAGTGTGCTCTTACTGCCAAAAAGGCCAATGGCATACTGGGCTGCATCAAAAGAAGTATTACCAGCAGATCAAGGGATGCGATCATTCCCCTCTATTCTGCACTGGTGAGGCCACATCTAGAATACTGTGTTCAGTTTTGGGCTCCCCACTATAAAAAGGACAGAGACCTACTGGAGAGAGTTCAGAGGAGGGCAACCAAAATGATTAAAGGGCTGGAGCACAAGCCCTATGAGGAAAGACTGAAAGCATTAGGCTTATTTAGTCTGCAGAAGAGAAGATGGAGGGGGGATTTGATAGCAACCTTCAACTACTTGAAGGGGTGCTCCAAGGAAGATGGAGCTCGACTATTCTTGGTAGTAAAGGAGGACAGGACGAGGAGCAATGGTCTCAAGTTGCGGTTAGGGAGGTTGAGGCTGGATATTAGAAAAAAACTTTTTTACTAGGAGAGTGGTGAAACATTGGAATGAGCTACCAAGGGAGGTGGTGGAGTCACCATCTTTTGGAGGTGTTTAAGGCCCGGCTGGATAAAACCATGACTGGGATGGTTTAAGCAGGAGTGGTCCTGCTTTTTTGGCAGGGGGTTGGACTAGATGACCTATGAGGTCCCTTCCAACCCTAGGATTCTATGATTCTATGATTCTATGTCAACATGCAAAGGCCCAGGGCGGGGGGGCGGGGACGGGTGCCCCAGCCAGCTTCCCCCGCCACTTCCCCTTGCCGGTGGTAGAGGGGGCAGCAGGCGCCCCAGCCAGCTTCACCCCCCACTTCCCTTTGCTGGGGGCAAGCGGGGCGAAGGGGCTGAGGCACTCGACACCCCCCTGCTCCTGGCAAGGGGAAGCGGCGGGGGACGGGGGCTGGGGGGGCCGCCCCCCCCCCCCGCACTCCACTCAGCACCTGGCCAGGGTGCTGAGAGGGGGGGTGGGACTTCCTCCCAGGGTGCCATGCACCCTTGGAGGAAGGTCAGAAAGGTGATTTTGAAATAATGGTTATTTCAAAATCACCTGTCCAAACGGGGTTATTTTGAAATGACCCATTTCAAAATAACCCTTGTTTCAAAATGGATTGGGTTTAATCCATTTCAAAATGACAGCTCTTATTTTGAAAGGACGGAACCCATCCTTTCAAAATAAGAAAACATCGTGTGGACTAAAACTTTTTTATTTTGAAATAACCACAGTTATTTCAAAATAAAAAAGATGTGTGGACATACCCAAACTCTCACACAGCACTTGAGCCATTCAGGCAGCAGCCATGGAGGACAAAGTTACCAGGGTACATTCTCTGCTGATATAACTCCACTGGCCCGCCCCAAACCACCAGCCCCTGTGCCACAGTGTAACATGGACTTAGGTGCCCTCTGAACACCAGGGATGCCTTGCAGCAAAAGCCCTGCATGGCTGACCCTGTTCTGAGCCTTTCACTATTCTTCCTGGTGTGGTATCATCCCCTCCTGGACGTCTCATGGACTCTAAAGTCAGAAGGGACCAATATGATCATCTAGTCTGACCTGTGGTAGAAAGCAGGCCACAGAACCTCACCATCCTCTCCCGCAATAAACCTCTAGCCTATGAATGAGTTATTAAAGTCCTCAGATCATGATTTAAAGACTTTAAGGTACAGCAAATCCACCAGCAAGTAAGCTGTGTCTCATGGTACAAAGAGCCATGAAAAATACCCAAACCCTTTGCCAGTCTGCCTTGAGGGAAACTTCCTTCCTGACCCCAACACAGTGATCAGTTAGACCCTGAGCATGTGAGCAAGACTCATCAGTAAGAAACCCAACAAAGAATTCTCTGTAATAACTCAGAACCCACCCCTATCAATTGTCTCTTTGGCCGGTAGGAATCAAGGATCAGTCAGTTGCCCAGCCAGACTGTCCCATTATACCATTCCCTCCATTAATTTATGAAGCTCAATATTGAAGACAGCTAGGGTTTTTTTTGCCCCCACAGCTCCCCTTGGAAGGCTGTTCCAGAACTTCACTTGTCTGATGGTTAAAAACCTGTGTCTAATTTCAAGACTAAAGTTCCCAATGGCCAATTTATATCCATTAGGTTTTCTGTCCACGTTGGTGCCGCTCTTAAATTATTGCTCTCCCTTCCTGATATTTATCCCTCTGACATATTTATACCAAACAATCATCTCTCCCCTCATCGTCTTTTGGTTAGACTAAATAATAAGCCAAGTTCTTTGAGTATTGTCTCATAAGCCAGGTTTTCCATTCTGCAGATCATTATAGTAGCCAAAAATAATTCAGGGCACAGATCCAGAACAACCCCCACTCCAGTTCACCCCAACTACACCCCCACAGAGTTCCCCACCACGACCACACCAGCTCTGAGCCCGAGCTGACTTGCCACCACTGGCCCCAAGCCTGAGCACTGATCTTGGGATCAAATTGGGCTCCTGTACTGGGGCTGGATCTAGTGCCTGGGATCAGGGGTTAAAGTATGCCGGAATGCTCTGGAACACCATTCTGGGGCCCACTATTTGTAGGGGCTTAGCGTTCTATGTCCCCTAAAAATAGAACATGGAGCTGGAACGCTGCGTTCCAGGTCCCACCATTGAAAAATAGCAGGCCCTGGAATGCTGCGTTCCAGGTCCACATTCTATTTTTAGGGGCCCAAACGCTGCACCCTAAAAATAGAAAGTCCTGGAGTGGTGTTCCACTGTGTTCTAGCAGGCAGGGGGCAGGGGCAAGGGCTAGGGATGTTACTAGGGGCTCAAGCCCCGCCCCAAGCCCCTCCCCTTCCAGGCGCTGCCCCCAGCTTTGGCCTGCTGCCTGAGCCCGAGCCATGGTGCCGCCCCGGGGCCTCCTCCCCACCTCCCCAGCTGCTCTGCTGCCAGTCAGCATGGGGGCATCTGGCTCACACTAGGTCGGGGGTACTGGTGGCAGGGGATGGCAGGAGCTGGGGTCCAGGGGACCCACCACCATAGGAGCGTTCCAGGGCCCCCCAAAATTATACTTTAACCCCTGCCTAGGACCCACCCGAGCTCCTGCCCCCCGGCCCTGGATCCAGCTCCTGGCTCTGCTCCCACTGCTGGCCATGGACTGGATGTGGATCTAGCTCCCGGCTCCCAGGCCTGCTCCCACCACCAGTTCTTGCTGCCAGCCTCGAGACCTGAGCCAGATCTTGTTCCCAGGGCCTAAAGTGGGCCAGCAGCCCTGGGCATGTGCTGTCTCTCCACCCCCGCAAGGCCTCACCCTTCTCCTGGCCCGAGGCCAGAGCCAGCTCCTATTGCTGAGGGCCCTGCAGCCAGCTGCCCCCTAGGACCCTGGCTCCCCAGCCAGGGCCAGCCACCACCCCTGCCCTA
Source organism: Podocnemis expansa (assembly GCA_007922195.1). NCBI lineage: Eukaryota > Metazoa > Chordata > Testudines > Podocnemididae > Podocnemis > Podocnemis expansa. The sequence continues at coordinate 40,542,117 of ML681963.1, forward strand.
AGGCCAGACAGCCAGCAAGTGCTGCTGGCCCTAAATGAGCTCCTCCCAGAGGCATAGTGGAGTTCAGGGCAGGTGGGCACAGGCTCTCTGCACCTGCTCTGCTGGGACTCGCAGCACAGGCTGTCACACTCTGGGTCCATGCCCAGAGCTGGATTATCAAAGGGGCTTTGGGGCCCTGGGCTACAGCCCCTAAAACCTGATAATCCGGCCCCCAGTGTAGCTCAGCACAGGCAGGGCAGGAACTCAGTGCTTCTATCCTGCCAGCACTTCAGCTGGGAGTGAGGGGGTGGGGTCCTAGGCCAGAGACTAGGCTCTGCCCACTGCACCACCCCTGCACCAGCTGGCCTAGCCCCAGAGGCAAAGAGAGGCAGGCCAATGCCTGTTTGCACCACCTGGGGGCCAAGGCCAGCTGGTTTCTAGCAAGGTCTCCACCAGAGCCTTCCAGGGTCCAATGTGTGCCACCTCCCACCCTCCAGGGACAGACTAGCCTGAGTGGGGCCAGGGTAGGAGTACCCTCTGGCCCTAGGGCCCATCCCAGTGATGGGGGTAGGGGGAAGGAGCCAGCCCAGCCCCGGGGGGGGGGGCTGCAATCAGGGGTAGCCAAGTCCCCAGCATTGGGGGGGAAGGGGGACCCTGTGATGAGGGGCAGCCTGGGGCCTCCAGAACAGTTAATCCGGCCCTTCCCATGTCCCCTGTGCCCATTGCCAGCAACACCACTGTTAGTAACCCTTTCCTGAACCTGTTCCAGTTTGAATTCATTTTTCTTAAACAGGGGGAAGCAGAACTGCACACAGTATTCCAGATGAGGTCTCACCAACACCTTGTATGAATGTACTAACACCTCCCTATCTCTACAGAAATATCGTCCTCGATACATCAAAGGATTGCATTTGCTTTTTTCACGGCCACATCGCATTGGTGGCTAATAGTCATCCTGCAATCAACCAATACCCTCAAGTTCTTCTCCTCCTCTGTCACTTGCAACTGATGCAGCCCCAGGTAATAGGAAAAGTTCTTGTTATTAGTCCCTAAATGCATGACCTTGCACTGTACACTATTAAATTTCATCCTATTCCTATTACTCAAGTTCACAGGGTCATCCAGATCTTTCTCTATGATATCCTGATCCTTCTCTATATTGGCAACACCTCCCAACTTGGTGTCATCCACAAACTTTATTATCGTACTCCCACTTTTTCATCCTTGGTCACCCAGTCTCTGGCACCAGCTGCCTCAGCCACACTCCCTCCTTTGACCCCATCACTCTCTTGAGAATTAAAAATTGATGATTGTGGACTCTGCATTAAAATGCCAAGGCTGCTGGGGAGCAGTAAGGGCCCATTCTGAAACCACTTCACCCCCTGTTCCAGCTCAGATTTCTGAAGATACTGAGCCAGGCTAAGCAAGCACAACTTCCACTGGCTCTGAATTTGGTCCTTTCTACACAGCCCAGGCCAAACAGAGGCTGCCCAGTTTTATGCCACCTTTGGGAAACTGAACAGATTTTACTTAGATTCTTGGGTCTGAACCAGCCTCCTAAATATGCACAAATGTTGGGGATCTTCAAAAGCCGAAGCAGTATTTTCCATCTCCATTTCAGTGCAAGGGAGTTGGTAAGGCAGGGGGAGCAACATGAGCTAGTGAGTAAGGTGCTGCTCTGGCAATTCTATTCCTGTGTCTGTGCTCTTAAATTTGGCAGCTTGGTTTCCCTCTCTATACCACCAGGATAATGACACACACCTGATTCAAAAAGCACTTGGAGAGCTATAGCTGAAAGAGGCCACATAACAGCTCAGTGTTATTATTAAACCAACCTAAGTCAAAGCAGCAAATCAGCTAAGTTCGTCCCTTTGAGCCTCTACTCTGAGTAGAACGGTTGAGTCATCTGGTGAGATTATTTACCATAACCCCTTCTATATGAAGCACATGTTAATCCCAGGGAGATGACATCATTATTCCATGAGCCCAGGAAGGGCTCTAAGGTACTTGGTTGTGATCATGAGCACATTAGTACAGGGTTATTCATTACATGCCCAGAAGGGTCCAAAATATCCCACCCTGATGTGTAAAAATCACAAGGCAGTGATTTAAAGAGACAAAGCCAACCAGTATGTGGGCTGTCTGGCTGACCCTGGCTCTCAGTCTTACATGTAGAAAAAATGCAAGAGATCAAAACAAATCTAGCCGCAGGTGAGTATAATGCCAGCTGCATTCAACATTCCCAGAGAGACAGTGCCTGGATCTCTTTGATGCTAAAGCCCTTCAGCAATTCACAGGGACTTGAAGCATTCAGGGCTCTTAAAGGGGGTGTGAAGGAAATGTGCTGCCTAGAGCAGTGGTTCCCAACCTTTTCTCTGCCGTGGCACACCTTAATACCTTCAAATTTTTCGAGGCACACCACCATTAAAAAACCTCACGAATATTCAAATTAACTTATATTACTTATGATATTCATGAACCATGGCACAGTGTTTCCAAAATGCTGCTATGTGGGGTAGTAGGGGTAGCAGAGCAGAGCTGGCAAAACAGGGGAGGTCAGGAGTTGTGTGCAGTGGCAGGAGTGAGTGTGGGGATCTGAGCAGGGCAGAGGTGGCAAAAGAGGACAAGGGCAGCCATGTGGGGAACTGCACAAAGGTGGCAAGAGAAGACAGCGGAAGGGAGAACAAGAGTGGCTTTGTGGGGGGGGGGTAGGGGGGAACCTGGGGAGTGGAAAGGCAGGGCAGGGGAGCACGGCACAGCATCCACTTCCTTCTTCTCCACAGTGGTTCCCTGCCACCCAGGGCAAATCCTTACCCCACTGCTGCTCCCTCTCACCCCAGTGGATCTTGTCCTCCCCTCCCCCAGTCCCCTGCTGCCTGTGATGGACCCTCCCATCACTGCAGGGAACAGAACTAGGCCTCCAGCCCCCAGCTACACCCCCCCCAACCAAATAGCCATCCCACAACCCCAGCTACGCACCCACCTCTGCTGCACATCTGCCTCTGCTATACATACACCTGCCCCACATAATCCCCAGCAGCCTTCCCCCCCAAATCCCTTACCTGGGCTGTTTGCAGGCTGCCTGACACAAGTTGCGCCACCCTGCAGGGGGAGATTCATACACTCCCAGCCTCCCGCAGCTCTCTGCTGGCTGGGCCTAAGGTGGAGCTGGGTTTAAGGTGGAGCCACCAGAACTCTGTGTTCCAGCAGCTCCTGATATTTTTAGGGGGACCCCTGGAACTCCACATTCTGGTGTCTTCCTCTATTTTTAAGGGGGCCAGAATGCTGCCTGCCTAAAAACGGGGCCCTGGAACTGTGTTCTGGTGCCTTCCCCTTACTTTAAACCCTGTCTTTTCTCAGCCCTGCACAGCCCACATGGCTGGGCTGAGTAGGGGGGGAAATTTTAACTCCAGCTCTTGGGAATGCTCATGGCACACTTTGGGTGTTGCCATGACACACCAGTGTGCCGCAGCACACTGGTTGGGAACCACTGGCCTAGAGACCCTAGAGCAGCGTATAGGGACTTTTCTACAAATGATAATCAAGCCCATCCATTTTTGGTTCTAGGGCTGTATTAAAGGAATCGGGGCAAAGTGCCTGACCATCTTTTAAAACCCCCTCAGCTTTATCCTAAGATATAAAGAGGCTAGTAAATGATAAACCTCTGGGGTACAGCTGCCCAACTTCCATTCACCCACTGATCTGTATAGGCTCCTAAGTATGTCAGAAACATGCTGCAAATTCTAAATTCAACTCACATCATTTTCTGGCAGGCCCCATAACTCTTTGCAATTTCAGTGTCACAAAGAAGAAGAGTTTTTGTTTTGGTTTGATTTTGTTGGGGGTTTTTTAGCACCGTGGGGGGAAAACAAGTAAGCTAATAAAATGGAATACTATTAAACTGATCTCTATAGATGAGCAATAAAGCTAAATTCAGGCTTTAAACCATAAAAAGAAGTCTGGTTTTTACTCATAACACTGAAGACTTTAAAAAAAAAAAAAAAAAAAAGAGACCTCCAGCAAAATGCTTGTCTAAAATCTTTTCATGTAAATGAAGGCTTGATAAAAATGAATTTTGTGCTGTATGCTCAGTTGTTTGCTGTCGGCAACATCCTTGAAAATAAAAAACGAACTGGATGTTGCTTTGAGGGAAATAAATTGCATTTTTGGGGTTGACTTTTAATTTGGAGAAAATGTGATGGATCTTTTTGCTGATAGATGTAGGAAAGAGAGCCCAGGGCACTGGGGCCTGGTGCAAGATCAGAGGCGTGAAGTAGAGGCTGTGAACTAAAGTTAGTCCTATATTAAAGCAGATGTTTACTTTATGCTGCAATCCTGGATGCTACTGCAGTCCTAGGTGATATTGAGCTGCAGTTTAAAATCATAGAATCATAAAAGATTTGGGTTGGAAAGGACAAGAGGTCATCCAGTCCAGCTCCTGGTCAGATATGAAAGCAAACATGGATACAGGTTGTGACACTCTGCTATGTCCACACCTAGGCAGTTAAGTTAAATTGATTTAACAGGTTCCCCACTAGAAACTCAAATCGAACTACCATGTCCATGGACAGGACTTGCTAGTTTGATTTAGGAGAGGGTCACCATGGGAGGTGTGCCAAGATGGCCCCCTAGAAGGGCCATGCCCCCACCCAACATAGAGAGAAAGGACAGCACTCTGGGAAGGAGAAGGGCAAAAGTGTTAAATCAAAATAACAGTTAAATAAAAATAACATGTCAAATCAAATCATAGGGCTGGAAGGGACCTCATGAGATCATCAAGTCCAACCCCCTGGGAATTGAACCCCAGACCTTCTGCATATTAAGCAGAGGTGTTAGCCACTACACTATTTGCAGGATGTGCCATGCTGTGTTGTTTCAAAATAACAGTTTTAATTTAACCATCATTTCAATAAATGTAGAGTGGGCCTGCAGTCTTTTAAATTGACATAATCTGCATTATTGTGATTTAAATACTGTGTGTGAACATACTCTGTATCTTAGCACAACACCCCAAGAACTCCATATTCACCAGGATCTTCTAATTATATGTTCCGTACAACATGCACCTGCTGAACATTACTATCCTGTTGGATTGCCTGTGCTACCCTACTATGTAAATACTCTGTTGTTGTAAATGCAACTAGAACATATAGGCTATGTCTACACACAGTTTTGTTATTTCGAAAGAAGCTGTTTCGAAATAACTTATTTCGAAAAAACCTGTTATTTCGAAATAACTTGTTTCGAAATAACAAAACTGTGTCCTCGAAATAAGGGAGCGAAATAGCAGGTCCACAGTGTGGACCTGCTATTTCGCTTCCTCTGGGGGCTGCAGGCACCCACAGGGTGCAGTGCAGAGGCGCACTGCACCCCGTGGGTGCCTGCAAAGGGCTGCAGGCACCGCGCCTCACCTGGCGGGTGCCCGCAGCCCCCTGCAGGCACCCGCCAGGAGCGGGCAGCGGGGCACTGCCCCCCAGGGGCTTTAACGCCCCTGCTGCCCCCCAAGCTGGCGGAGCGGCTCTGGCGCGCGGCTGCAGCCACGGGGAGCCGGGTCCCGCCAGCCCCTCCG
>ML681963.1:40563485-40588224 GCA_007922195.1 Podocnemis expansa
ATCTCCCCTCAATTTCCCAGCACCCCCTGAGTTGTCAGCAAGTAGCAGCATCATACCAGTTTGGTGAGCACCCCAACACCTCCCTCCTCCTTCCTCTACATCCCCCTGAATTTCCCAATCCTCCCCAGTTGTCAGCTAGTAACAGTGTTATACCAATTTAGCGAGCACCCCAACAGCCCCCCCATACCTCCCCTAATTTCAAGTCCTGGGGAAGCTGCTGCCCCACAACCACTCCCTTTCCTATCCCACCAGGCACCAGCTCCGCTGGGCACTGGGCCCCAAACTAAGTTCTTCCCTACCTGCTGGCTCGCCCGCCCTCCCCCCAACACCCCACTGGGTCTTCCCCTCTGACCTACCCATTGCGCCATTTTCCTGCTGAGTGCTGACTCCCCATCCCTGATCCTCCCCACCCCACAGGATCAGTTCCCCCCCTTACCTGGCTGAGGGCCACCAGTCCCCGGAGCTGCCATCTGTTTCCTATGTGTGGCCACAGGCAGCTACCACCCTCAGCATGCACCTGAGCAGCATGGTCAAGGGGGAGATCTAACCCCCCCGCAGCCTCAGCGCATTTCCCTGCCATAGCCTAGGAGTTGGCTAGGGCTGCTAACCCTAACAAAAAAACCTTCACCACTCCCTCGCCCCCAGAACTGGGAACAGCCAGCTGAGAAGCGGGGAGAGCCAGCCCGGAGGTGGGGCTCCCCTTTCCTGCCACTTCCCTGGGGCTGGCTGTTCCTCCCTAGGGGTGGAGTGGGCCAACCCAGAGGTGGGGCGACAGAGCGGAGCCCAGTCTCTGAACCAGCATAGAGTCACTGGCTCAGGGGAGGGGTGGGGTGGAGCAGGAGTGCAGTGTCTGGCTTCTTGGCTGCCCCTAAGGAACTGGCGCGCAAAGCCAGTACTTTCTCTGGCCTGTGCCTAGAGCCGGCCCTGCATCACATGCATGGACTGTTCTAACAAGCTGAAGCAGCCTATAAAGGGGGAGTGTGACAGCACCACTTGCGTCCACTGACTCCCATACAGCTGAATACCTGAGGTGTTACCTGGCTGACACAAGGACTTTGAAAGGAGAGAGGGGAGTTCCAGTCAGAGAAGTTGCGCAACCTGTATCTAAGAAACTACTTGTACCACAAGAGTGAGCTATTGCTAATTCAAATCTTGTTAGGGTGTAGAATTTAGATTAGTCTTATGTTTATTTCATTTGGTAACTCCTTTACACTTGCCACTTATAGTCACTTACAATCTATTTTTTCTGTGGTTAATAAAGTTGTTTAATGTTTTATCTTAACCAATGTGTTTTTTGAGTGAAGAGTTTAGACAAACTCTGCTCACGAACAAACGCTGGTGTGTGTTTCTTCCACTTTGAGGGAAAGGAGGACTGGATAATAGTCTTCACTGATCAGCGTTTTTTAAAAGAACTAGATGATGCAGTCCTGGAGTCTGCCTGGGGAGCCAGCTGGAATTTCTCTGTTGTTGGTTTCTAAGTGACTGGAAAGGGTTTATTGAACTAAGCTGGTTGTGGTCGCTACTTGTGGAAAGCTGTGTACCTGTCAGAGATCTATGGCTTGTAACAGCATCATAGCGTGAGAGGGAGCCCAAGCTGGTCAGACAGAGGGCACAATGGCTATGTCTACACTGGTGGGGGGGGGGAGGGCGCTTGGAAGTCGATTTAACAAGGTAGACTTTAGGGGTCAACAATATCTGTGGCTGCCCTGCTCCCTGCCCTGCCCCTGGTCCTGATCTGGCTCCCGGAACCCAATCCAGCTCTGGGGGCTGATTTGGCCCCAGTTGCCGCTGGCAAATGGCTGGGAGCTGGCTCCGGCTCCCAGCTCCTTGCCATAGGCAGCGGGGGCTGGAAGCTGGCTCCTGCCATGCACGGCAAGGGGCTGGGAGCCTGATCTTGCCCCCAGCCCCTCTCTGCAAGTTGTGAGGGCTAGAAGCCAGCTCAGAGCCCAGTCTGGCTCTGAGCTACGTGCCCCACAGTGCCTGTGAAATTGATCAGGCTCTGAGCTCCTTGCACTGCCAGATCTGGCTCTGGGCCAGCTCCTAGCTTCCACAACCTTCAGAGAAGGGCTGGGGGCCAGATTGGGCTCTCAGCCTCTCTCTGCAAGTGGCAAGAGACCGATCAGGCCCCCAAGGCCAGATTGGGGCCCTGGAGCCCAATCATACCCCAGAGCGATGAAGGGGGTGAGCACTGCCCTGTAAATTCGACATAGATGCTTAAGTCAACTTACAGGGCAGGAGTTATTGAGTTGACTTAAGCGATTGTTTAAGTTGATTTAATAATTTCTAAATATAGCCTGAGCTTTGCTTAAGTCAACTTAATCCCATAATGTACACATACTCAGTGGTATCCCAGCTTCCAGGTGGCACCCCAACAGTTCTACTTATCCTCATACAGGTTTAAGTTAATGTTGATGTTTAATATCTTTCTTGCAGATTAAGACAGTACAGTACTCATAGCTGCTCTTAACATTGTCGCTGTTTAATCCAAGGTAGTTTAACTTTGTAGAAGTTCAGATACTTTTCTAAGCTTTTGGAATAGTCTCATTTCAAGCTCAATCGAAACACTAAAAGCTACCCCCCATTACGCTGAACGTTTCAATGAAGATTGACTCATACTCTAGCAATCTGTCACAGGCAGATATTTCAACCTGAGCTCTTTGAAAGCTAATGAATTTCATGGTGTGTGCTCACAATACCGTTTTCAAATGGTATAAAATAGATCTCAAGTTAAAAGCACATTTTCCTGCTTTGGCATTTTCCAATGCAGTAAATATTGACTTGTTGTTGTAAGTCAGATAACAAGATACTTTAGAAATGCTGACAAACTTGACTGTTACATCAAGAGCAAAGGAAACATTTTCTGTTGGTTCTGTTAGAGGAAAGGGTCCCTGATATATATTGCAAAGAGATAGGCAGGGACCAAAACTTAGTTCTGCACCCAAGTCTCTGATCCAAGTTCTCAGTTAAAATTTCTCTCTCTACACAACCAAAGACACACACCCTGAAATTTGAGAGCATTATGGATTTCAAACTTCAGATTTCAGGAATGCTTGCATCTCTGGTTGTGATTTAGCCATTAAGTTGGGATCTAAATCTGGAGTTTGGATGTGAAGGTTTGGTTCTAACCTATCTGTAATCGCAAGACATAAATAAAATATACATTTCTGCTTTGTTACCTGCATTTTCCATCTTAACCAATTACAGTGATGAGCTGGTCACACAACGGCTGTAACCATCTCCTACTGTCTAAACCATATCTTTAAATCTCTCCTCTCCTGTACACCCTCTCAATATCCCATTTCCCAGTGATTTATGAGGCATATAACCCTAATGTATACTTTGCGTAGACTGATAGGAAGAGAAAGGAAAGTAGGTTAGCACATAATTGGTGAATGCGAATTGGATTGTATCCCTTTAAATAGTTCATGGCCCCTCTAGTGAACCTCACTGTCTTCTATACTTAAAAAGATTGACCAAAAATAGGACTTTCCATTCTGCAAGAGGTTCTGATATGTCAATTATTTTTTGTTCTGATTTGGGATGAAAAGCTGAAATGTTGACAGTTCTTGTGGAAAGAAAACCATTTCTGTCTGAAATACCAAAGCATTTCATTGTGGGATTCTAATTGAAATGAAACATTTCAGTGTTCCCAAACTGAAAAGTTTAATTTTGGTTTGTTGAACTGATCCAAAATGATTCATTTTGAGTCAGTTCTGCATTAGGCTGTTGGTGGTGTGTTGCCCATTGGGAGTTCTAGTTCAGGTGTGTAAACCCTTCCTTATTCTCCTTAATGGGCAGAGCCATGTTTTGATGTGCAACACAGTGTTGGCTGATGGAAGGCACTGGGATGGGAACTGGGAGAAAGAGATTCAAGCTAGAGCCAGTCTGGTTTTTCTCCCCTTTCATGGAAAAATTTCAACTTATCATCAAAAACTCAAAATCTGAAATATTTCAATTTGGAAATTACATTAAAATTCCTTATGGGAGTTGTTGTTCAGGTGCTTCATGTGCCCATTCTGTATAGGTCAGACTCTCAGGTCAAAATACATCTCCCAAGGTGCTGCAGTCTCTTCTGTCAATAAGGACTGGCAGCACATTATGAGTCACATGGCTCCAGTGATTCATGGGAGATGTAATCCAGCTGGGAGCCTGGTGCATAGAGGAAAACAGTGACACAAGGCACCCAGACTACAACAACCAAGATAAGGCAAATTGCTGGTCTATTTGAATTGAAATTTTCAGTTTGGGGGCTTTCATTTTCTCAACCAAAAATTGTAATTAAGAAAGGAGACATTATTCATGAAAATTTTTATTTGTGAAAAACCCAATTTTCCATTAAAAAAAATCAGTTCTGATGAAATTTTTTGACCAGCTTCAGTTCTGTCTGTTGCTGCCTATGACTTGGGATAAGTCTCTGCCCTTGTCCCTAGCCTCTGTGGGTGACTGAGTAACAAAATGGCTCTTGAAATTCATTGTTGGTAAATACAAAGTAAAACACATTGGATAATATACCCCACCTATACATGTAAAATGATGGGGTCTAAACTAACAGTTACCACTCAAACAAGAGATCTTGGAGTCATTGTTGATACATCTCTGAAAACATCCATGCAATGTGCAGTGACAGTCAAAAAACCTAACAGAACTTGGAAATTATTAGAAAAGGGGTGGAAATAAGACAGAAAATATTATATTGCCTCTATATAAATGGTACTCCCACATCTTGAATACTGCATGGAGAGCTGGTTGTCCCAACTCAAAAAAGATATATTGAAGTTGGAAAAGGTAATGAAAAGAGCAACAAAAATTATTAGGGGCATGGAACAACCTCCCTATAAGGAGAGTGTAGCAAGGGAGAGGTTATCCTTTGGCGGGGAGGCAGCTGGTCGCCAGCACTCCCCCTGCTGGCCTGAGGAGACTCTGCCCAAAAGCCCAGCCCAGAACCAAAGAGATGAGCCGAGGGAAAGGGAGGACTATATAAGGGGACAGACTGGCCAGCCCAGGGGGAAATAGAGAGGGAGCTGTCTGCTGGATTTAGCAGACGTCCGTCCCTGGGAAAACCAAGGGGGTGATCGGTGGTGAGACTCTCCCTTATATTCACCTCCCCCAGGTGAAGACCTGGAAGAGCTTCCCTTGGCGGAGAGCCTGGATGATGGGAACCAGCCAGATGCCCACAAAGACCTGGAGGAGCTTCCTTCTGCAGGGGATGCCAGTGAGCTGGCTGCCCTGAGCCCCTGTGACCTAGAGGAGCTCCTGCTGGCTGATGGACTGGAGGAGTTACCTCCACCGCTGCCAATGGATAGCGAGGGCCTGGCTGGGAGGACCTGGAAGATGGTGGGATGCATGTAACCCAGAAGGGAAGTGGGAGGAAGTAGCCCAGGGGCAGTAGTTGAATATCCAGCTGCATGTGGAGGGTCAGTGTTTCGGCTAGAGCCCACTTACGCAGTGGCATTATATTGCCACTGATAGGGCCCTGGTCTGCAATGCAGTGGAGTGGGTGGACCTGCGTTCCCCTCCCTGCTCTGCCTTACCCTGCTGAGGGGTTGAAGGGCAAAGTCTTTGACATTGTGCTCTGCCTTACCTTGCTGAGGGGGTTGAAGGCCCTGGACTATTGATATTGTGCTCCAGCTTTACCCTGCTGAGGGAGTTGGAGGCCTGGGAATTTGGGATCCTGCCTTGCCCTATTAGGGGACTAGAAGGCAACTGGAATAGGGGAGTTTGGTCTGACCCTGCTGAGGGTCAGAACCTGTGCACCCGAAAGCAGCTCGACTGAGGGCCATGCCCATTTACAGAGAGATTAATAACACTGAGACTTTTCAGCTTGAAAAAGAGAATACTAAGCAGGGACATATGGAGGTATATAAAATCATGATTGGTATGAAGAAAGTAAATAAGGAAGTGTTATTTACTTCTGCTCATAAGACATGAATTAGGGGTCACCAAATTAAATGAATAGGCAGCAGATTTAAAGTGAAGAAAAGGAAGTATTTCTTCATACAACACACAGTCAACCTGTGGAACTCCTTGCTAGAGGATGTGAAGGCCATGACTATAACAGGATTAAAAAAAGAGCTAAATAAGTGACCTTAGCCTCTGTTTACCTGAACCAGGACAATGAGATGGATCATTTGATACTCATTCTGTTCATTCCCTCTGAAGCACTTGGCATTAGCCACTGGTGGAAGACAGGATACTGGGCTAGATGGACCATTGGTCTGATCCAGTATGGCATTCTTACATCTGTGCCTTCATTTCCCACCTGAGTATCATCTATCTAGTTGATTTAGACTGTAGGTTCTTTGGGCCAGGAACTCTCTTCTTGCTGTATGTGCAATGCCTGGTATAATGGGCCCTGATTTCAGCAGGGCATCCATCCTCCTGCAACATTAATAATGTTAATAATATTAATATACAAAAATGGACATTTTTAAAACACAAAAAGGTGAACTACTTCCTTAATTCTGAGTTACTCCTCTCACATCAACAGGACTTGGTTTCTCCCTGGACAGCTGCTGAGCTCAGTCTAGTCATAGGGATACAATCTAGATTTTAAGACATATTAGGCAAGGAGTTCTCTTCCCAAAAGATACAATTAAATGGATGCTTTCCAAGTCCACAGTCCTTGCACTGCATGATACAAATGAGGATGGCAGTGCTGGCAGGAGTCTAGCATAGGAGATCATATGCTGTGGGGCTAAAATCGGACAAAGGGGATTTTATGTTTCCCTTTTCATGTTACCTTAAAAATCAAGCTGGGCTCAATCCCTGATTCCTCCTCCCATTTAATCCAAATCTCAGGAAGGGTTAGCACCAGGTATGAATGCAGGAGCCTGTTGCTGATGGAGAGACAGGATGAGTGCTGACACTGACTACATACAGAACAAGGGGATGTTTAGGTCAAAGCCTGGGCTGGGGGCTGTTCTGCTGGCTGAGCAATATGCATCATGCTACTAGTTCAGGCACTTAGTGCAGGCACGAAGGACTCTCATGCTTGCAGACTCAGTACAGTTGGAGAGCATCACACAACAAGAGCTGGATTCTGAGCTCATTTCACACCTGTCCTAATCCAGAGTCTCACTATGGAAGTGGGTGAAATGATTCTAGGGTTACACAGGGGTGACTCAGATTAGAGGAGTGATTAGACCCAGTGGTTGAGGCAGCAAGCCTGGGCATTGGGAGGCCCAGGTTTAAATAATTGCTGCCCCAGCCTTCCTGTGTAATCCAAGGCAAGTCATTTCCCCATTCTGTGCCTCAGTTCCCCATCTGTGAAATGGGAATGACAGTGAGCACTGGTGGTGGATATTTCAATGGCCTGAGATGGGATGTTAGGCGGGGGCTGTGGTTCTGAGTTATTATAGAGAATTCTTTCTTCGGTGTCTGAGTGGTGAGTCTTGCCCACATGCTCAAGGTTTAACTGATCACTATATTGGGTTTGGGCCTCCAGGGCAGAGTGGAAGGGCTTCAGGGGCGGGGGGGCGGGGTGTATGTTTCGCCTTCCTCAGTAGCATGGGGCACAAGAGGGGAAGGGCACTTCTGAGGTACAAATACAACCCAGCAAAACATTGTGGAACAATGCCCACAGGACTGAACTGGTCAAGGCCATTTGGATGCAGAGCAGAATCTGGCCTAGGAGAGAGGGCAAGTGAGTGACTGGTGACTCTGGGCACAGGAGAGATGGACTATAAGCACTGGTGGCGGAGGTCCAGTGACAGACCCTTTGAGTGGCCAACTTAACTGTGAATAATGATGACCATGTTTTTCTGTCCCTTGGGGGTAGGGGGTGCATTCCTCCTCAGATAAAAGGCCTGGGTAAACATACCTGTTATCCCCCTCCATGCTCCCTCAAAGGCACCAATTCAGAGGTGTCAAACTCATTCAATGGGGGGTGGCAACATGGGAGGGCAGGACACCTGTCAGGGGCCATGTGTCTGCACAGGCTCCCCCAGAAGTGTCACTGCCCTGGGGAGGGACCCGGAGCACCAGCCCAGGCCCTGCCTCTGGCCTGTAGGCCTTGCCCCCAATCTGCAGGCCATGCCCCCTGGCCGGGGACAGGGCCAGAAGCTGGTGCATGCCGCCGCAGGTGACTGGGCCCTGCATCCCCGGCCGGGTAAGGGGCTGGGAGCGGCCACAGGTGGCTGGGCCCCGGATCCCCAGCCGGGGCCGGAGCGGCCACTGCTGCTGCAGGCGGCTGAGCCCCAGATCTCCGGCCCGATTGAGCCAGAGACTGGGAGAGGTGGGGCCCCACCTGACTCAGGGCACTGGCGCCGGGATTCGGGGCACGGGTCCCGTGTGCCTGGCGCCAGCGACACCCCTGGGCTCCCCAACCCTTTCCCCTGCCATGTTCAGAGCAGCATGTGCTCCCCTTACCCCTCCCCAACCCCCACAAGCTCTGCAACGCCTTCCCTTTTCTCTGCCCTGTGGGCTCCCCTTTGCCATGCTGGCTTCCTGACCCCCCCTTCTCTCATTGTGCAGATCCTGGATTCCCCCTTCGCCTGCTTGTCTGCTCCCAGACCTCTCCTCCCCAGCCCGGGTAGTTTCCAGACTTGCCTTTCCACTTCCCCTACAGTGTGGTTACAAGAAATCAGTCTCAGTCACAGCCACAGGCAGGCTGGATTCCTACCTCCCAGCCCACTCACTGTCAGTCATTCACCCTGGTGGCTTTTGGTTGGCTCAGTCCCAGCTGGCCTTCGATTGGCTCATTCCCCTGTGGGCCCCAGCCACTTTTTCTATTTATTTGTGATTTATGCAATGTGTAGTCAGTCAGTTTAGCATGCCAACTGACTGACAGTGAACAGGTGGGGTGGAGGGTGGTGCAGTGGCTCTCTGGGAGTCTGGCCCTGCCTACTGTGTTTGAGACTCTGAGTGGTTGGCAGACCATAGTGGAGCTGAGCCAGGATTAGCTGGAGCTCTTCCTTTGTTCCCCCCTGCTCTCACTTACTCACATGATCAGAGTCACAAGCATGCTTAGCACTGTTCTTCCTGGCAGCAGCCTGTCTTTGTTGTTCACTGCTGTTGCAGAGAGTGCCTAGGCACAGCCCAGGCAGCAGCTCTGTGGGTGGATCAGTGCCCTTGTCAGGCTGGATCTAGCCTGTGGGCCATAAGTTTGACACCCCTGGCTTAAAGGTTTCCAACTCCCAGGCACCATCTCTCCTGGGCTGAGACTCTCATCTCACTCATGACAGGGGTTCGAGGCAGCCTAGCTTCTCTACTGTCCCCAGACAGGCAGGCTGCCTAAACAGGCCAGCTGGCCTGCACTATTGTGGTCTCTGCAAGGGCTATGACTGGTGTGCTGCTGCTGCCAGCTGTGGCCAGTTACTGCCCAGCTCCTTCAAAGCCAGGGCATTTATTCTCAAGATGAAAGCACCACCAAGAAAACTTCAAAATAAAAAAAGAATCATCACACATGCTGACCAAAATTCACACTCTATCCCCACCGTGGGGCCAGCCTAGGCTTTATTCCTTCCTTTAGTGCCTCCCAGCTGGGGTTTCCCTATGGTTATAAATTCTTATTCATTGTAGATCCAGGACCCAGGGGTTAAAGTACATGGGAACAATTTAGGGACACCATTCCGGGGTCCCACAAATCTAACAGGCCAGAGTTCTGCAGCTTGAATTCCAGAATCTAGAAAAATTGGGCAGAATGCCACATGCATGAAGGGGGCTCAGACAATACGGGAAGGGGACCCAGAGATTAGGAAGGCTCCAGGGACTGTCAAATTATAGTTTAGCCACTGCAGGACCAGAGAAAGGCTGGGCAACACAGACATTTCAGCCTACAATAGGCGTCTCCACAGGGCCTTTCTTTCACAACCTGGGGTTTTGGCATATCCAGCACTGGGTAATTTGCGTTCACCTCCCCCTAAGGAATCCCTAAGAAAGCCACTGAACACTTCCTCTCTCAAAAGTCCATCCTTGTCTGGCACATTTTTAATATAGTGTTGTGACCTCCCCACTCTCAATATAGTGTTTTGACTTCCCATGCTTTCTCTAGTTTAACCATATCTGTACTACTACTGCATACAGCACCACATGACAGTTACGAACCCCTTGGGAACGGAGGATGTCTGTAACTCTGAAAGGTCCATAACTCGGAAAAAAATGTTATGGTTGTTCTTTCAAAAGTGTATAATGGAACTGCTATGTAGAAGAAAAATGCTGCTTTCCCTTTATCTGTTTTTAGTAGTTTACAGTACTATACTGTATTTACTAATTTTTTGTTTCTGCGGTGCCTGATGGTGTATTTCCGGTACCAAATAAGGTACATGGTTGACATGCCCATTTCTAACTCTGGTGTTCATAACCCTGAGGTTCTGCTCTACTATTATTTGCAGCACCGTAGTGCCTATGGAACACGGCCCCATTGTACTAGTAGCTGTACAAACACTGAGCAAAAAGATAGGCCTAATAATGTCATGTCTCAGCTAAATGGTATAGCAGACATGGGGCTTTGCCGACTGGCTTCCTGCTGGAAAAATCCATGATGTGGTTCTTAGTGTAACTTATTTGTTTTCAATCACATATGCTAGTCCTGGAACAGGGGGTCACAGAACAGCAAGTGGGCAATCCCTGCTCTCAGGGTTCTTAGGCCAAATTCCCAGAAAACAGCTCTGCCTCAAGAACTGTCTCCAGAGAGAAAGCAGAGTTCCTTGTGCTTGCAGCAGCCAGGGCCATCCCTAGGAGGGTGCAGGGCCCTGGGCAAATTACCCTCTGTGGGGTCCCCACTCACCCCCCTGGCACTGGGGGGTGCAGGGCTGGCTGGTCAAGGGGAGGGGTAGGTTTCTGCTACGACTGCCCCATGCCAGGGACAGGGCAAGCTGGCCAAAAGCGGCGAGCTGGTTCAGCTCTGCTCGTCCCTGCCCCCCCGGCTCCACACTCTGCTCTCGGCTCTGTGCCAGGCCTGCCTGCTGGCCACCCAGTCTTGCCCCCTGGGCTAGTGAGAGGTGGGGTGACCCCTGGCCAGGCCTGCCTGCTGCCCCTGAGCCTTGCCCCTGGGCTAGGGGGAGGGGACTCCAGCCAGACCTGCCCACTGGCCTGGGGGGCAGCGGTTTGACCCCGAGCCAGACCTGATCACCAGCCCACTGGCCTGGGGTTTGACAAACCCTGGCCCCATCTGCTCCCCAGCATTGCTGCCTTGGCTTGGGAGGTGACTCCTGGGCCATCCTGCCCCCCTAGGCTTGGGGAGGGGTGGGGGTTGACCCCTGACCAGGCCTGTGACCCAGGCCTTGCCACATGGTCTGGTGGTGGGGGTAAACAGCCCCCGCTCCAGCCTGCCCACTGGCCTACTGGCATTGCCACCTGGGCTTGGGGTGGTGGGGGGTGTGGATGATGCCTGGCTCGGCCTGACCCCCGCTCTTGCTGACTGAGCTTGTGGTGGACAACCCCAGGCCCATGTGCCCCCCAGTCCTGCCACCTTGGCTTTGGAGGGAAATGACTGCTGCCCGAGTCTTTCCCCACTCCAGGTTATTGCATGTAATCGGTCCTGAGCGATGGATGTGTGCCCTCTGGCTACTCAGGGGATGGTCCCCCACCAACCACCCTCTGCCCCACTTACCAGGAGCCACTGTCTAGAGAGATTGGGAACCACTCCCAAATGCCACACACCAAATTTGGTCCATTTAAGAAAGAAATGAATTTGGCTAACACCTCTGCTTAACATGCAGAAGGTCCTGGGTTCAATTCCCAGGGGGTTGGACTCGATGATCTCATGAGGTCCCTTCTAGCCCTATGATTTGATTTGATTCTTCATTCACACCCTGTAAAGATCATACAGCTTTAGATAAAACAACTACTAATTTATTGATCAGATAATTCTTATTGGGAATATGGCCAATTATGGCAGAATAAATGCAGGGAAGTGTAAATCTTGGGTAAGTGCATGACAGGGTGACCTGTTCCCATGACTTACGCTTCCCTGCATTTATTTCCTACCATTCTGTAAATTCTCCCATCTTCCAAGTGTTTGGTGAAGTGAGATTTTCCCCCACAAAAGCAGTGGTTCCCAACCTTTTTAAGGCTGGGGACCCCTTCTTAGTCCTAAAAAGCTTTGAGGCCCCCCTGGCTGCATGGAAGTGGCACGGTGGCAACACCATGGGCCAAATGCAGCCCGTATGGGCATAATCTGGCCCATACTGCCAGGGAGCCAAGCTGCTGCAGCCATGGTCCCCTCTCCCTGCCTCTGCCAGGGAGCAGAGTGGCCCCATGCCCCTGCCCCTGCCAGCAGAGCTGTAAATACAAATTTTGGCCCCTGGGGCAAGCAGCCCAAATGCACCCTCCCCCAACCCCTTCCCAAAGCCTCCACTGCCCTGCTTCTGGCTCTCCCAGCCTCCACTGCCCACCACCATCCACTCAGAGACATCTACCACAGCCTCTTCTGCCCACTCCAAGCCCCTGATTCATCCCCTGCAGCCCCCCACCAATTCCATTCCCACAGACACCCACACTAGCCTCTGCCCCCCGCTCCCCTCTACCCAGAGATATCCATCCCAGTTTCCCCCATCAAGCCCATTACCTGCATGTACAGCCACATCAACCTCCCATACCCAGCCCCATCCACCTGAGCCTTCCCAAACCCCCCACTCCAATAACATTAAAAACTCCAACTCCAGCCTCTCCCAACTCAACCTCCCCCTCTTACCCCATTACTGCAGAAACACGAACCCCTGCCTCTCCACACACCCCAGCCCCGAGACACCCATCACAGCTTTCCCCAACCATCTCTATGCCCCCAAAACACCCATTCTAGCCTTCCCATTCATCCACTCCAAGGACTTTGATCAAGATGAAATGATACAATTTGCAGTTGTTAAAGCCCAAAAAGTTACCCTATGAAGCTGAAATTTTACTAAGTATGTACATGATAAATGTTACTTGTTAGTTAAATTTAAATTCGTCAGTATTACTTTTTATTTTGTATTTAGATTAAGGAATGAATTGATCTTCCTATTTGAATTTTAGGTTGCAAATACAATTTGGAAAATCTTTTTAAGCTTACAAATGAGATTTTGGGGGGGGGGGGGGTGCCAAAGCAAAATTTGGCTTAGGACACCACGACCCCTTGAGCCAGCCCTGCCATCCAGCCTCACCACCTGGGCTTGGGGGAGGCAACCAATGGCGCCCCCAGTCTTGCAGCAGCCCCCAGACTTGCAGCCTGGGCTAGGTGGAGATGACCCCTGGCCCAGCCTGCCCCCTGGCCTCTCAGCTTGGGCAGAGGGGGGAGCCCTGGCCCAGCCTGCCCTCCAGCCTTACCACCTGGCCTGGGGTAGGGGGGGCTCAATCCTTCGCCCGGCCTGCCTGCCATCCTGGGGTACAGGTGATGGTGGGGCTTCCTAGGCTGCCCATCCTTCTCTCGCCTGGCCACCAGCATGACCCAGGGCCCAGAGGGGCATGATCCATGATCTGCCTGCCCCCCATTAGCCCAAGGTGACTTGGGGCCCAGGGAAAGTCCTGGATCCCCATCCTCCTCCAGCCTGGCCATTGGCCTGACCCAACACCCTGGTAGGCCTGATCCCTAGCCACCTGTTCCACATTTGCCTGGTGAGATCCAGGGCCCATGGGTTGGGTTACCAGATGTCAGGCAAAAGGAGGACATGTTCTCCTTTTTAGCTTCATGTCCTCCAACCAACAGGCATTTTAAAAAAACATGATTTTGTCTGGCTTTTTACTTACAGGGGTTAAAGTATGCTGGAACACCCCAAAACACCCTGTTTTTAGGGGAGAAGCTTTCCAGGGCCCCCTAAAAACAGAAGATTATTATATTAATACTACATTTTCTGCACGTGTCCTCCAATGTCCTCCTTTTCATACTTCCCTGTCCTCCTTCCCATACTTTGGTATCTGCTAACCCTACCCATGGGGAGTTCTGGATTCCCAGGTCCCCCAGACCCCTATCCCTGACCTGGCTGCTGGCGTGACCCAAGGGCCCAGTGCGGGGTGTAAGATAGATCCCCAGCCGACTCCTCACTTGGCTCAGGCTCAGGGTCCCACCAGACCCCCCACCCACAGTACTTACCTGGCTGTATGTTCCCTGGGCTGGTGCTGCCAGTGTCTGCTGGAGTAGGAAAGGGTTAAACTCCCCCCCCCCCAGCTAATTGCTCAGCTGCCTGCTCCAGGGGGAGGGGCTGCAGGTAGCCCAGCTATTCACCTGGAGAGCAGGGGCTGAGTGAGGCCTGTGTCTGCTGGGGAAAAACATTCACGGCTCCCTGTGGGAAACTCAGGGCTCGTGCTGGTCCCTGGCATGAGGGGAAGGTAGCAGAGCAGCCCCCATGGGACCCCTCCAAAACATGGGGCCCTGGCAGCTGCCCCACTTGCCCTACCCTAGGGATGGCCCTGATAGTAATCCACCCAAAGAACCTACATTGCAAAACCAAAAACAGTGCAGCATTTCTTCTACAACTAAAACCTTGCTCTCTGTGAAGCATATATAAATCCCACACCAAGTAGGACAAGGCTAAGGAGCTGCTCTTGGCTCAGCCAGCCACACCCTGCAACACCTGGAAGGTATGCACAGGAGGGAGAAGGAGTTAAAAGGAAGCAGACCTGCTCACTCCTGTGCATTCCAGGGGAGAAAAAGGAGATTTCACATGTAACTCCTGTGAAAAGGACAAGGTAGATCTCTTCTATCAACAGCTGCTTGAAGAAAGGGAGCACGAAATGCTGTTATACCTGGAGAGATATACTCCCTCAACCAATCTGTGTTATGTTCCCTTGTGTTTGTAGGCTCTCTGCAAGGGGAAAGACCTGCACCTGACCTGGATGGGGGCTGGTTCCCAAGAGGAGACATCTGGCACTCCAAGGGTGAGTGACCTGCTATGCTATGCCTGGCTGTGAAGAGGCATCAACTGGTGAGCTAACACCACCCACCCATTCTCCATCCACCACACACCTTCTTGCTACACCCTGCAAACGTTAGGCAACTGAGGGGTGGTAGGAAGTGATCTTAGGAGGGCAGCCTTAAGATGCTCTGCGGGAAGAGAGGTCAGACCCTTGTGTTAGCCCTAACAGGGCCCTGACTTGGAACCTGGTGGGGTGGGAGGGTTGGGGCTCTCTGACCAACTTCCCACGCTTCATGTGAAAGGACCTGATGACTAGAGGATGCTCCTTATGAGTGCTGACCATCGCTCTTGTGCTAAGAAAAAGAACTTATAAGACTGTTTTCAACACTGCCATCTGGTGAGCCATGCTTTGACAATACTTTACCGAGGATGAAAAGTTTCAGCTGGATCTGAGTGATCCTTTTCCACCAGCTTGTTTGAAAATATTAGTTATCTCATTGCAGTTGTGTTTCATCCCAGAATCAGCTGCATTTGGTTGCTGGACTAAGGTGAGCTGAATACATGAACTCTCTGAAAAGGCTGTGTGGGCCTAATTTTCCTCCCACTCATGTGGGTGTAAATCAGAACCAATTCAGTTCAAGTCATGAGAGTTACAGTTAAGTGGAACCAATGGACAATCAGGCCTGGGGAAATCTACAGTATTTAAGGACCAACATATGAAAAATAAAACCAAGATCCTATCGTGATGGCAAGAGTATAAAAATTTCAGAACACGGAAGATAGCATCCTTTCCCCCAGAAAGTGAGAGTTAATGCTAGTCAAAATTTGTCAAGTGCTGATTTTTTTTAAAATTTATTTTAGTAAAAAATGTCCTTTTTCTTGGTATTATGACTTTTCACTAAAAGATGATTTTTGGTTTTTTTCTGCAACATTTAACACTTTTTTTTTTTGTTTTGAAATAAGAAATGCTCAAAAATTGATTTCTCTGTTTAATTTTGATTTTTTTCCCCTCTTAAATCTCACCATGGACTACACTGCCAAGAAAACTCATTTTTAAAATGTTTCATGTATCAGGAATGGAAAACAAGAAACGAAAAATGGGATTAAAAATTTCATCTGAAAAAATGCAAATAATTCTGAAGTTTTCAAAATGTTCCATGACTATATAATATTTTTCATTTTTCAAGCAGTTCCAATCAGGATATTAATTGTGATGTCCCAGCCAATTATTAATTAGTATAACCACATTTGAGTTTCCTGTATTTCCCCTATAAATTCAAATAGACACATTACCCTGCACTTTCTGTCCTAACTGCTATTGGTGCTGTATCCTACCCAAGAGGTAGCTGCATTGCAACACTGGGTCAAGTGATCCTCGGCAGCGTACAGCTTGTAATGAACTATGGGATCCATGCCTCTCGTTGTGCCAGAAGGAATTTGGCCCAAATCCATTGAAATCAATGCAGCCAGTCAATAATCCAGCCTGTAACTCGCATCCAAGCTGCTAGTTAGATGCTTTTCTTGTGTGTCTGAGCTCCCATACGAATCATTTAATATGTTAGTTGGGTAGACTTCATTATAGTGCCTTTGATGTGCCCATCATTAAACCTAACCCATTATTTGGATGGCAGGTGTGTTATACTTGCAAATAATTTGTTTCTCTTGTGAAACTTATAAGGCCTTCCATAAATATATTTCTAAACTCCCTCAGATAAACCTGATTTAGTGTTTACCTTGGATGAAGAAGAGATGTGAATTAAGCAAATGTTTGTCTCCAGGCTTTATGCTGCATGAGATGATTATTTCCATGAGCAGTGTTTTAAGTGACAGCCAGTGGGGGGGGGCAGGCATAAATGGCTTAAGAAGGCAGCATGGTCCAATACATTGAGCACTGGAGTGGTACTTGAAAGAGCTGGGTCTTGATCCTGACTCTGATGCTACTGTGGGACCATGGGCACCTCACTTCTGTTTCTTCCTTTGCTGTTGTCTATATTATACCAGAAACTCTTAAGGGTAGCAGTTGCCTCTTATCACATGTATCAGTTCCTTAATGACAGCTGGACGCTCAATGGTGCAACCATAATAATGTTTATGCAATGGGCGGGGCACAGTATCTGAATTCTGAGGCTGTTATGTTTTCAACTAATCCCTATAGCTCAGGTGTGTTTTCCCTTTTTCTTCCTGCTGGGGGCAAAAACTCAATGGCTATGTCTACACACAGGGACTTAAACAGATTTATCTTGAAGTGATTTAAGCTAAATCTATATAACAACCATTAAATCGATTTAACTTAAGTTGATTTAACAGGTCCCCACCAAAAAAACAAATCAAACTAGCATGTCCAGGGACAGGATTTGGTAATTCGAATTAGGCAAGGGGCACCCTGGGAGGTGTGGCAACATGGCCCCCTGGCAGGGCCATGTTGCCACCCAATCCCCTGCCTGACTTTCCCCAGAAGAGCCAGTGGCAAGGGAAAAAAAAGCCCCCACTGGCTCTGGGAGCCCAATGGGGGGAAAAGACATCCTCCTCAGACTGGCTGCAGCCTTGGGGAGCAGCCAGAGAGGGGGGAGATGGGACCCTGCACCCCAGACTTCCCTGCACCTAGCCAGGTGTGGGAGGAAAGGATCCCCTTGAGGCTGTCATCCCCACATTTGGCCAGCTGGTGGAGGCAGGGAAGCCGGTGTGCCTAGCTTCCCCCAACACCTGGCAGGCAGCAGGGGCGGGGAGATCAGTGTGCCCAGTTTCCCCTGCACCTGGCGGGTGTGTGGGAAAAGGAGCCTGGCACACCCAGCTTCCCCTCGCAGCTGTTGGGCGCATGGGATTCCTTTCCCCACCACCCAGCAGCTGCGGGGGGAAACTAGGTATGCTGGCTCCTTTCCCCATGTGCCCACCAGGTGCGTGGAGAGCTGAGTGGGTGGCTTCCCTGCCCTGGCTGCCTGCCAGGTGCGGGGAAGCCAGGCACACGAGCTTCCCTGCCCCCATCTCCCAGCATCTGTTGGGGAAGCCAGGGGCAGGGTGTTTCCCCTACCACTGACCCAAGCAGCTGGAGGTGGGGGTGGGCCCCCCCATTCCCCCCTGCACCTCCCCTCCCTCCCTCCCTGATCCACTCCCTGGCCAGGGTGCTGGGGGGGGGGCTTCCTTCCAGGGTGCCATGCACCCTGGGAAGAAGGTCAAACTGTTATATCAATGTGTGGGTCATATCAATATAACACAGTCACACTGGGTTATTTCAAAACCACAGCTTCGAGATAACCCTTCCTTTGATATAAAACTAGGTTTTATTATATTGAAATGATTTTCCTTATTTCAAAACAAGGAAGCTCCTTATTTTGAAATAAGGAAATGTCTTGTGGACCTAAACATTTTTAAATCGAAATAACCAGTGTTATTTTGATTTAAAATCTGCGTGTGGACACGCCCAACTTGTTTTACTAGCAGGAAGGAAAATTCTTTGAAATAAACATGGAGCAAATAATTCATGATCTAAAAATGGAGCTGTCCCCAGCCTCCCCACCCCTTAGCTTGTGTAGACAAGGGGGGCTTCTAACCTTATAATGCTACATCATGATATCAGCTGGTAGCCATTGCTACTCTGCAGAACTCCTCCACATGGCTCTCCCCATGCAGCTCACAGATGCTAATATGTTTATTCCAGACTTGTGGCAATTAAATCTTTATAGTTTGTGGAGTTCATCCCTGTTCCTGCACTCACAAATCCAAACTCTTATGAAGGCCTCTCACATCTTCCTCTACACCTGCTCTTGGTTCCCCTGCTCCTCTCTGGCCTATGTGTATCTCATCATTTGCCTCTGCTGTCCATACCAAAACTGAAGGAGCAACTTTCACCTTTCCTACCACATTGCTCCTCCCCACTCATCCTCTGCACACTTTCCACATGTGACACAGCAGTCATCTTTGGGAACTGAACTCAAGATCTCCTTAACTAAAGCATTTGAGCCACTATACCTTCAGTTAAAGGACCAGAATCAATGGGTGCTCCTGCTGATCACACCCTCATGGTCAGACTGCATAAAAGAGGGGTTATTATGGTAGCACCTAGGAAACCCAATTAAGGATTGGTTCTGCTGGGCAGGACAAATCCAAACCCTACCTCCAAACTAGGTATCAGAGAGCCTCCAGACTAGGTATCAGACAGGATGAGCCAAACGAAGTGGGTTGAGGTGGGATTGGGAGGGAGAGGTGACAACATATCCAGGTCTGTACTGAGGATGGTGCTGGCATAGTTGAGCCAGTCAGTGGATTGATGAGATGTGATTTTTAAAAGCCCTGCTCTCACTGGTGTCACTGCTTTTGCTCCAATGTGGGGTGGTGAAATAAGCTAGTGTGCTCAAGGTGCGGTGTCGTCAGCATAAGCTGCATCCACATTAGAAGGACTTTGCTTGTGTATAACATTGTATATGTGTATGGCAGTAGTGACTAAGTGCCCTAGGGTATATCTACACTTACAAAGACTAGGATTAACCCTTAGTTTGAATTTAATAAATTCAAATTAAGGGCAATTAGTTCAAATTAACCAAGTGGATTAATTTGACTTAACGTTAAGTAGAGTTAGCCCACTTTGTTAATTCAAACTAATAAGTTTGAGTTTAGTTTGAACTAAACTTGAACTTATTAGTTTGAATTAACAAATTTTGAACTACTTTTCCTAATGTAGACATAGCCCTAGTCATGGACAGGGACCCCATTGCACTAGGCACCGTACAAACATAGAACAGGTGATCTCTGTCAAAGGACCGTACACTGAGTCCTCCAGTATTCCAGTACTGGTAAATCACTTCTGGTGTAGGCCTCGCTTAAGAATTCTTTTCCTTTTTAAAAACTGAATTTTGCAGGGAGCGGCCAGGGGATTGCTCTGGGCATTGGCCTTAAAGCAGCTCTGTGTATGCTGAGCCCAGAAAATCGGAAGGTGTTCTCTCCAATTGGATACATGGATAGAGCTAGTCTCTACAGTTGGCAAGCTCACCTCACCCCTCCCTCTGACATTACCCTGTTTGCTTTGGCTTAAATGTAATTAAAGAGTCCTATCATCTCATGCAGCTTTAATGTGAAGAAATCCCCCGTAGTTGTTCAACGGGAAGTGCATGATGAAAAGTGAGTTATTGTATTTCATCCTAGCAAAAGAAATGATATAGATGAGCAGCAACAACGGACTAATTTACTCTGTGAAGAAGCTGCAGAATTTCTATATGTCACAGATGTTAAGCAGTAAAAAGCCGCTTTTGACAAAATCAAACAAAGGCAGGGAGATTCTTTTCAGAGACTCCTGTAGATTTATATCCTCTCTGCACACTTCCTTGGCCAAACGTTTAACCCCGGATTCTTTAAAGGAAAAATAAAAATCCAGCCTTGCTGATTCTGTGCAAGAGCTCATCAATAAACAAGCAGAATGGAAGAAGGAAACATCTGTTTTTAGTATCATATAGGAATTATGTGATGTGAATAAAGACCTGTGTATTGTGACTGTTGTTTCCTGGGGTGGGTTGATTTTAAAGAGATACAGTTAGAGGAAATGAAAGGATGGAATAGAAACGAGTCCAATAAAATAAAATGATTGAATAGCAACAATGGTATTTTTATACCTGTGGAAAAGTTTTCATTAGTACTAGTTAGTTTCCAGTAGCAAACTGATGTAGAAAGACACCTCATTTGCTTGTTTAATTCCACCTAATCTACTGAGATATTTTAGGTACTCAACTCTCATCATCCCTGCACAATCTTTACTCCCATGAGGTTGTTTATCCCCATTGCACAGATGGGGAACTGAGGCTAAGTGACTTTCTCAAGGTCTCATTGTAATTCTGTAGCCGAACAGAGACTTGAAACCCTATTTCACCAGTTACCACTCTGACCAGAGGACCATCCCTTCTCTCTAAGCTTTGTAACTCAACACCACCGGGTACTAGGGTCATGGGGTCATATGCTTGAGGATGTAGTGCAAACTTTAAATGTAGGCAGCCCAAATCTCACGTTAAGCATGTGGTAACAGCTCTTTAGGTAAAATCCAACCATTCTGGCAGAGCCAGATGAAGGTCCCACATTCCATTAGAACTTTCCTGGTTCCCTCAAGCTGTGGGGGGGGGCAGCTGTGAAGTGGGTACGTAGAAGTTCTTGCCTAGGCCCTGGTCCTGTAACTGCTAGCATGCGCGTGGACAGCTGCCCCCACTCAGATCCCTAAAGGACATCATTTTCAAGATAAGAACCATGGCATGCGCAAGAGAAATCATCTTTGTACCAGTCCTGTGCATGTATAGTAAGGAGATTGGAGGAAGGTGCAGGCCTAATGTCTAACATGCAACCAGTTTCTACTGGCTGAAATAATCATGATGCCAAAATCCAGCAGAGATATGTGGCTGTAGAACAGCTGGAATGGGAGGCCTTGGAGCTTCAGAGGCATCTGGCTACCAGCCTTGAGGATCCATCCTTCTGCAGAGCATGCTAGAAGAAGTGGGAGGAACTCCAGACTGTATATGACCTTTGGACCTAAGTGCTTTCATATGATCCAGCATCTGTATCCCGCGGGAGATGGACTGTGGTTCTTGCTTCTACATCCTGGAGAAAAACAAGGGGGCTAAGAAGCATGTCACCTGCCTTTTGGCGGAAGATAGCACCCCACTCACAGATCTAATGGAGATATGTGGAAGGGTCAGGACTTTATATACCAAACTCTTCTTCCCTGGATCTGACCAATACCAGTGCCTGCAGAGTCCTCTAGATTTCACTTCCGTCAGTCAGCCTGGGGAACCAGGACCAGCTGGTGTTCCCTCTGACTTTAGTCAAGCTCTCAGAAGCCCTCCATCTCATGCTGACCAATAAATCCCCAGGCATGGACGGGCTGACTGTGGAGTGTTAGTGTGTGTTCTGGGGTGTCCTCAGCCTGGACCTCACCAACATCTGAGCTGAGTCTTTGGGGAGTGGGAAGCTCCTTCTGTCATGCAGGTGGGCTATGCTTTCCTTCATGCCCAAGAAGGGAAATCTCCATGATCTTAGGAACTGGCGTTCCATCTCGCTCCTCACGGGGGTTAAAGTAAGGTGGAATGCACCAGAACAGTGTTCTGGGACCCACCATTTTTAAGGAGCCAGCATTCTGGGGTCCCTAAAAATAGAATTATGGGGTGGAACACAGTGTCTTCCAGCTGGCAGGAAGCTTGTCCCAAGATGGGAGCTTTTAAAACTCCCAACCTGAGTATGTTTAGAGCATGCACAGGTCGGGGGGAAGGGGAGCCCAGCCCAGCCTACGTTGTGGCTGGTCCACTCATCACCACTCAGCTCTGGTGGCCAGAGAAGGAGGTCCAGGGGCAGGCCTGTCAGGGCCGCAACTGTGGTGGGGCTGATGGGGCACAGCCCCGGGCAGCCTGAAGTGGCTCAGTAGAGCCGCGCTATTAAAGGGGTGGCTTTGCGGCACCGGCTCTGAATGCAGCTAATGGGAAGGGGCATGTTCCAATCAGAACACGCCCGGGGCAACAAAATGCCATGTTACAGCTGTGAGGCTTGGCCTGGACCTGGAGAAAGAGTGGGAGCTAGGCCTTCCCCAGCTGCCAATGGCTCGGGCTGGGGCCAGAGCCAGGGCCAGCACCGCAGTGCCGTGCTGAGGCTGCTCCAGCTCCGCATGCAGTGAGGTAGGCCAAGGCTGGTGCTGGTATGGGGGCAGACTCACTCCTGCCAGGCCAGCCCAGATCAAGGTCCCCAAGCTCCCTGTGGCCGCAGAGGGTCACTGACTGGGTGAGCAGCCCAGTGTCCTCTCTGCGTATGGCCCCAGCCCTCTGCCCCAGGCCCCCAACTTCCCTGCTCCAACCCTTCTCTTCCCCAGCCTCCCACCTTCTGCCCCCCACCCGCCCTTGTGAGCCCCCGTCTCCTGCCCCGGGAGCATTGCTGCCATGGTAAAGGACCAGGGGCACTAGCTCAGGCCCCGCCCCTTACCCAGAGGCTATGCCCCCTGGCCACAGGCCACACCCCCGGCCGGGGAGGGGGACGGGAGCAGCCACAGCGACCACGGCCAACTGGATCTGGATCCCCGGCTGGGGATGGGGCTGGGACCGGCAGCCACAGCCACCAGCTGCTGAGCCCCAGATCTCCGGCGCAATTGGGCCGGAGACCAGGATAGGCACAGCCCCACCAGACCCGAGGCACTGGCGCCGGGATTTGGGGCACGGGCCCCGTGTGCTCGGCGCCAGTGATGCCCCTGTCCTGCCCCAACCCCCATCTCCTGCCTCTGCCCCTTTCACCACTCCACTTCCTGCTCCATCACCCCACCTCCTGCCCCCCATCCATCCTTCTCAGATCCATCTCCTGCCCATGTCCCCCTTCACCACCATGCCACCTCCTGCTTCCCATCCTCCCTTTCACTGCCCCCAGCTCCTGCCCCTGCCCCCAACCACCCCTTCAACACCCTCACATCCTACCCCTGCTCCATTCTTCCTCATGCCTCCCTCCACATCCCATGCCATTATGCTACCTGGGCGGTGGC
This sequence comes from Podocnemis expansa, assembly GCA_007922195.1. Lineage (NCBI taxonomy): Eukaryota > Metazoa > Chordata > Testudines > Podocnemididae > Podocnemis > Podocnemis expansa. The sequence continues at coordinate 40,586,742 of ML681963.1, forward strand.
CCGCCGATCAGGAGGGTTCCAGGGCCCGCCAATTTATACTTTAACCCCTTGCTCCTCAGCACAGACTATAATATCAAAGTGAGGGCCTTCTTGTTGTGGCTGGGGTCCATGCTGGTGGATGTGGTCCATTCCAGCCAGTCCTACGCTGTCCTAGGCTGTACCATATTTGACAGTCTTCATTTGGTCTGATGCCTGCTTGAGCTTGGGGATGCAGAGATAGTCTGTCATTCGCCCTCCTGTCCTTAGATTAGGAGAAGGCATTCAACAGGATGGACCATGGATATTTCCTGGCCTTCCTGTGGTCATTCAGCTTTGAGCCCTGGTGTATGGTTTTTCTTGAGGTGCTGTACACCTCTGCAGAGTGCTTGGTCAGACTCAACTGGGCCCTGAGTGAACTGGTCAAGTTCCAGCACATGATGCATCATGGCTATCTGCTGTCAGGCTAGCTGTATGCTCTGGCCACAGAGCCCTTCCTTTGTCTCCTCCACAAGATGTTAACAGGGTTGATGCTCCATGAACCAGAGTTGTGGGTGGTTCTGTCAGTGTATGTCAATGACATCCTCCTCATGGTCCAGGACCCAAATGACAGGCTTGCCTCGCCATGTACTTGGCGACCTCCTCTGCTGGGTCAAGACCTCTGGCCTGGTGGTCAGGGCTGTGTGATAGATGAGCTCCCTCCCACTCAGGCTTCAAGCCATCCCATGGAGCATGGGTCCACTGCTCTATCATGGGCATTTACCTTTCTACCACCCAACCCCCTCTGTTGAAGACCTGGGAGGATTTAGAGGGTAGGGTGTCTGAGTGCCTGCAGAGATGCACAGGGCTGCTGTGTTGCCTCTCCCTGTGGGGCGAGGCACTGGTGCTTAACCACCTAGTTCTTTCCATACACTGGTACCACCTCAGCACCGTGGTACCTTATCCAAGGTTCCTGGCCTACCTTCAGAAGACAATTCTAGAGTTCTTTTGGCAAAGACTGCACAGGGGATGTTTGCGGGGGGTGGGGGGTGTCCTGAGCCTTCTCCTGCAGGAACAGGGGCAGGGCCTGTGTTGCATTTGCAGCCAGGTCCACATTTCAGCTCAAGGACCTGCAGAGACTCTTTTGTAGTGCAGGTAGTCTGTGGAGAGCACTGACACACACCTTCCTCTGCCAGCTCTGATATGAGTGGCAGCTCTTTTATCTCCATCCAAGGGGTCTTCTGCAAGACCTCTTTGAACTTCCAATCTTCTACCAGGACCTCTTCTGGACCTGTAGGCTGGTCTCAGCATCCAGGTGGCACCAAGGGGGCAAATCTCTTCACAGAGTCCCTGTTACACAATCCCCATCTCAGTGTGCAGGTGATGAAGTCCCTTCTGGTGTATTAGAGGTTGGTTTTGGCAGGCATCACCAAGATTGGAGACCTCCTGGACTACGACCAGAGGGACTAGGTAGATCCCCAAGCACTGGGTTGACACATAGGCTGTGTTCACACAGCATTTTTGTTTC
>ML681963.1:40588624-40619264 GCA_007922195.1 Podocnemis expansa
GAGGAAGTGAAATAGCAGGTTCACACTGTGAACCTGCTATTTCGTTTCCCGCTTTTTTTCTTATTTCGAAGTAACGTTTTGTTAATTCGAAATACGTTATTTCAAAATAAGGCGTTATTTTGAAACAAGTTGTTTCGACACAACTTGTCTCGAAATAACCATGTGTGTGTGAATACAGCCATAGAATAGAATCGTAAGGTTGGAAGGGACCTCGTGTGGTCATCTAGTCCAACCCCCTGCTAAAAGCAGGACCACTCTCACTAAATCATCCCAGCCAGGGTATTGTCTAACCAGACCTTAAGTATCTCCAAAGATGGAGATTCCACCACCTCCTTAGGCAACCCATTCCAATGCTTCACCACTCTCCTGGTGAGAAAGTTTTTCCTAATATCCAACCTCAACCTCTCCAACTGCAACTTAAAACCATTGCTCCTTGTTCTGTCCTCTGTTACTACTGAGAACAGCCTAGCTCCCTCCTCTTTGGAGCACCCTTCAAATAGTTGAAAGTTGCTATCAAATCTCCCCACAGTCTTCTCTTCTGCAGGCTAAATAAGCCTAATTCCTTCAGTCTCTCCTCATAAGTCATGTGTACCAGCCCCCTAATCATTTTCATCGCCCTCTGCTGGACTCTTTCTAAATTAGGGGTCTCAAACTCAAATCACCACAAGGGCCACGTGAGGACTAGTAGAGGGCCGCATGAGGACTAGTACATTAGCCAGAGGGCCGCACTACTGAAACCTTTTCATACAATGATATTGCAAATATCAGTAAAGATCGTGTCATCGTGGGCCACAGGAAATAGCTTTAGGGGCCGCATGCGGCCCCTGGGCCATGTGTTTGAGACCCCTGTTCTAAATTGTCCCCATCTTTTTTGTAGTGGGGAGCCCAAAACTGGAGACTGTATTCTAGATGCGGCCTCACTAGTGCTGAATAGAGGGGAATAATCACATCCCTCGATCTGCTGGCAGTGCTGCTACTGATACAGCCCAATATGCCATTAGCCTGTTTGGCTACAAGAGCACACTGTTGACTCATATCCAGCTTCCCATCCACCATAACCCCAAGGTTCTTTTCTACATTACTGCTGCTTAGCAGATCTGTCCCCAGCCTGTAGCAGTGCATGGGGATTTTCCATCCTAAGTGCAGGACTTTGCACTTGTCCTTGTTGAACTGCACTTCTTTTGGCTCACTTCTCCAGTTTATCTAATTCTCCCTGAATCCTGTCCCTGCCCTCCAGCATGTCTGCCATTCCCCCCAGCTTGGCGTCATCTGCAAATTTACTGAGTGTGTAATCTATCCCATCATCAAGATTGTTAATGACATGGGGCTCTCCACCCTTAGAAACCCCTGGCATGTACTCCAGGAGGTGAGGGCAGCCTTACTACCCAGTGCTCAGGCCTACTTTGAGCAGGTCCTTTGAGGGGGTGCTCTTCACCCACCCCTCACCCTGGGCCCTCTGGACCTTCTCATTGGTGGCCCTACCTTACAAGCCTCCTCCAAGCTGGCTGTAGCATTTGTAGCTGATGCACTTCCTAACTATGCCGCAGGCACATCTATACATGCTCGTTCTCCACACTATCCACCAGGGGCATTGTTGTCCCCCCAAAAAGGGTCCACCCCTCTGCCCCGCCCTGGGACCAATCTGGCCCTGAGTCCAGATCGAGCCCCAGCCCAGATCTGGCTCTTGCTGCTGCTGGCCAGTGGCAGGAGCCGGATCCGGGACAGAGCCAGCCCAGGGCAGTGGCAGTGATGTCCCTGCTCTCCACTGTCTTGCTTTCATGTCTCACCCTGACACCAAGTGACAGGACCTTTTACCACCTGTGGAAAGAGGGAAAACCCATTGGACCAGTCCGTACACCACCTTGGTCACATGGCTGACCAGGGATATTAGCTGATGGCTCCTTCATGGAGCTGGGAGCATGGGTGTGTTCCTGCTGCAGTTCACCCCTTGTTCAGATACCTGTCCATTTTGCAGTGTGAGGGATATCCTGGCATGCATCTGGAGAACGCCTGGTTGCAGCCCCTACTCCGGCTCCTCCACAACCTCCTCCTGAGGTTCTGGATGACCTTGTCCCCACACCCCATCCATGGCCCCACAAAGTTGCAAGACCACCTCAGCCTCCTCCTTGCCTTGGCCAAGGTGACCATCTGCAACACCAGGGAGAGGATGTTGACTGAAGAGGTGCTCTGTGACTGTGGGGTCAATTTCCGTTCCTCAGGTCAACCACGTATCTAGGCTGAGGTCCTCTGACTCCTTAGCTTCTTTAGAGGAGCAAAAGGTGCTATCCAGAGTTCTCTGCTCAGTGTCCCCTTAAAGATCACTCCAGTTAGCCCTCTGACCTTCACTCCTCTTCTTGTTTTCTCATTTGTTGTCCCTTGAAATTAGTTGAGTCCCACGCCCAGTAGCTCATCCCCCTTAGGTTGAAAGGCTGTGGATGGGGCTGTGCCTGCACATATTCTGGAAGCCAGAGAATAATCATGACACCATAAGCTTAGGAGCTGCCCCCATGTCTCTGTGTGTGAAAATTTCACCCTTATGGCCCAATCCCTCTGCTACTAAAGTCAATGGCAAAATGCTAACTGCCATGAATGACCTCTGCCCCAGGCTTTTAGTGTAGAAAATGGGTACCAGGGCACCTGGCTGCTAATTCAGACACCAATGAACACTTTTGTGGAGGCCTCGCTGAGTCATTTGACTTTGTCTGGCCAGGTCTTTGCATCTACAGCCTGGGACATCTGGAGGGTGTAGGGGAGTCTAGAGGGATGTTTTCACATAGGATAATGGTGTTCTCTGATGCCCAGGCTGCACCTGCTGCAGTGGTCTTGTTTTGAAGCTTTTCTTGGCAAGTACACTAGAAAAGTTCTTTTTCTCATATGCAAGCTGAAAGTCTCTTCTAATCACATGAATCCAGAAGCTGGGACTTTAAGAAAAGCCCCAGGCATTGTGGCATTCATGCTGGGGGAAGATGGCCATGTTGAGGGCCATGGTACATGAGGTACGTTACACAAGCTGAGGTTTCTTTTCTTAGACTCCCACACACTTACTGATGTGTAGCTTACAGCTCTTTTCCACATCACCTCTGACTTGGACTCAGTGACTAACCCAGTCAGAGGGGATGTACACTGGCTTGACTAACACCCCAGGGGCCAGAATGGAGTGAGGAATGTTGCAAGAAAAGCAGTTTACAGGAGGCTTTAAGTTGAAGGCGATTTCCTCCTGTTTAAACAAATGTTTTCCTGCACCCTCAGTGTGTCAGGCTACATGAGCTCCAATTCCTTGAACCCTAATTTACACCCTACCTGTGAATTAGGCTCTAATTTAGCTGGGGAACTTCTCCAAGGTGCTTAGAAGACATAGGCCCAGATCTCCAAAGGTATTTAAGTAACTAGCTTGCATAGTTTTGAGCACCTGGGCCTTAGGGTGTTCAGAGAATGCGATCTTCATCACCAACCCTTGAGACCAGATGCATGCAAAATGGCAGCTGCCCATTACCTCCATTTCTGCCTCTTCTCAAAGGGAGCCCCCACAGCAGCTTAAAACCCCTGGCACCATTTAGGGACCCTCGCTCAGTGCTGGTACAGAGGAAATAGCACCACCTAGTGAATCACCATGGAAAAGAATGGCGCAACTTTGCTGAAGGATTATCATTGTCAATGGAACCTGACAGCGGGTCATTGATCCTTCTGCAGGTGTGTGGGGGGGGAAGACTAAGCCCAGGGCCACCCCAGCAGATAAGAGTTGAGCACACCCATGCAATAACAGGTTTTGTCTGCTAGTCAGTGCTTAGAAGGCAGACAGTTGTTTGATTTCCATGTGTAGTTATGGACTCTCCGAAAGTTTCCCCATGCTATAGCTTGAGATGTACGTGCAACGTGTATGCTAGCTCATGGACAGATGGCGCTGGTGATTTCCCTGGAACCCACTTGCTCGCCAGGACAATGAGAATTTTCTGACACACACAATAGCCAAATATTTTTGGGCTGCCAGTCTTTCCCTGAGCTGTTCTACTCAACCGCACTACCATGATGCCTTTGTTTAAATGAACCACTGTTCTACTCCCAGGTTGCTCAGGGAGTCTGTCCAAGGGCTCCTGATCCACAGCAATGTCAATGTAAATCTTCTTAGCTCTCCACCTGCTGATGAGCAAGGGGGATCTGCAGAACAAAACAGACGTGAAAAGTCAAAGGGGGTGGGTGTGGCATAATGTTTGGAGCATTGGACTGGCTATCAGGGCTGCTAAATTACATTCCCAGCTCACTGGGGTGGTCTTGGATGAGTTGTTTTTCCCCTCTATGGCTCCATTTCTGCATCAGTGGAGAGAATACTTCCCCCACATCACAGGGAGCTGCATGTGCTGTTTGTTTGGGATCCTGGCACCTTCTCCCCCTATTTCACATCACTTCTAGGCAACAAAGATAGTGGTGAGCACTGCAACGGGGTACACCATTGTCCTTTCCCCCCTGACCCCAGGCCGTCCCAGCTCCACTGCCTGGGAAGTAAGGCCATAAAGCCTATGGCTTCCCTACTGTTCCATATGAGATTTTGAGTGCTATTGCTAGCACTGGTGGCCTTTGCTCCTGGGGCTCTGCAAGAACAAAACCAGAGGCTGTGCCGTATGTGCTACAATCTGTCAGGGAGACTTTTTACTTTTGTTCTTCCCTGTTTCGTTGTTTCTACTGAGACCTTCTCTACACCCACAAGCTGCACTGCTGTCTAGTCATCTGGGCTCAACCCTCCTCCCACGGGAGGTCAGGACAACAGGAACAGGCAACTGTGGGTGTGAAACAGGCTGAAGGCAAATTCGCTAGAAGGTCAGTGAGGATAAACCAGGGTGAGTTAGCAGAGAACTGAGCAGGGCTACAGTCTTGGAAGAAACTTTTAACCACTTTCCTGGATTTCCCCATTCTTATCCATCTGACCTATTTCCAGCCTGGCTTCAGCTGATTGTTCTTTCTGGGGCTTTGGTTTTTTTACTGATAGCTATTTTTAGGCCTTTGGTTTGGGTTGTCCCCAACTCAGCACCACAGAGTCCACTCCAAGCCATAGGAACAAGCAGATTCTGCCCCAGCTCTTGTTGCCTGGGGACAGATGATCCCACATCTGCAGCCTCCATCCATCTCCTATGAGGATCATTTGGGGTTAGATTCTGATTGTGATGTCCCAGGATACAATCCAGACCAATAAGTAGCTGGTTCACCCTTGCTCCTGTAGCCTCCAACCTGGACTGCCCATGGTTTCCAGCAGGTAGGTCACTCCCAGATGTGTCTGTGTACTCTGCAGTCAGTCAACCATACGTGGCCTCTTACTGACCTTAATCCACAAGGAGACCCTGACACGCTTCCAGCCCGATTTTCCCACACAAGCTCATGTCCTCTACTGTCCAGCACTCTCCTGGACAGTGCAAATATACTGAGTCCATTCATCATTCTTTTAGGGGAACAATGTGCCATCTTATTATTTTAAATAGCTTTCCAGACCCTTCAACATAAACACGCTGCACTAGGTAAAATAAAAAATGTTTATTAACAACAAAAAGAGGGGATTTAAGTCAGTGCAAGACACATGAAAGTCAGAAGCAGTTAGAAGAAAAAAGATAAAGATAAAATGTGTACTAGTGCCTAACATCAAACTATATTAGAGTCAAAGCAAAGTTTTATCATCACATGCTTTCAGCAGCCTTGCTGACCAAACTCTTTAGATCAGGACCCCTTCTACAGAATCCAATGGCTGCTTCCTTTGTTTTTTTGGTGCAGTGAATGAAATGGACTGAATGAGAATGAGGGGTGTCTTAGAGCCAGAGATGGCTTTTGAGGTAAGCAAAGCAGGCGGTTGCCTAGGGCCCTGAGCAGTAAGGGGGCCCTGTAGCGGTCGCCTGCTTCACTTACACTACCACTAGCATGGTGGTGGGGGAGCAGGGGACCACGGACTGCCAGGGCCAGAAGCTGCAGCACCCGCCCACATGCCTGGCCTCTCTGCGTAAGGGGAGGAGCAGCAGCACTCCTCACCTGCCTGCAGTTGGCTGTGCCTCCCCAGGGGGGAGGGAGGAGAGTGGCCAGCGTGGTGCACTGCGGCATGCCAGGAGTGGCGCTCCCTGGAGCACCTTGCTCCAAAGAGTTCAGGCCGCTTTGCCCCCCCCCCCCAGTCCTGAATGGGACTGATCCAGGGCCTGGGGGTGAGGTAGCCTCTGTTCAGGCCTGGGGTGGCTGGGGGCAAAGCAGCCCAAACTCTTTGGAGCAGCCACTCCAAGGGGCCCCACTCCTGGCAAGCTGCAGCTCCACGGCCCCCCACTCCCCCCCGCAGGAGTTGGGACTGTGGAGAAGTAGTTAAAACAGCAGCGGAAGCCTATAGGGGGCCCCGTGAAGGGTCTTCACCTAGGGCCACCAATTGCCTAAGGCTGCCTCTGTGTAGGGCATTGGTTTTCAAACTTTTTTCCTCAGCACCTAGTTGAAAAAAAATCACTTACGCCCATGACCCAACAATTACATTTTTGAGCAATGCATTCTAGTCTTTTGGCAGGGGCAGCAGAGGGCAGCTGTGATCCAGTGCTTGAGAGTTTGTTACCCAGTACTGGGTCCCAACCTTAAGTTTGAAAACCACTGTCTTAGGGCATCTGCCCCTTCTTTTTATACTCCTGTCCTCCCTTTGAGAAGTACTTCCAGCTGGGAGCAAGGCAACAGGCAGTCTGCGTGGAAGTAAGCTCCATGTTGTTTCTTTGCTAAGATTTAGGTTTTTTGCCCCATCCCCTTTCCTAGGAAACAATGGCCACTGAGTAGAAAAAGGTACACCAGCCTTCTTTACACTTGGCTATGGCATCAGGTTGCTCTTTGTTTCTGTGGAACTGGTTTGACCACTCCCCATACCTACATGGAAAATATGTTCTTCTTCGAGCACTGCTCAGATGCATTCAGTAATAGGTGTCTCCGTGCTGGAGCACTGGATTGGTCGGAAAAAACTTGTCCTAGCCTGTCAGAAGAGGGGAGGCGACCACCACCCCTCGCACCACCCGTGGCTATATATACAGCTACCTCCTGACCCCTCCTCAGTTTCATTTCTTCCGCCTTGCGTGTCAGATCTGGAACGTCCGCTCCTTGCGAATCGCAAGCAGCCTGTCTCTTCGTCTTGGATTCACTGTCCGGCGGGGCACATCTCCTTGTGGATTTAATTCCACCGCGAGAGCCCAACACTGGACCGGAACATCGCATCAAAGAGGCCGGGGTTTAAACCCTGTGCCGAGTGCTGCAAGGCCTTCCCCCGGGACGACCCCCATGGGAAGTGCCTCAGGTGCCTGGGCAAAGACCACATGGTCTCGGCGTGTCCCATTTGTCTCTCCTTTAAACCACAAACGATTAAGGAGAGGGGACAGCGATGACGTGCCCTAGCCTCGGAGGAGGCTCGGCACTCTTCACCTGAAACTTCAGGTTTGAGCCTGGCACCGAGACCCAGCTTGATGCCGGATCCTACATAGGACTGTGCCACCAGTGGCTGCCGCTGCACCACCACCTCGGTGCCGACTCCGGCACCGCAGCACCTACCCGGCGCCTCAGCACCTTGGCACCGATCGAGGTTGCCCTCAGTCAGCCCGGCACCATCGGCACCAGGGTCGCCTTGGCACCGTCGGTGCCGGGCTTGCCTCGGCACCACACCATATCATCTCCGGTGCCGACAACATGGTACAGCTCAGCCTCACCAGTGCCAACATCACCTCGGCACTGGCTGACTCTAGCCTCAGCACCGTGGAGCCTGGTACTGAAGGAACAGGAACCCTCCCGCCCGAGCAGTCCTCCATCCCCTAGCGAGGACTTGCCCGTGACTCATGCGGAGTCATTTCTCATCCCGTCCACCCCAGAAGCGGTGGAATCAGCACGAGTCCTGCTGCTCCTCCCGACTCCCCCGGCCCCACTTCTGATCAGAACGGGCAAACCGGCCTTCATTTCAAAGGCCTGGGTTCATCTGGGACGCTCACCTTCACCACCCAGCACCCTGTCTTCCACCCCACCGAGGGCTGACATCACTCCACCGACGGCACTGGGCTGGGAATCCCGATCCCTGTCCCCCACCTCCAGCCTGGAAGAGGGACCTTCCAGGGGCTCCAAACAGCCACAGTACCGCACATCAGCACCATCACCCTTCCGGTTTCGGCCACAAGAATGGTCCTCTGAGGGAAATCCCTCCCCTCTGCAGCGGACCCTCAGTGCCGCGCTGTCCCCGGCACCGGAGTCCTTTATGGGCAACCTTTCAGTGCACTTTGATCTGCTGCGCCGGGGCACAGCCACTTAGGTATGGAGGTGAAGCCCCTGAACCTTCCCCCCAATACCCTGTTTGGACCGGCATTTGCCTCCACGGCACCTTTAGCAATTCTGCCCCACCTGAGTATGTTGGACCCTGCGCGGTCCCAGGAGCAGAGTCCAAGCTCTGTTCCCCCATTTTCGGATATGGCGAACATGAAGTATCGGGTGTCTGAATTGGACTATCCCTTGCTCGCTGGCCACCCAGTCCCCCCAAGGAACGTGGTCCAGATGGCAATGGAGGCCAGAGAACTCCCCAGGGACCCCCTCCCTTCCTCCCTCCCTCCAGGGAGACAAGGGAACTGGATTTGTTAGGCCACAAGGTGTATTCCTCATTGGCCTTTCAACTGCGGCTGACAAACAACCAGGCTATAACCAGTAGGTACTTGCTGGATGTCTGGGAGTCCCTAGGGAGATTTAGAAATATGCTTCTGCCTGAGGCCAGGGATGAGTATGATGTGTTCTTGGAGGAAGGCAACATAATCTCCCAAGACCTCCTTCTTTCAGCCCACGATGCAGTGGACACTGCAGCTCGCACCATGGCCTCAGCGTTACCCTCCACAGGGTAGCATGGCTCAGAGGCTAAAGCACCCCCTAACGTTCAGCAGGTGGTCCTTGACCTGCCCTTTGAGGGGAACGTCCTGTTTTCCCTGGAAACTCTCTCCGTGGTAGGTAAGGCCCAGGATCATCGAGGAGAGGCCAAGTATTTCGGCCTTCTCCTTCCCGGACCCACCCCTCTGACTTAGCTTCCCAATTCCCCGGACAGGACAACCCCCTCTTTTCCTTCCTGCCTCACTCATGGCGGAAAAAGGGCCTTCGGTCACCCCTCCCCAAGGAGAGGCCCCTCTGACCACCATTACCCTCTTTAGCCTTGGGGTGCAGGGGGCCCCCGAGGAGTCACTGTTGCAGACGGACAACTCCCCCCCCCAATAAGGAAGATAGGTCCAATGGGAACCGTCCCAGTCCTTCCCCATTCTCTCCCTCCCTCAATTGCGGGACCAACGATTCGATCGGGATGCCAGGGGCTGACAATATAATGACACCCACCTATGGTGCTGGTTTCCCAATACCATAGCCACCCCCCCCCCCACTCCTTAAGCAGCGATTTCCCTGAGGATGGAAACTGCCCCTCTCCTATTCCTAACAGCCCTTCTCCCTGAATACTCCCCACCGCACTCCCCACCCTCACACCTTGTTGAGGGATGGAGACGCATCTCGTTGTAGCCCAGCTACAGCAGGGCTCCGAGACGTGCACATCCAAAGCCTACTCACAACAGGACTGTGCCTGTGATCATGACGCGTGTCCCAGGTAGGCCCCCTCGTTCTGAGTTAGGGGAAGGGGAGGGGATGTCCCAGGTCATACCACCATCTTCTGCGCTGTGACCCCCCCCACCTTTCGACAAGACTTTCCACTGCACACTAAGGGGACACATCTCTGTAGTAATTTAGCTACCTGGATAGCTACTTCTTCTGGAAGGGACCTCTACAGTGGGTTTTACCCCTGCACAGGCCCTAGGTACGGCCCACCCCCCGCTTCCCACCCTCATACGGTTCCTCATCTCTACCCTATGGTCATCTAGTGGGAACCAGGGGCCCACGTCAGGAACCCTCATCTTGGTCTACCCCCTCCGAGGTAGCCCACACTTCCCTGACCTCACCGAAGTACAGCCAGGGCACCCTTTTTAAACCCTGAAGGGGAGATGCCTTGCTGTGTATCATAGGTTGGGAAACTGTGAAAGGTCTATCCCTTCAAGTGCCCTCCCACATGTGGCTCCCGCCTCGGTATCCACTGCCTCCTGGACAGTTGTCTTCGGCAGACAGAAGGTTCCCTGCTTCCAGGGCACTTGCGTAATCCCTTGACCTATGGTCTTATCCCTCTTCCGCCCTGCTCCCCTGCTGGACCGTCCCACTACGCTGCATGTAGCCCCTTGGTGCTACAGCATTTTCCCCATGTGCGTTGGCGGTGCCTGGCAGTTCTGCGGTTCCCCTTTTTCCCCTCTTAAGGACCCGTTACACCCTCTGCCGTTATGATGGCACGACACACAGAGAACCCAGTCTGTACAAGATGTAACAGTTTGGGGCTGTACCCCTTTATTCGCCCTTTGGCTCCCCCCGGGGAGAAAACTTTATTGGGTTCTCTGACTCCAGGGTGTCCTTCCGACGTGGTAGCTGCCACCTTGTTATGGCTCCGTTCTCTAGCTTAAGAAGGACCCTTCCTTGGCAGTGGAGTTCCTCACTATCCATGTATTGAAGAGTTTTCCGCACTGGCAGCCCTGGCATGGCAAAGTGGTAGTGTTGTTCCTCAGGGAAGCACCTTAGGTACTGAGTCCACGGTCTTTCATGGCCCTCCTTCAATTTCTCAGTCACCGAGGGGCTGTCTAGATGGTAGTAAGAGTTCTCTGCAATATTCCCTGTAAGCTGTGTCAGTGAGCGGTGGCGCAGCTGCCACCGCTCACTGGCACAGCAAGCGCTGACCCCAGCTCAGGTCCCTGATCGAAGAAGCTGGGGTCAGGGCTGGTGGGGAGCAGCAGCAGTGAAGCGGGGGAGCTGGGGTCGGGGTTGGCAGGGAGCAGAAACCGGTTCGGAGGAGCTGGGGTCGGGGCTGGCGGGGAGCAGAAGTGGGGATTGGAGGAGCAGGGGTCAGGGCTGGCAGGGAGCAGAGGATCTGGGGTTGGAGGAACTGGGGTCGGGGCTGGCGGGGAGCAGCAGCCAGGATCAGAGGAGCCAGGGTCGGGGCTGGCGGGGAGCAGAAGTGGGGGAGCAGAGGAGCCGGGGTCGGGGCTGGTGGGGAGCAGAAGCTGGTTCAGAGGAGCCAGGGTCGGGACTGGCGGGGAGCAGAAGTGGGGGAGTGGATGAGCCGGGGTCAGGGCTGGCAGGGAGCAGAAGCCGGTTCGGAGGAGCCGAAGTAGGGGCTGGTGGGGAGCAGAAGCGGGGGAGTGGAGGAGCCGGGGTCAGGGCTGGTGGGGAGCAGAAGCTGGTTTGGAGGAGCTGGGGTTGGGGCTGGCAGGGAGCAGAAGCGGGGCAGCGGAGGAGCCAGGGTCAGGACTGGCGGGGAGTGGAGGAGCCAGGGTCAGGTCTGGCGGGGAGCAGAAGCTGGAGATCGGAGCTGGGTTGGGGGTTCCCAGGCTGGGGGCAGATTAGAAGCTGGGGAAAAGCTCGTGCCACGCGGGGGGGTTGATGTGTAAGGAAACGTTTTGTTTCCCTTTCAAGTCATTACTACCACATAGGTCAGTGGTTCCTCCCATTTTGATATCTTTACCAAGTGCCATAAACAATGCTTTAGGAGGAGGTGTCCCCTCCATGTATTTTTAGCACAGGTCTGTTTTCAGTTGGAAGCTGGTAAAGGAAAGTTCAAAGCTTGCAGACAAGAACACCATAAAACTGGTAGATAGGGATTGTAGCAGAGAGAGAAGGCAGCCTGATCTAACTTTTTCAGTAAAGTGGAAAAACTGTCATTGACCTTAATTAACATTAGCTCAAGTAATATATAGGCCTAAATCAGGGTGACTTGTTTTAGCTCAGTGAGTGAGATCTAGTCTGAATTGGCACATTCATTAGGAATCTCTAAAAAATAATAGAATTGTATTGGCTATCTGTGATCATCAGCTCTTATCAGTGTAATTTCTTACAAATTTTCTTTATGTATTTTTGCATCTTCTAAAGGTGAACTGAAATTACAGACAACCAAAATGTTTGTTGTTCTGGAAAAGGTAATGCTGGTACACTGAACACATTCTTAGACTTTTGTCATCTATACACTGACAGAAGATAAGTTCCCATTCCTGGCCCAGTTGGTTGATATACGTGGTACGTTTCAAGCATCTAGTGCAGATGCTGAACGAGGCTTCAGTCTAATGAACAATATTAAGACAGAGCCTCGTAACAGGTTGGATGTTTCTCATCTAGACACGCTAATGCGCATCAAGTCATATCTAAGTGCTGGATTCAAGGCTGACCTAGACTCTGTATATGCATCCTGGAAATGTGACAAAGACAGGCGTCAAAAACTGAGGTGTAGAGGAGGCTTGATAGGCAGCATCATTGCTTCATATTTGTTTAATAAAAATGTTAAACTGAAATACTGTGGTTATATTAATTTACTAAAGTTTGAACAAAAAGACATCTATACAATATTCCTTCTCTAAGCTGGTGATGCAACTGAGCAAGTTATGGATGCACTTGGGGAGCCTATGGGCAGTGGCTCAGGGGCCTGGTCTCGGGACAGGGAATGGGTAGGGATCTTGCTCAGCTGCATCCATAAGTTGCTGAGCTGCATCATCAGCTTAGAGGGAACATTGGTTCTCTGCCATCCTTTTTCCTTCCCCCTCATGCTTAGTGAGAGCTTCGAGGGGCAAAAACCCCACAAGCTTAGACCAATGGGGCCCGTACCTTACATTTTAGCTGCCCGCAGTCCCTAGTAGGCTGTTTTCGCCAACATTGCCTCAGGCCACCATGCAGTCAGCACCTTTCCAGGGCCTCTCTCCTGCGAGAGCCCGGTCATGGTACCAGCTTAGCCGAATGTGTGCTCCTGTGCTACCAGGTCATGAATTAGCATGCTATAGGCCCGTCCTGCTTGGCTTGACTCTATACCTCATGGCTAGGGTCCTATGGTCTTCTCAGTCGCCCTTGAGCCCACCATACAACCTTGTATTCTTTCCTCTCCTTAGCCAGATGGCTTGCTTGGCTGCATCCTAGGTAAGGGGCTTTGCCATTCCCTTACTTCTCCTTGCATGCTCAGTAGTCGCCAGATCAGTCCGTGACTATGTGGCTCCTGCAAAAGCCTTTGGGTGCTCTATGTCTGCCCTTTCTTTGTTCTCACATGAGATGCAACCATATGGCTAGTCTCATCGGCTGGTTTTCAGTGTTCTCCTTCGCGTCCACATGACACGGCCTAGGCCAGACGCCGTAGTCTATCGATTACATTCCACGTTTTTCCTCCTAGGCAGGGCACCTGCGTAACCTGTCTTCTTAGGTTGCGCCCCTTTTCTCCGGCTGGTAACTTCACCAACCTGCGTATGCGCTCTGCCTCAGCAGGTTCGGTGCCCTGTTCTTGTTGACCCTCAGCCCTTGCTCCTCTTGGGCCGCCAAGGCCCGTTCGCCTCTTGTCTTCGGTGAACGTCTTGCTGCGGGGCCTCCACCTTACAGGGCCTGTTGCTGTGCTGTAGGCAGAAGTACCAACTCCACCTGCCGTCCTTTCAGCATGGCTAGTAGTCACCTATTACTGAATGCATCCAAGTAGTGCTTGAAGAAGAACAGTGTGTTACTCTCCAGTAACTGTCCTTCTCTGAGATGAGCTGCTTGGATCCATTCAGGTCCCTCCCCTCCATCCCTGCTTTTGGAGTTGGCGACTCTAAGGAACTGAGGAGGGGGGGGGGGAGGCAGCCATATATATAGCCATGGGTGGCGCAAGGGGCGGTGGCCGCCTCCCCTCTTCTGACAGGCTAGGACAAGTTTTTTCCGACCAATTTGGTGCTCCGGCACAGAGACACCTATTACTGAATAGATCTGAGCAGTCCATCTCAAAGATGGACAGTTACTGGAGAGTAACCCACCGTTTAGTCCTGACTTCAGCCTATGTTTATAACCTCATATATAATGTTGTTGTTTGCATTTTGCCATGATCTTACTGATCAGCAAATTATACATTTTTAAGTGACATCTCACAATGATGATACCTGGTACAGAGGTTATTACAGTGATATGTGAGGTGTGAACACAGGTGTACAATCATACTTTGGAAAAACTCCCATTGACAGCAGTGGGACAACTTGAGGGCTGGGGCTACCCAATCTGCTGGTGAGTGTACATGACAGGTCCTCTTCTGTGCCCACTCCCTCAAGTATATGACTCTGTTCCAGCACCAGTTATTTCTTTTGATGCAAAAATGATAGGGACGGAAATCACATTCTCTATCCCTTCCGTGTGGTTGCACCTGTGCTGGGTCAGAGCATCTTATTTAAAAAAAAAGTAACTGCAGCCCAGTTTGGAGCAGAAAGTCTAGCATTTAGGCCTGGAGTTCTGAGTTATCTAATTAGAAAAAGGGCCCTGGTCTCATTGGCTATGTCTCTACGTAGAGGCTTATTTCGAGTTAAGTTGATTCAAAATAAGTTATTTTGAAATAAAATTGTTATTTTGAATCAACTTAACTTGAAATAAGGAAAAACACCAAATTGAAATAGCAAGTCCTAACACAGGACTTGCTATTTCAAATCAGGAGAGAGGCAGCATGGGAGATGTGGCAACATGGCCCCCTGTCAGGGCCATGTTGTCAACCAATTCTCTGCCACTGGCTCTGCAGAGCCAGCAGCAGAGGAAAAAAGCCCCCAGAGTCAGAGATGGGGTGGCGCCCCTCCTCCCTGCCACTTCCCCGGCAGCAGGGCGGGGACCAGAAGTCGGGGTGCCTGGTACCCCTGCCGCTGGCCAGGTGGCAGGGACTGAGCTCTCCAGGCACATGGTGATCCCCCAGCCCCTGGCCACCTGCAAGCGGCGAGGAGTGATGCTGGCTGCGACAGCCCCTGGCCACCTGCAAGAAGTGAAATTGACCAGGCTGCAGAGTTCAGCCACTCTGCAGTCTGGCCAATTTCATGCTCTGAAATTGACTAAGTTGCGGAGCCTGCCAGGGGCTGGGGGACCTGGTATTTGCCCTGGCTGCTTGCAGGCAGCCAGGGGCTAGGGGACCGGGGCGCCCCTACAGCTCAGCCACTGCTCAGTGATGCAGAGTGCCCTGCAAGCTCTGCCCCTGCCACCCTGCAAGCGGTGGGGGTGCAGGGCGCCCTAATCCTGCTCGCCCTGCAGCCTCAGCTCTATGGCTGCTGGTGGGGCGGGGTGGGTGCCAGAGCCTCCTAGCCCTGCTGCCCAGGCTCCGCGGCTGCTGGCAGGGTGGCAGCTGCCGAAGCCCACTCACCCTGCTGTCCAGGCTCCGCGGCTGCTGGTGGGGCTCCAGCAGCTGCAGCCCCGCCAGCAGCTGCGGAGCCCGGGCTGTGGGGTGAGTGGCTCTGGCACCCGCCCGCCCCCCTGCTAGCTGCCAGCACCCCTGAGAAGGGGGACAGCCAGCACTCTCATCTGCCACAGGGGCTGCAGCCAGCACCCTGGACAAGGGGGGGCAGCCGGCACCCTGATTTGCCACCTGAGCAGCTGCTAGCACCCCCAACAAGGGGGGACAGTCAGCTCCCTGACCTGCTGCCCCTCTGGGCTCCCCTGCACCTCCGCTCCCTGGCCAGGGTGCTAAGGGTGGTTGGGTTTTCCTCGGAGGAAGGTCAAAGCCTTGATTCAGAACAATGTTGTTTCGAAACAAGGCGTCCGAAGAGCCTTGTTTCGAAACAACCATTTTGCTTCAATGGCTGTGTCAAATTATACTAGGTTTAAGCTATTCCAATTCAGCATCTCCTGAATTGAAGTGACGGAGCTCGTCATTTTGATTCAAAAGAACGTCGTGTGGACTAAATATTTTTTAAATTGAAATAACCACTGTTATTTTAAACTACTGTTTAAAATGGACATGTGGACACACCCATTGATCAGAAGTCTTTAGTGAGTTGTCTACTTTTGGTGGCATCTCAGGGTTAGAGTGAGGTAGGGGTAGGGTGGTGGTATGCAGGACTGGTCACTTCAACAAATACTGAAGAATTAGAGGAGTCCAGAGAGAGGATGATCAATGGCCTAGAAAAAATCTCAGTGCAGAGGCTGAAAAGATGACTCTGTTATCACAGAAAGGAGATGAATAAGTGGAGAGCTGATAAAAGTATATATAATTAGGCACACACACACACCACAAACAAAACAAAAGAATGTTACTAAGGTTGCAAAATCAAACCCTTAAAAGGTGGACAATGCTGGATTGAAGGTGGCCTTTTCAAACTGAATTCAGCCCCCTACCTCAGTTCCAGTCTATGTTGACATGAGCACATGCTCTTATTTCCCCAGGATCCTCTGTCTGAGTTTACTGCCTGGATGGGCTCAATTAATAAGCAGCTATTCAGTATTCTGTGTTGTCCCAGTTGGTCAGTGTGTGGCTCCAACCCTCCTTTACTGTACACTATTCAAACCCTGCTCTGAAAACAACATTATTGATTTCCTCATGGGATTTTCTACAATGCTCATCTTTATAGCATCTGAATGCTTCACAAAGAATGTGTTCAGTCCCTAAGTGAGGTGAGGGCTGGTGTAATCCTCATTTTACAGGTGACATCCTCACCCCCAAGCCTGTCCCTTTCAGCCTGTCCATGTCCTGTTTCTTCTACACCTCTTCAGTCCAGGTAAATTCTCTTCACTGTGCCAGTCCCAGTCTCCAATTCTCAAGCTGCTGATCCAGGCTGAATCTCTTGTCTAGCTGGTCTCAGTTTTTCCTCCTCCCCCACCCCCAAATCTCAACTATGCACAGGTTCCCCTTTTGCATGCCTTGTCCTGTCTTGGTGCACTCTCCTCACTTCCTCCACAAATCCAGCTCTTGTCCCCTCTTCTTTCAAATGAGACAGCTTTGTCCTAGGCAGCAGCAGGGGGACAATGAAAGCAAAAAAAGATGCAGTCTCCCTACAAGAGTTGCAGAGCCTGGCTCCATTTAATGAGAGCCTTGCACAGGAGTTGCAGGTTCAACTGACTGCATCTCTGGGCTTGAGCATGTTCAGTGTAGACAGCATCTTCAAGGAATTTAGCTGTGAAACTCTAGCAAGTCTCTCCTGAGCATGCCTGAATGGCAGTTTTTCCAAGGCTTATAAATTGGGCAGATTTTTAACAGTGTTGGCAAGCCACCCTCCCACCAGATTTCCAGGTCCTAGTCCAAAGAACAGGGGATCTAAAGCATTTTTAAAAAAAGGTTGCCAGAAGTATTTAATGTGAAAAAATATTTTTTCCCATATCTCCTATTATACTTTCTGCACTATGCAAGCTGAGTGCAAGGCGGAAGAAAGGAAGGTGGTGGAAACCACTGCATCTGTGACTGGTGTTGATTTGCTACTAATAGGAAAAATGAAAAAGGGTTAGCCCATTTAGAAGGGGGTTGGGAGAAAAAAAAACATTAGATGATGTAGAGATTATCGGAGTGAGTCAAAGCTAAAATCTGCCTAGTCCATTCTCTTATCTGTGGCTGGCAACAGATGCTTCAGAAGCAAGCAAAGAACATCCACAATGGGCAACCATGGAATAATCTGCCCAGAGAGAAAGAGTCTTCATGACCCCTTCACATAGTACTAGGCTTATGTCTTGCAGCTGGAGGTTATAGAAGCCTTGCAAACATTTTTACTCCCTCTGTCACTGGAGATGTTTTTCTTACCCAGGTAAACAAGGTAAGGAAATCTTTCCTTGAACCCTACAAAGCATTTGAGCTAGGCACCTAAATTGACTTCATTAGGAGCTAAGTGCCTAAATCCCTTTGCAGATCTGAGCCTTGGCCTCAATAATTCTTTGTGGCAGTGAGGTGCCTGGTGACATAGATGTATAAAAGGTATTTCCATATCCATTATCTTTGTGTCACTGACTAACACCTTGTTCTTCTCTTCTGAGACAGGGTAACGTGGACCATGACCTATGATAATAGTCAGAGCCAGGGCCATCTAGCCCAGCATTCCATCTCCAGTAGTCCAGCACTGGGTGCTTTAGAGGAAGGTGAGAGAAACACCAGAGCAGCAATTATGGGATAATCTGACCTCAAGGAAAGTTTCCTCTGACCCTGAAAGGCTGTTGATTGGCTGGAATCCTAGGAGGGGATACACAGCCCTCCTGGACATACAGTCTCTGGCCCATGCCGCTGCAAATCTCCTTAGGTCAGTCCAGCCTGTCTGGGCTCTCTCATATAGAGGTGCCCTGCAGGGCCAGCGCAACATGGTAAGCGCAGTAAGCATTTCAGAGGGGCGCTGACATTTTGAGGGGTGCCAAAATGCACTGTACTGCTGACATCACTCATCTGCCCGGCTGTAATCAATCTGCTGCACTTTGGGGGGGGGCACCAGAAACCCTAGCGCCGGTGCCGGTGCCCTGTCGATGCTGGAAAGTAAGTCATGCCATGTGCTTTCAGCTGTCCTGGGATTCCAGGTGGTGTTGCAGAAGCCCCCTCTGCAATCAACAGTGCAGCAGTGACTGGTCTCCTAGCAGTTTCTACTTCCAGCTCCTCACCCCTGCACTTTGAAGTCTGTCAGCCCCTTGCTCAGCACTGCTGATGCTGATGCTTCACCTGTGTTCTCTTTCCACTCTTCGCAAGGCACTCTCTCCCCATCCCATTTCCCTCACCAGCCACTTGCTGGCTCAAACCTGCCATAGCTCCATGCAGCCAATTTTTTTGGAGTACATCCAGATCCTGACAAACCTTTTGCTGTGAAAACAGATGCCTTGAATTTTGTAATCAGAGCTGTGCTTTCACGAAATGCAGGCTCCAGTAACCAGCTCCATCCTCGTGCATGTTCTTTCCTTTAATCAACTGTTGCTGAGGAGCACTGTGATACTGGGACAAGGAGCTGCTCAAAGTCTAAATGATATTTGATGAATGGATATATCATTTGGAGGGGGCTTGGTTCCTAGTTCAGGTCACCACTGGTCATGACAACTTAGAATATCTTTGAACAGCTTGTAAAATTTATCAATAGCAGATCTGTTGGCCACTTTTCTTTGCTAAGTTTGATTTGATCTGGGAGTGGAAGGGTGACTTGTTGAAAGCAGAGTGAAGAATTTGAAGATTTGAGGGTTTATAATGGCCCCCGTCACAGACTTTCATTATGACATTAGACCACCAGTCATTTAAGAGTCAATCTCAAGGGGAGCCTTTCAATTGTTTTTAAAAGGCAGTCAGCTGGTGCCTCAGTTTCTTCATCCAAAGAGAGGGATAATACTTGCTGTCTTAAAGGAGTATTGTGTAGCTTACATCATTGTTTTTGCTTAGGTGTCTTGAGGTTAGAGACGCTGCTACCCTGAAAAATGGGTTGGCCTGAGCCCCACCCCTTTGGGCTGATCTAATCCCCCTGGGGCCCAGTTCAGGAGCCAGACTGCCTGGGTTCCTTCTGCGAGTGACCTGGGCCCAATCTGGCCTCTGCAGATAGCCTGAGTGTGGATGTGACCCCTGCCACTGCTGGCCAGCAAGAGGCAGCCCCTGGCCCAAATCCAGCCTGTGCCAGCGGTGCTGGCTAGCAGGAGACGTGCATCATCATCATCAGCCAGCTGGAGGCAGCCCTGGCCTGGATCCAGCTCTTGCCAGCAGCCCCTGCCCAGATCTGGCCATGCCCTTGCCTCTGCCAGGTTGGGGAGAGGGAACTGCTTGCAGTCCCCCAGGATACACCACCTGGGTTTGGGACAGTAGGGAACACCATTGCTTGGCCAAGCCTGCCTGTCCCCACTGGCCTGACCTGGGGAAGGACTGATTCCCCACCAAGCCCCCTGCAGCCAATCCCTTTCCCAGCTCCCTGTGACAGCCCAATTCCAGTCCCAGAGGGGCTGAGCCCCTGCCTGGCCTTGCCACCTGGTCCAACTGTGGGTCTGGAGAGACCAGTTCCCTGCCCAGCCTCGCCATATGGCCCAACTTCGGGCCTGATCCCTCCGCTGGCCCAACACTAGGTCCAGAGGGGCCAATCCCCTGCCAGGCCCTCCTCAGCCGATTCCCCTCCCAGCCCCCATCAGCCTCATCCCAAATGCCCTGGGCCCCACAGCTCCCCTAGTCCTCCTACCCCAGCCCCTACCTCAGTACTTACCTGTTACTGGTCTGGAGTCAGTCACTTGTGGGCAGTGACTGCTGTAGAGGGATTTAAAGTTCACTTGCTGCCGCAGCCCTGACCTATGTGACTCAAGAGCATGCTCAGGGTGGGGTGGCAGCTGAACTCAGGAAGGCAGATTCACTGCACCTGCGCCTTCTGTGCTAAAATTAGTCAGGCCTGGGCTGGAAGCTCACAGGGGCTCATGCCCCATGGGCCCAGTGGGAGCAACACCCTGTTTGAAGTCATCAGAACGAAAGTGATTTAGAAGTGGTGAGTGTTTCCACAATTAACCTTTCATTCATATGCACTCCTTCTCAATCACATTCCAAAGGGGCAGCCATGTTAGTCTAGTAAAGCAAAAAAAGCAAGGAGTTTTGTGACACTTAAAGATTAACAGATTTATTTGTCGCATGAGCTTTTGTGGGATAAAAGCTCATGCAATAAATAAATCTGTTAGTCTTTAAATGCCACAAGACTCCTTGTTTTGTTTTGTTTTTGTCTGAATCACAGGAGACTCAGATTTTATGGGAGAAGAATAAAAAAACAATCTCATGACAGAGGTTACCCACTCACACACCTGGTCTTTCTGCTGGGATGTGGAGCTTCTCCCCCAGCTCAATTCCTCTCATGTGGCTGTCTGCATCTCTCCTCTTGCCCAAACTTCTGTGTCTCTCCCAAGCTTCCTGATGGCAGATCTGTTTACACTTAGGTCTGTAGGTCTAATCACTGCTCCAGTCAGCCAGGGAGGGAGGAACAGGCTGAGCGACTGAGTCATCCTACAGCAGCTAGTCCCCATCCCATGCTGACCCAGTTCCTGCCTTTGGAGGGGCAGACAGGCAGCTGCAGCTCATGCTAGAAATGCAAGTGGGAAGGATAGGTAGGGGTTGGGGAAGGAGAGGAGAGCAGGAAGTCAGCCAGAGACCCATACAGTGACTGTGGTGAGGGGTGGAGGAAGAGCAGGGGTTAAAGTATAATTTGGTGGGCCCCAGAACTCTCTGGTACAGGTGGGCCCCCCTCTGGCATGGGTGAGCCCCCCAATACCTGTTCCCAGAACCGAACCCTTGCCCCAATACTCACCCCCAGACACAGCACACACACATGCATGCACGCGTGCATACAGACACACACATACACACACAGCCATCCCCAGGCACAGACACACATGCATGCACGCACGCACACATGTAGCCACCCCAGGCACACACACACACACACACAGAGCCACCCCCAGGTGCACGCACACACACACACACACACACACACACACACACACACACACACACACACACACACACACACACAAAATAACCCCACCAGACCCCACCAAAGCCCTTACCTCCGCTGTTTGCAGGCTGCCTGACCGGCCACAAGCTGCTCTGCCCTGCAGGGGGAGATTCACACACTCAGGGCCTGCCGTAGCTCTCTGCTGCCCGGGTTAAGGCGAGCTTAAGGTGTAGCCACCAGAACACTGCATTCTGGCCGCTCGTGTTATTTTTAGCGGGGCCCTGGAACGCAGCATTCTGTTGTCTTCTCCTATTGTTAGGGGCCCCAGAATGCTGCCAGGCTAAAAATAGGGGGCCCCAAAACTGTGTTTTGGTGCATTCCTGCTTACTTTAACCCCCAGGGAAGAGGTCTGGGGTGGAACCTTGTCCTCGGGCAGGAGTCATGGGGTGGGGCCTCAGGAGTGGGGGGGCAGGGTCTAGGGAGCTTGCATTCCCCAGGGGAAGCTTCAAAAAAAGCCTATGGGTGGAGCTGCCTAACCTTTGACCCAACAAAAGCCAAAGCTTGCAGGGTGCTCAGTGCGTTCCCTGCCTGCAACTGGTTGGTCCTGCCTCCTGTTTCAGCTTGTGCATGCTCAGCCTCTGCCCTTCTCTATCTTTGATGTCTGTGGCTCTGACTCCCACCTCTGCTTCCTGATCATGTGTTTGGCATACCCTCTTAGCTTTGGCATTTAGCTGCTGATCCTTACCTGGGCTTCTGCAGTTAGCTATGCCCCAGGGTGTCCTGTGGTCCTGATCCTTGACTTCAGCTTGGCTTCACTCTAACCTCAAGGACTGTCTACACCCCGATAGCTCTGACCATTAGGTATAACTGACAATGTCCCAGTCACATCCCTTGCAGGAGTCACCTGGGAACCATAGTCCAGCAGGACACCCATCCTAGCACTTCAGAGGATAATAGGAATAATGGGGCAATTGCTGGTTAGTTTAGATCATTCCCATGCATGTAGCTTGTCCCTTTAGGGTTCAATCCCATACCCCAAGGACCCCATTTAAAGCTCCTGCCCATTAGGATCACTTCCCCATATTCCCAGAAGACAGGGTAGCCATCTTGGCCAAAATAATCATTGGCCCTCTACCCGGTCCCTCTCTTTCATCACTGGACAGATGCTGCATCTGCCTCTTCATTCACATATCCAACCCCTCCATGCATCTGAATAACTCAGCCAGTGGGTTCCCCCTGAGCCATACCTTTGGGAGTGGAAGAAGGGGCAACTGGTGCCAGTCATTTAAGCTGTGGTGCTTACTGCCAGGCTGCCTCTGATTCTTGGGGGGTGGGGTAATGTTTTGGCTGTCAATGGTTGGGAAGCACTGAGCCATGCATTAGGTGAGAGCTACAGAAGCCCAGCCTGTGGGTGGCAGCCCAGCCCTGGCTCTCAGCTGACCCAACCCCCCCCCCCCAATCTTCCAACCTTCTTCTTGAAGACCTCAAAGCCCCAACTGAGGTATTGGATCCACAAGGACTTCAGTGCTGGCCAAGCAACAGGGTCACTGGCAATTGTTGGGCCAGGGTCTGTTCTCAGTCCTGGGTCAGAGCGGGTCACATCATTGTGACAGAGCAAAGGATCACTGGAGGCCATTGGGGGAGCCCTTGAGTGTCTTGGTTGCTTTCTGAGACCAAGCAAAGAACCCTTCATCGGTTCCATAAATCTGATCGATTCACTTACAAGTATTTTTGTCTGTCCATTCCGATTATCTGGCCAGGTCTGCACCTCCACTAGGGAGGCTTCCCACTCCTGTCCCACCAGGATCCTCCCATCTGGGACTCAGAGAGGCAGAACATGTTAAACGTGGACTGTAGTGCTCCATGGCAGGCCATGGAACTGGTCTAGTGATCTCTTGTATGCTGTGGTAACCACAGGTCCCCCTATACAGTATGCCATGGTAGAAAGGGTAGGCCCCAAAAAGAGGCAGGCATTGGGAAAAGCTAATTGAAGTGCTGTGTTATTCAGAGGTGCCCTTAATCCCCCAGCTACCTGTGTATCAGACTGGTCCCTGCCTAATTCTCCAGCCCCATTTGTGATGCCACTTGTCAGATGGTGGGTCTCAGGGTTGGGAAAGAGGTCCCAGCTCCAAACCACACACCTCTGCACAAACACCAACCCAGGAAGAAGCTATAGCAGGGGTCAAACCGACTCTCTTTCTCTGATACAGCACCCAGTGCCCCATTCATCTACCTAAGCCTCACAGAGACTCTGCAAAACAAAGGAGTTTTGTGGCACTTAAAGATTAACAAATTTATTTATTGAATGAGCTTTTGTAGGGGAAAATCCCACTTTGTTGGATGCTTGGAAGATGAAGGAGCTTATAGAATGGGAGGAAATAAATTCAGGGAAGTGTAAGTCATGGGATCAGGTCACACCAACAGCAAAGCAGTTGTTAAGATTCAAGCACTGGGGAACAGCACATAGAAGAAGATTAGGTCAAATTACCTGTTGTCATAAGAAAAAAAATCTAAAGTCCCTATTTAGCCCCTAAGCTACATAGTCAAATTTACAAATTCACAGGTTCTCTTTGAAGCCTTGAACTGTTATTCATTTGCCTGAGCACGGCAGTTAGTAAACCATCAATGGCGTAATCAGGAAGATTAAAGTGCCCAGCTATTGGTTTTTGAATGTTGTGATTTCTGATGTCAGATTTATGTCAATTTACCCTTTTGCACAGAGCCTGCCCTGTTTGTCCAATATATAAGGCAGAGGGGCATTTCTGGCACATGATGGCATAAGTCACATTGGTGAATAAGTCTTTGATGGAGTAGTTGGTTTGATTAGGTCCTGTAAGGGTGTCTTTTGTGCAGATATGTGGGAAAAGTTGGCACTGTCGTTTGTTGCAGGGATATGTACCTGCTTTAATGTTTCTATTGTTAAGTCTGTAGTTTCTGGTGAGTATCTGCTTAAGGTTGGGGGGCTGTCTGTAAGCAAGGAGAGGTTTGTCTCCTAAGGCTTAAGAGAGTGAGTGATCATCTTGTAGACTAGGCTGTAGATCCTTGATGATGTGCTGGAGAGGGTTGAAGGTTTTAGGTAATTACTAGTGGCATTCTGTTGTGTTTTTTCTTGGACATCTCCTGTAGTGGTTGACTTCGGGGCACCCACCTGGCTCTGTCAGTCTGTTTCTTCACTTCTGCAGGTGGGTACTGTAGTTTTAAGAATCGTTCCATATGTTTGCCCCTCATGCAGCTAGCTGCTTGTTTGCTTTGTCTTCAGATTTTGTGGTCAGGGCTGGATTAACTCCTGACTGCTGTTGCTGGGGTGGGGTTTCGGACCAGACGGCATTCCTGCCACCACCCTGTTCTGGTCAGTCTGCCCCAGGGAGGGTGGGTACAGCTGGATGGCATGTGGCCTGGAATGACCTGATGCAGCTCCCCAAGGCCACAGGTGCTGGAAAGCTGCGCCAGAGTGGAGAGGCCGCACCATCCAGCCCCACCTCCTCAGCTGAGTAAAGAGGTATTGGCCTGCTCCACCCCTGGGGTGGACCAGCTGGCCCAGGGCTGGGGTGTGAGTGCAGAGCCTGCCCTCTGGCTACAGGCCCCTGCCTCTCACTCCCAGAGCCAACATGACACGAGCACTCTCAGTGCTCCTGCCCTGCAACTGATGGTGGTGAGCACTGAGAGAAGTGGGGGGCACTGGATTATAGCAGGAGTTTTAGGGGCTGGAGCCCAACTTTTGGCTGGGGCCCAGAACTTTAGCCCCTTAGCTCCTGTGATAAGCCAGTTCCGTTTTTGCGGTTTGTTTCCTGTCGTGTCTCCCCTGCCCCCCTGCATCTGCTCATTGGCTTAAACCAGGGGTCTGTAACCTGCAGCTCCATAGACACATGCAGCAATTTGTCTGCCTCCCCCACCGTCAGGGTACCCTGCAAGTGGCTTGCTCCTAGCTCTGGGCCTCCCGTGCCACCAGGGACCCTGGCCTGCACCAGGCTGCAGGCTCCCTACCACCACTGGGAGACCCTGCTTAAGGGTCTCCCTCCAGGAGGCTATACCCACTGTGGCTCTCAAACCACTTGGTTATTGAAGGAATTTCAAAAAATGGCTCTTCTAATCTTTTGGGTTGCTGACCCCTGGCTTAAAACTTCCCAGGCAGCCTGCAGCTCAGTCTGCCTGAGCTGCATCCTTGATTGGAAAGTAAAAGGAATCCTGTGGCACTTTTAAAAACTAACAAATGTATTTATCACATGAGCTTTTGTGGGAGAAAATCACACTTTGTCAGATGCTTGAAGATGGGGAACTTACTGAATGGGAGGAAAACAAATGTAGAGAAGTGTAAGTCATGGGATCAGGTCAGGCTGTAAGAGCAAATCAAAGCAGTTGTTTAGATTCAAACACAAGGGAACAGCATATAGAGGAAGGTGAGGTCAAATCACCAATTGTAATGAGAAAAAAATCTGTGGTCCCTATTTAACCCTAAGGCAACAGTTTTGCTTTAACAGCCTGACCTGAATTACCCAGGCAAGTTAGATCTCTTCAAGTCACCAGGGCCTTATGATAGGCACTCTTAAATACTCAAGCAGCTGACTGAGGAGATATCTGAGCCATTGCTTATTATGTCTGAAAAATCATGGCAGACTGGAGAGGTCCCAAAGGACTAGAAAAGATCAAATACAGTGTCCATGTATAAAAATGGAAATAAGGACAACTCAGGGAATTATAAACCAGTCAGCTTAACCTCTGTACCAGGAAAAATAATGGAACAAATAATTCAGGAATCCATTAGCAAGCATCTAGAAGAGAATAAGGTGCTACCTGTAAGTGGTAGTGTGTCTTTGTCAAGAACAAATTACGTCAAACAATCCTGATAGCTTTCTATGATGGGGTAACAAGCCTTGTGGATAGAGGGGAAGCAGTGGGTGTGGTGTATCTAGACTCTAAATTAGTAAGGCTTTTGATATGGTCTTGCATCACCTTCTCATTAACAAACTTGGGAAGTACAGCCTAGAGGGAGCTAGTATAAGATGGGTGAAAATTTGTTGGATAACCGCTCCCAGAGAGTAATTTTCAATGGTTCACAGTAATGCTGGAAGGGCATAACAAGTGGGGTACTGCAGGGATCAGTTCTGGATTTGGTTCTGTTCAATATTTTTATCAATGATTTAGATGATGGCATAGAGAGTACATTTATAAAGTTTGCCCATGATACCAAACTGGGAGGGGTTGCAAGTTCTTTGAAGGGTAGGATCACAATTCAAAATGATTTGAACTGGTGAAATGGTCTGAAATTTGCAGAATGAAATTCAATAAAGACAAGTGCAAAATACTCCACTTATGAAAGAACAACCTATTGCATGTATGCAAAATGGGCAACAACTGTCTAGGAAGGAGTACTGTGGAAAGGGACCTGGGTGTCATAGTGGAGCTTAAGTTAAATGTGAGTCAATAGTATAACACTGTTGCAAAAAAGTAAATACCATTCTGGGACATATTAACGGGAGTATTGTAAGTAAGACATGAGGAGTAATTCCTCTGCTCTACTCTGTGCTGATTAGGCCTCAACTGGAGTAGTATGTCCAGTTCTGGGTGCTTCATTTCAGGAAAGATATGAACAAACTGGAGAAAGTCTAGAGAAGAGCAACATGAATGATTAGAGGTCTGGAACACTTGACTTATGAGGGAAGATTGAAAGAGCTGCGTGTCTTTAGTCTAGAAAAGAGGAGAATGAGAGGGAACATGATAACAGTTTTCAAGTATCTAAGAGGTTGTCAAGAGGAGGAAGGAGAAAAACTGTTCTCCTTAACTTCCAATGATAGGACAGGAAGCAATGGACTTAAATTACAGCCAGAGAGGCTTAGGCTGGACATTAGGAAAAATTTCCTGTCAAGGTGATTAACAACTGGAATATTGCCTAGGCAGGTTATGGAATCTCCATCATTGGAAGTTTTTAAGAGCAGGTTAGACAAGCACCTGTCAGAGATAGTTTAAGAAGGTACTTGGTCCTGCCATGACTGCAAGGGACTGGACTTGATGACCTGTCATGGTCCCTTCCAGTTTCTATGATTCTGTGATTCCCATGCCCTGGTCCATTCCAATGTCCTTAGCTGGAGCTATTCTCTAGCAAGTGTTCCAGAACCCCTAAGCTTCAGCAGAACTACCTCTATCGCCTTCAGGAAAGGGGACCCAATAGCCCATCTCCACTCAATGGGTGTTTAAATAGCCCATAAGTTATATGGAGAAAGGTTTTCATTCTGTGCATTTATGTAACATGTTTTGTCTGAGGGTCTCAAAGTGCTTGGTAAAGATAGGCCAGTATCATTACTCCCATTTCACAGATGTGGAAACTGAGGTACAGAGCAGTGAAGTGGCTTGCCCTAGGTTACAAAGTAATTCAGTGGGAGAATCAGAAATGGAATCTCGAGTCCTCATTGTCTGCTCACCCATGCTGCTATAACTCAGGAACAACCCAGTTGAAGAAGACAGTGACATTTCATTGGTATAGAAAGCAGTAGGTGTGAAAGGAAACCCAGACTCATACAATCAAGACTCCTAGCATGACATTCAATCCAGGACACTATTTACAATTAATTTGGATCAGATTTAAACCGGCAACCTTTTGAGTCAGAGCTCTGTGGTTGCATCATTAATTCCCTGAGCCATCCTTTGCTCCTCCATTAAAAGAATGAAGGATGGGATCTGGCTGAAAAAAAAAAAAAAGTAAGGCCAAACACCAATAAATGCCTGGCAACCTGAAATCACAGTGTGCCAGGCCTCCAGTCAATGAGTGTTTAAATAGCCTACCTGTCCAGCTCACCAATTCTCACTTATTCTCTCCAGATAATATCTTCACAGCCTCTGTTCATGCCCCAGAATAGTTCAGGCTCTCAGAAAGCTGAGGTTTGGTGGAAACAGACCACCTGGCAACATGGCCTTTAGGTATGAATATCTGCTGTGTGGAAAAGAGAACAGCTTACAAGCTACACCACCATTCATAATAGGGTGTCCTTGTTGTGCTTTGTTACTGCACACAGGCACTGGCCACTTGAAAGAACCATTCTGCGCAGATGAGGGTGAAAGAGGTGCCTGCCTAAGTACACGTCTGCTGCATGTTCTGTCCTTGTCCCCAGAGCCGTAACTACGGCAGGGCCAACAGGGAAAAGCCCCGGGCAGCGCGGAGCGGCTCAATGGAGTTGCTATATTAAAGGGGCGGCTTTGCGGTGTCGGCTCTAAGTGCCACTAAAGGGAAAGGGTGTGTTCCAATCAGAAAACGCCCAAGGCAGCAAAACACCGCGTTACGGCTCTGCCTGTCCCTCATTTTTCAGCAGTCCTTTCAGACTTTTTGCCATTTCGATTACGATCTCTGTGATTCGAAGGATCCTGGCACATAATGAGTGGGCGACAGAATAATCGCAAGATGCTTTCCCACTAGGACTGGTATGGTGGTACCCTCCAGGGGAGCTCTGACATGCCCGAGTCCTTAGACCACTTGGGGGGGACAGGGTTTACAGCAGTAGCGTCACTGCCCCGGGGAAGGACCCAAGGCATCGGCCCAGGCCCCGCCCCCTGACCGTAGGCCATGCTCCCCGCCGGGGACAGGGCAGGGAGTGGCAGCCATGGCTGCGGGGCCACCTGGCCTAGGAAGGGGCCGGAAGCGGCCAGAAGTGGCTGCCGCCACCGCCGCTGCAGGCGGCTGGACCCTGGATCTCCAGCTGGAAAGGCAGGGGCCCCGCCAGGGCCTGGGGCACTGGTGCTGGGATTCGGGGCACAGGCCCTGTGTACCAGGCGCCAGCGACGCCCCTGGTTTACAGTGAAATCCACTTAGTGGCAGCGTGAGGGAAGGAAGGGCAGGGCCTAAGTAAGATGAGGAAAGGAGTGACTGAGACAAGGATCTTGTTTTCGCCATGCCTATCTCTCTGACACACACCAAAAGCAGATCCTTGGTGCTCACCTGCTTCCCCATTTTTTGACAGGTGTCCCAAGGTTTCCCTTTTGGGAACTGTGGCAACACTTCCTTTGTACCTAATTGGATTTGAAGGGACTGGATTGGTGTAGGCAAATTTTTTGGCCTGAAGGCCACATCTGCCTCTAAACAAGCCAAAGAGGGGCAGATAAAGCGATGGAGTCGGAAGGGGGGAACAGCTGCCGCTCTCCTGCCAGGGTGCCGCTGGGCCCATGTGATAGGAAAGGGGCAGCTGCTGCACCCTGGCCAAGGTGCCCCGACTGCATGCGATGGGAGATGGGAGGAGCTGGAAGGGGGGAGTGGGCTGGGCCCACATGGTGGGCAATGGGTAGGACTGGGAAGGTGGAGAAGCCACAGCGCTCTGGCCAGGACCAGCAAGAGGGTCTGATGAAAGGCTTCTGCAGGCAGCATCCAGTCCATGAGCCAGTTTGCCCACCCCTAGAATTTGAGGCATTTGGTAACAATACTCCAAACCCCTGCCATCTTGCTGGGGTTTTGTGGCTGGTGAGGGATCACAGTAACCCTGCCTTTTCTTGTTCCTCTCCCGCCACTGATTCCAGCAACCCTCTGCTGCTGTTCCTCCATGTAAGCAGCTTAAAAAAAAAGGAGCAGACTGAAACTGACACTAATCTAGTCAATTTTGATCCCCACTCCTGCCCAGGGGCTTTAGGAGCCTGCCCTAAACCCACTGAAGATTGTCTCAATTCCCACAGGCTTGAGATCAGGCCCGAGATACAAAGTATCCAGCCAAGCCAATGCTGTGATCCTGCCTGGGAGAGGATCATGAAATACGCACAGGAACAGATCCCCAGAGGCAACCTGCCCTTACAAAAATGGCACTGACAGATCAAATCTCCACAGTTGTATACGCTGAAAGGCAAGCTGCTGATCTATGCTCTTCCTTGACATCCTTCCAAATACCAACTCAGGCCTTGTCTATATCAGAAATGTGCACTAGTTTAATGTATAAAATCAGTCTAGTTAAAATGATGAAAGTCACCAGTATCAGTGCATTTAAACCAGCCTAACATCAAATCAGGTTAACTTGAGTCTGTATGTTATGAGATTATTTTAGAACCACATAAGCAAGAAGTAACTGGTGGATAAAGGACTGGACCATTATGCAGTTTCTGGTTTTGCCAGTGACCTGCTGGGTGACCATGGGCAAGATACGTCACTTCTGTGTGCCTCAGTTTCCCTATCTGTAATATGTGGATTGTGATCAATATGGCAAGTTCTTAGGAAGTCTGCAAATTCCCCAGATCTTGTTATGCAAAAACTCCTGTTGCCCCGGGTCCCAGGCTAAAAGGGAGCCTTGTGCCCCCCCCCCAAAATACAGTCCTGCTGGGTTAAGTGGTGGGCTGCTGCCACTCACTTTCAGCTAGTCTGCCCAGCCCCTGGACTGGCTGGCCTGCTCCAGACCAGCGAGGCCTGGGGCAAAGCAGGAGTTCTGCAGTCCACAGCCTCCACCCCAGCCCCTCAGCCCCCTGCAGCAGCGCCGGCCGGCGGCTTCCCCCCCCCC
>ML681963.1:40619364-40690962 GCA_007922195.1 Podocnemis expansa
AGCCCCTGCCTCTGCCCCCCAGCATGGGAGAACAGCATGGGGGGGGGTCCCACAAGAGTGGGCAGTCCTTGCCCTCTCTCCCCCTGGGTGTCGATCCAGTCCTGCTTCTGACATAGTGGAAGAGTTTTACTGTCTGTAGCATACAACCATGGTTGTCTGTTCAATGACATCAGACATTGCTGCATTGATGTCATCCAGCAGGGAGTATCCTGCTCCCAGAATCTGAGGGAGCTGATAGCTCTTTTCAAATATGTCAACCATTATGAAGGAAACAGTGATCATTTGTTCTCCATATTCACTGAAGGTAGACCAAGAAGTAATGGGCTTAATCTGCAACAAGGGAGATTTAGGTTATCTATTAGGAAAACTTTCTAACTGTAAGGGTAATTAAGCTCTGGAATAGGCTTCCAAAGGGACTGTGGAATCCCCATCACTGGAGGTTTTTAAGAACTAGTTAGACAAACATCGGTTTCTATGGCTATATCTACACTGCCAAATTAGTCTAGAACAGGGGTGGCCAAACATGGAACTCAAGAGCCACACAATTTGATTATTAAATCTTCGAGAGCCACACTGAGGCATATAACTGTGTAGTATCTTCTTCATATTTTAGTTTCTTGTTATTTGACATCATGTATTGAAAGATTTGTAAAACACGATTTACCGAGTAAACTGCATTAGGGCTTACAAGAAAATCTAAACATGCCACTGCTTCTCCTCACCATCCCAACACCCTCCCTGACCCCTAGACCCTGACGCTGGCACTCCCAGACTGACCCTCCCCTCCCCAGGGCCCCTTACCTGGCTGCTCCAGTGGCTAGGCACACACTGGTTCTCCCACCAAACATGCTCAAAGCATGCTCAGGGTGGGAGATTTGAAGCTCCTAGGCTGAGGCTGGTTTCCAAAATTGATTTGATGTTCTTCCGTGAAGCGCATTTTTTCATTCAAGAGCCGCATGCGGCTCCCGAGCCATGGTTTGGCCACGCCTGGTCTAAACTAAGGAAGCTAAGGCTGGACTAATTTGGCCCATGGCCACTCTAGGCTTTGCTTATTCTGAACTATGAAATTTCTTAGTTCAGACTAGGCAAAGCTTAGTTCGAACTAGTAAGACTTGGTGGTTAGTTTCAACTTCCGTGCTTAGTTCGAATTTTTGAACTAAGCACAGGCAAGACTCGAAGTAATGGCAAGTTTGAACATAAAAAGTTCAAAAACTTTAGTTTTTTAAACTAGAACGCATGGCTAGTTTGACTAAAAAGCCATGGTTAGTTTGAACTAGCTTGAGGTTAGTTCAGGTTAATTTCAACTAGTTTAGTTCCGTCTAGCAAATCCGAACTAAAATTGTATATGTAGACATAGCCTAAGGGTTTATGTTTATTTGGTCCTGCCAAAGCACAAGGGGGCTAGATCGGATGACTTCTCCAAGTCCCTTCCAGCCTTATATTTCCATGATTCTATTAAATATAAGGGTTTCCACAAGTTTGTTTATTTCATGCATTTGACAGAACTTTGTGCAATTGATCAGTTTCATTGTTTCTCCATTATAATCATGGGTGTCTTGTGTTGACTGTGTCTCTTTCACCCACCAGCAGGAATGAGAAAAGCATTTTTTAATTAGGAAAATATGATTGTACAAACCATAAAAGTATCAGGGGAGTCAGGGCAGAGGTAGTATCTGAACGTATCCTTAATTCCTTTTTGGAAAATTAAAAGATCTCAAATTGACTGTCTCCCTTTAATGTGGGCAGCTGATATACAATCACAAGAACTACAAGTCCCAGAATACAGTGAGTTACAGTAATATCAAAAACCTCACCCTGGATTCAGGAAGAGCATGGCATGCTGGAATTTGTAGTCTTTTCTCTGCAGGCTGAGAGACGCTTTCAGCAGGCGGCTGTTGGCTGTTTGGCTTGGAAATTGCATGCAGTATTAGTATGATATACTATACATAATCCTTTATACCTTTGTCTATCTTGTTATTGGTGATCCAGATTAAGTCTTTTTCTTCTTTGGTTTTATTAGCTGGGACTACTTATGGATTGGATATTTCTTATTCATGCCAGAGAAATGACACAGGTTGTTTTGACGGACCAGGCTGTAGGGTCTGGGAAAGGGAGTGCAACTTCTTGTATAGCCCCTAGCATAATGGATATCAGGTCCTGACAGTGGTTTTGACTATGTTTAACAGAGCATAAAGGCAGCTTACAGTAGGAAGTGAAGAAAGCTTTCAGGCATGTGCAAGGAGCTTAGTTCTGTAACTGTCCTGAGGATAAATAAAAGGCTTTTGCCTCTAGGTCAAGGATTAGTTATATTGGTGGGAGACTGACTGGGAATTTGTTACAGCCCCAGCTTTTTGTTACTTGTATTCTTTTTGAGAAGAAGCATTGTCTAGTGGTTAAAGCACACAACTGAGCCTTAAGAAATCATGGATCTAGTCCCAGCTCAGCCACACCCTTAGGCCCTGATGCTGCAAAGCCTTATGCACGTTTAACGTTGCTACCACAAGCAGTCCACTGAAATCAATAGTAATATTTAGTAGTAATGATATTAAATAATTATTTTGTCCTGCAGTCACTGTGCCTTACTCATGATCCTGGGCGCCAGTTGCTACCTGCTGTTCAAACACTGAACATAAAGATGGTTCCCAGTCCCAAAGAGCATACAATTTATATACTCGTGGAGGTAAAATAAAGTACATGCAAAATCTTTACAGGATCTGGGTTTTTGCAACCCTAGGCACTTTGTCCTAGATCTGCAAATGTATTTAGTTGATAACTTCCATTGAAATCAATGGTTGCTAGGTTCCTAAATACCTTGAAGGATCTGGACCATGCTTTCCCTGTGTCTTATGAAATAGGGATAATTCTTATCAACAACACAGGTGTATAATGTAATTTAATTAATAAATGTAATTAAAACACTTTGAGATCACTGAATGCAGGGGAGGATAGAAAGGAACTTAACAGTCTCCTTGTTTGTTTTCAAGTAGCATGATTGTTGTAGAATACTTCAGTTTCTTTTAAAACAAGAACTCTTTCAGGTGGAGAGAACTAATTTTTTTTATTTTTATTTATTTATTTTGCATGATGGTATACAACACTCTGTGAGCATGGATCTTTCTCAGCTGGAGATGATCAGTCTGGTTTATACTTTTCCAACCCACAGAATTGGGAGTCATGACCCTAAAACATCATGAGATTGAAAAATAGTTTTGAACTTTTCTCCACATCTATGAGGGCTAGGTTGTTAGCTTTTGAACATTGACAGCTGAAGTGCTCACCTAATAACATCCTGCCAGGGACTTAACCCCCACCTCCCTGTGAAATTTCATGGGGTTTGCGTATTGGTTGGATGAACTTAGTCAGGATGTGTATATGTTTGTATGGGACGGCAGAACCTAGCTGTGGTGATGGTGGTGTTAAGGGATGGGGGAGCTTACTCTTTAAGTGCCACAGGACTCCTTGTTTGTTTCACTGAACTAGACCAGGCTTGTCCAACATGTGGCCCTGAGGACCAGAATCTGGCCCGGCAGGGGCTTTTATCTGGCCCGCCAACTGCTGCCACAAAAGCCTAGGAGCTGGGCCTGGCTGGGGCTATTTGGAATACTCTGTATTGCTATGTCAAGTGTGTGGACACACATTGATAATTTGTGCAAGCAAAAGCAATGCCAAATATCACACTAATCATTATTCTATTATTTACTAATAAAGATCAATTTGTATGTCTTATCTATCAAAAATTTTCTCACCTGCCACCTGGCTGAGAAAATAATTGCAACGTGGCCCCTCACCCAAAAGGGTTGGACACCCCTGAACTAGACTAATACAGCTACCCCTTTGTAACTTAGTTGTGGTGCGTGCATGTGGGTTGGAAGAACCCAGTCATGGTGTGCATGATGGGTCAGGCCGTGGGTATAGGGTAGAACCACCACCTGGGGTACATTTGTGCGGTGGGAGAACCAGTGTGTGTGTGTGTGTGTGTGTGAGAGAGAGAGAGAGAGAAGTGGGGTGTGTATAATGCTGGAGCACCCTGTCAGGGTGAGTGTAGGAGGTAAGGGAGCCTGTTGGGGTATATGTTTATGGAGTCAATTTCAAAAGGGATAGCCATGTTAGACTAGTCCAGTAAAAAAACAACAAGGAGTTGTGTGGCACTTTAAGACTGATGGATTTATTTTTTGCATGCGCTTTCGTGGGAGAAGATCCCGCTTCCTCAGCATCTGAGGAAGTGGGATCTTCTCCCACCAACGCTCATGCAAAAAATAAATCTGTTAGTCTTAAAGTGCCGCACAACTCCTTGTTGTTTTTATGGAGTCAGTCTGTGTACCGGGTAAATGAGCACCCCTGAAACGTGTTTCGTGTTGGCTAGGGTTACCAGATGTCACGCAAAAGGACATGTCCTCCTTTTCATCTTCACATCCTCACTCCGGGATAGGGCTACCGGATACCAAAGCCTGGAAAGGAGGACAGCAAAGTATGAAAAGGAGGACACTTGGAGAAAATGCAGCATTAATGTAATATTCTTCTGTTTTGAGGGGACCCTGGAATGCTTTCCCCTAAAAATAAGGTATTCTGGGGCATTCCGGCATACATTAATCCCTATAAGTAAAAAGCCAGACAAAATCACGTATTTTAAAATGCCTGCCGGACGGAGGACGTGAGGGTAAAAAGGTCCTCCTTTTGCCTGACACCTGGCAACCCTACTCGGGGAGGCATTTTAAAAACACATGATTTTTGTCTGGTTTTTCACTTACAGGGCTGACGCTGGAAGGCCCGGAACACCCTATTTTTAGGGGGAAGCGCTCCAGGGCCCCCCAAAAACTCCCACATTCCTACTACATTTTCTGCACGGGTCCTCCTTTTGGCACTTCCCTGTCCTCCCTACCACGCTTTGGTCTCCCTCTGGGGTCCCTGGTGCTGGCTGCCTGGGGTGCAGCTTTGTCTCTCTGGCCTGCTGGGCTGTGGAGAAGCCGCCCCGGCCCGGCCTAGCCGCGCAGCCCAGCCCAGCCCAGCCCGGAGGGAGCCCGAGCGGCGGCGCGCGGGGCCGGCCTAGCCTTCCCATGATGCAGCGCGCCGCCCCAGTCCCCAGTGGGCCGCCATGTTGTCGGAGTGAAAGGCAGGGGGAGAGGCAGCTAGCGAGAGGCCTGGGGGGGGCTGAGATCCAGCTTCATCCTACCGCTCCGCCCGTGAGTATCCCGACCGGACCGGGACCAGAGCGGGCCCCGCACCCCCGGGGACCCGACGGTGGGGCCATATTGGGGTTCGGCGGCCGAGGAGGGGCTCGGCGGGGCCCGCAATGGGCGCCCCGGCCGGTGGCTGTTGCTGGGGCTCTCTCGCTCTGTTCCTTGTCCATGTTTTGGAGTCGGAGCAAGGCCCCTATTGTTAGCAAAGGCAGGAGGCGCGGGGGGGCCGTAACGTGCCCCAAACCCTTCCAGCCCCTCCAGACTCCATCCTGCCCTCTTCTCGGGTCCTGGCAAGTTGGGGAATCCCCTGCCCTGAGCCTCCTGGGGTGGGGGAGGGAATCGTGCTGGGGGGGGCAGCTCTTTCGGTTTTACAGAAAATTAATACCCAAGGGGGGCTTCTCGGCGTGTGACCATCGCCTGCGTTTTCCCCGGCCTCGCTTGGGGTGGGGGGAGCCGGGGGTTGAAGGGGGGATATTCGGTAAATGGGAGCGAGAGCGTCCGAACCGTTCCCAGGCTGTGTCCACAGTCCAGATTTCTATCACTAGGAATTGCTGGAGACCGTGTGTGTGTGTAACATAATGGGTAGGAGGCATAACGTGGGCTTTCTGGGGGTGCCTGCATTTCATTCTCAAAAAAAAAAAATAAAATACTTGCGATCTGTTTTTAGTCTCAATAGTCCTACAGTTTGTGTTTGTCTCTGTAGTAGTCGAGGTTGTTTTTTTTGAAGCCTTGTTTTGTCTGTGAGACAGAGAGAGAGAAAGGGGACTTTATCCTTTCAAGTGCAAGGGAATAAAACACACACAACACTTTCTGATGCGCTGTAAGTATGCAACGCTGTTCTTTCTCCCTTCATCCTTCCTCACTCCTGTGGTATGTGTTGGATAATTTTTAATGGAGCAGTTTTGTTTTTAAGGGAGCGACATTGCAGCGTGTCCTGTTTTATTTTGTTCTGTGCTTAATAACTTGGTCCCAAGTAAAAATTTTATTAAGCAGATCATGAGTAAGGAATTTCCTTTTATTGACAGGGTGGGCGTTTTTAGCATTTCTCTTATGACGCGTTTTAACACCGCTTTAAGAAGTTTAGTTGGCTAGCAGTTTACCCACTTCCTGCTGTCTCCTTAGGTTTTTAGCGCAAATACGATCTTTTACATTTTTTTGGACCAGATGCCTCTTAAACAATGGGAAGGCAGCTTAGATTGTTAGTCTAGTGGGGGGGGAGGAGATATTAAAAAGAAAAATATATTTCACATCAATTATTTTAAAAATACTGCTGCAAACTTTCTTTGAAATCATAGTGCTTGGAGAACAGTTACTGAGTTCTGAATTTATTATTAGTGGTTACGCTACATGCAGAGTATGGCCGTTTTTCCCTAAAGGCCACCCATTTTTTGTTGTTAATATTTGTTTAGAGATGACCCCAGAGTTATGTTGCTTACAGATAGCAATTTACAAGCACTCTAAACTGTGTTATTCTGTGGAAATGATAACATAAAATATCTTGTTTACCATCCCGTGTGTGTAAGTGGAAAGAAGCTTGTGTTAATAGTAATTTCACTCTGGCAAGCCCTTTTTGTAATGTCCAATAGGAGACTGTTTATTTTGTAACTGAGCAACTCTCACCGGAAACTGTTTACATGGAAATCACAGGAAGAATTTGAAAAGTAAAAGAGACCCAGTAGCCATAGGACACATGCAGTGATATACATTAGTTAATTTTCAAAGGGATAGCCGTGTTAGTCTAGTCCAGCAAAAAAAAAAAAAAAAAAAAAGGAGTCATGTGGCACTTTAAGACTAACAGATTTGTTTTTCGCATGAGCGTTCGTGGGAGAAAATCCCACTTCGTCAGATGCTTCGAAGTATATTCGTTAACCAGTATTTATTATGTGGATTGGGGTACACAGAGGACTTCCAGGGGGTACATCAACTTATTTAGATATTTGCCTAATTTTACAACAGGGTACATAAAAACCACAAGTGACATAAGTACAAACTAAAATTTCATACAAGCAATAACTTGTTTATACTGCTGTATATTCTATAAACTGAAACACAAGTGCAATATTTATATTCCATTTGATTTAATTTACAATTATATGGTAAGGATAAGAAAGTAAACCTTTTTCAGTAGTAGTGTGCTGTGACACTTTTGTATTAGGTCTGTTTTTTAAAGCAAGTAGTTTTTAAGTGAGGCGAGGCAAATGAGACTTATGAAAGGGGTACAATAGTCTGGAAAGGTTGAGAACCACTAGTGTAAGTGACTTAACAAGTTTCTGAAGCTCTGTGTACTTTGACTGCATTCAGCTGTCTGCTACATTTATCACAACATTTCCATGAAAAACATATCTCAGAACTAAACTTGAACTTCCCATCATTCTTCCTGTCTTCCCCCTCTCATTTTAAAATGTCTGCTTTGCCAAGTTTTCTATTCTCTCTTGAGATAGCCTTCATGTTAAATGAAAGAGGAGGTTCCTGAGTGTACAGACAGTTGGACAGAATGTAATAATGCTATTATTAGATCTTGATTGGGATTTTTGAGTAATAATTTACAACACTTTTCCCTCCCTGGTGAGATTTGAAGGAACAAATGAGGCCCCACAGCTGGGGGAAAGATAAAGTTTGATCACCTTTCAGGAGTGATGATGGAACCTCTAAAAGGTATTTCATCTAAATGTAAATATGTAGAAAGCTAAAGTTGGAGGAGGAGGAAGAGGTCACAAATCTAGGAAAGGACAGGTCCTTTCCTTGTTTAAGGCTTTGAAAATTAGGGGGCAGCTGCATTTCTCCATATTCTTTGGTGTTTCACTTATGTACTTTAAGGAAAGCCTTCAGTGCGGCTGCAGATGCTATCTGTCATAGCCATAATAGAAAATGATGGCATGTTAGTTCATAAGCGCATTAGGAAAGTTCTGTGCAATATGGAAGTTTGAAAAAAAAAATTAAAAGGTCACTGCCTTTGAGTAATAGATTACCTGTATTTGCACTATAACTGGGTGGGAAGGCAGTGGAACTCCAGACAACCAGATCTTATGAGAGAGGAAATTAAATTGGACACCATGGTGCAGAGGTTTGCGCACACGCTTAATGCTGTGAGTAGTCCCATTGATTTCGGTGGGGATGGCCACATTGCATAAAGTTATTCACACATGAAGTTAGTTCAGTTTTAGTTATCCGTAACATTATGCTGAAGTTTGAGTATTTCGCCACCATCAGCATGGTGTAAGTTGCTTACAAGAAGTGTAATCACAGGATTTATCTTTCCCTCCCGTTCTGTAAGTTTTCCATTCTCCAGCATCTGTCAGAGTAGAGCTTCACCCATGAAAGCTCATGAGAAGAATAGTTTTCTTAGTCTTTAAAAGTGCTAGAGGACTCCTTGTTTGTTTTAGAAGAAATTGGTAGAAATAATCTTTCTTATCTGTGCTGTAGGAGGGCATGATTCTTTTAGTTTTTATTTGCTTGCTTTGTGTGTGAGTGGGTGTGCATGTGTAGAATTTACTATAGGAATGCTAAATAATGTATGCTGGTAAATTGCGATAGATGATCTTGTAAAAATAATAATGCATTAATAATGTGACCTCACTACAGTGCTCTATTAAATATTTGAGAACTGGAATGACACTGCCAGGTTTTGTGGTAAGATTTACAGCAAAGTTAGAACCAGTAAGGTTTTCCTAAATACGTTTGTTTAGCAATGTTTATAAAGTTCTTTGATCATATAAGGTGGTGTGCATAATTGCAATGTTACCTGTTTACATTGCCCTAGAAAAATAAAGGAAACTACATTTGTAGACATGAGAGGGGGGAAAAATCCTATTATTGGAGTTTCTGTATTCAGATTCTGCTATCAAATGAATGAGAAAAAAACACTTCTGACTGGTAGGGGAAATCTAGGTGATTTTGATCAATGTTAAGATTTCTGTTTGTTGCCATCATAAACCCCACTGGAATTACAAAGTTGCTTCTGGAAGTCACTTGTAGAATTTGACTTTTTAAAGTACCATGAAGAAAAGGAAGAAGATAAGTCTTCCTTCAAGCCTCCAGGGTTTTTTACAGGTTTGGGTGAAAGTTTTTAGCTAAGATCAGTCAAGATATTCTAGTTAGAGCCTTATCATGAATGAGGAAGTCAACTTCCTGCATATGGGATGCAGTTGTGATGATAATGAATGAAGAGCAAAATTCTGCTGTCACACCATCCTTGTTAACTATTCATGATAGTTGTGGGTTTTCAGTTGGATGATTGAGTGCAGTAGTTGACATGAAGTTTAGAAATAAGAGGTCTGGTTAGCATTTTTAATAGGGCTTGAATTTCTTCTGACTTAAAAACCTGATTTCATGGTTTTTTTTTTTTTAATGGGGTGGGAATTAATGAAGGAAAATAAGTTTTCCATTAAAGTGTATAGAATCTTCTGTGATATCACTGTTGCTGGTCTTTTTTGCTTTCATAAAACAAAAATGGCTTAAGCCAGCAGCAATGAAATCAGGATTTCACACACTGTCAAAATATTTTGGGGGGTGATGATTTATTTACTATTTAGCAATATCATTTACCCACTTCTTGTCAAAGTATTCTAGTCACTTTAGGGGATGGATTCTGTGTTTCTTTTTTGTTTTACCAGGCAGTTTCTAAGTCACTTTAGTTTTTTTCCTCTCCCGTGGATAACTGAATTGAGGCTGTTGGCTGATCTAGCTCTGGAACATTCTGTTGGTGTCCCACTCACTAAAATGGTAGTTGCTTTTTCTTCAGGGAATCTCCCATAAATGTGGGTTTATTTTACTGTCTCATGGCCAAAACCAGCCTCAGCTTTTGTAAGGCAGTTCATGTTATATTTGGGAGATGACTAATAGCAAGTTTAAAAATAGTATTTTAACTTTGAGTTTGAAAAAGTAGTTGACTTAAATTTTTGTTTACTACTTTAAATATAGTTTGATAATCTAGTAATACTTGTATGCAAATGACATATTCTGTAGCAGAGCCACAGTTAATATAGAAGTTTGGTAAATGTCAGTGTTGTAATTTGAATTCCATTTCATTCCCAAGGGGTTTTTTCTCCCAGTTTTTAGTGCTCACTTTCAGATTAGACTGAGACAAAATTTTAGTGCTGACTACATGAGAAATTTCACTTGTACAATTTGGTAGTTTGATTCCAAGATAATAGGCACCTATAAATATCTTCAGTGTACTGGAAACATCCCATAGTATAATCTTTTGTCTTGGTTGGTGTGTGCTTGTGATGTATTTCCCTGAAGTGAAGTTGGTTAGATTTAGCTTTCTGAGATATGAGTTGGATGTGACTAATAAAAAAGCATAAAAATGACAAAGAGGTAAAGAATTTTTTTCTTGATGTAGATAATATGCTTAATCCTTTTTTTTAAAATTGGAAAAACCTGTGTCTCCTTAGGTGTTGGTGGAATGAGCGTTGCGTGTGTGTTGAAGAGAAAAGCAGTGCTCTGGCAGGACTCGTTCAGCCCCCACCTGAAGCAGCACGCACAAGATCCAGCTAATCCCAACATGCCTGTTGTTTTGACATCTGGAACCGGGTCCCAGGCTCAGCAACAGCCAGCTGCAAATCAAGCACTTGCAGCAGGGACACACTCCAGTCCTGTTCCCGGATCCATAGGAGTTGCAGGCCGCTCTCAGGACGACGCTATGGTGGATTACTTCTTTCAGAGGCAGCATGGTGAGCAGCTTGGGGGAGGAGGAAGTGGTGGAGGCGGCTATAATAACAGCAAACATCGCTGGCCTACTGGGGATAACATTCATGCAGAACATCAGGTAATAATAAAAAGAGTTCAACATTTCAGACTTAGTACATGAACAAATCGGGCTTAGCATAGCTGTTTTTGATGACCCTTCTTAAAGTTTAAGCTGGTTATTTTGTGGTTTGGATGCTACCAATCAGATGTCGTCTTTCTTTTCAGAATTTTAATGCCTCAGTGCTTATAAATGAAATGTCACTTTTGATGGTGTTGAATTGGAAGTCCCACTCCAGTCGGTGTGATGATAGTTAAAATATATCTGTTTGCAAAATCTGTCAGTCCTCTTTATTGATTTTTTTCTTTTGGTATGTGTGAACCAATTTGGCATTGATGGTTGCTTCTCATCAAACCTGGTGCTGTAGTTAAATTATTTTTCTGGAGTGATATTACAAAACTTTTATCCTTTAGTTTTAAAGCATGTTAGAGTGTGAAGCTTTCACCATTCCAATACTGAAATGCACAGATCAGGTACTTATGTGTAACATAAGGAGAAGTGAGGTGGAAGGGCCTGAGCATGGTTAATTGAAAAAGGAAGAAAAGTGGTTGCTTTGTAGTGTGCTAGGAAGAGAACTTTGCTTTCATGTGTATTTAATGCCCTCAAGAATAATGGGATACTTCTACTGTGCATAGAAATGAAGAAAGAGAAAACAGAATTTAACTGTTAGCTGTGATGTTTACCTATTCCGGCCAAAAATATGGTTTAAGTTACAGCATTATCTTTTATACGCTGGAGCTTAAAAGGTGTATGTACCACTCCTTAGTTATCTGATTGTGACATTTAGGTAATTCCTCAAGAAAGGGGGTGCACTAAGAAACCTGCTTCCTGTAATAAGGGAGATATAGGGACAGCATTTAGCAATAAGCACATTTTTTGAAGTCCCAGAAATCTTGTAGAAGTAGCAGGAACAAAACTTTCGTAACCACATTAAAACCTCAGCATTGCCTACATAGCTTTTTGGTTTTCTGTCAGAATAGAAAAAAAGATGATTGTTTAAAATCACAATTGTTTAAAGGAACACAGCCATCTATTGGCGTGCCCAGAATTTGACTTAATATTTGACATGTTATAACTTGGTGTGACCCTACCTCCCTTTTACAGAATTAGTTTATTTAGAGCTGGAGCAGCCTATCACAAGGTTTGAAAAACAAACCAGAAGTTAACGTCTTCCTCCCACACCCCCAAAGTGTTCTGCTTTCTCTTCAGAATTTTTTAATAAGTAAACACCATGCTGAGAATTCTGCAGCTTGACTTGTATCAGCACATGCGTAAACAAAGAATTGTGTTAATTTCAGTTACCTGAGAAGCACAGGGTGAAATCCAGAATATGAAACAGAGTTAGGAAAAAAGTTGACAGGGTCTGTCTAAACTCATCTTCTTAAAAAAATATTAAACCCAATTATTGTTCCCCTATGAAAATACAGCATTTAGTTGAAATGTGCTGAAGGAAAAATGATATATTGGGTGGCTGTCTGGAATGACTGCCATTCACTTACTTAAAAAAAAAAAAAAAATCTAACTGAAGATTTGAGTCATGTTAAAAGTTGTATTCCAGCTTTATGTGTTGAAAGCTTAATTAAATCTTTGACTCGGGTACTATAGGTTATAGGATGATTCTGACCTAGTGCG
This sequence comes from Podocnemis expansa, assembly GCA_007922195.1. Lineage (NCBI taxonomy): Eukaryota > Metazoa > Chordata > Testudines > Podocnemididae > Podocnemis > Podocnemis expansa. The sequence goes on from ML681963.1 coordinate 40,631,923, forward strand.
AAAGTATTTTAGGGTCTCTAAAAGTTGCTGCCGTTAAGTGATAATCAGTAGGCACAGAACACTGTATAATGTGGGTATAGTTAGGCAGCAAAAGGGCATTGGGACATCTAGTGTGAGGATGACTTTGTCATGCTGAATTGCACAAATGAGGAAAACGCTCAGTCCTTCTCCTCTCCCCCCTGCAAAAGGAAGCAATGCTACAAGAGATGGTACAAAATGGCAGATATATTTTAAAAAAATAATAAATTGCATGTCCTGCAGTTTCTAGGTGTGTGTAATCTTACCTGAATTCTTTAGTAGTCTTTAAATTCTTAAGCTTTCACTTAAAATACAAATTTAGACTTTGCAAGTGTTCAGACTTGTCGGAATATCAGATGTACTGCTGTGCTACTTTTGCCAAAAAACTCTAGCAGCACAGGTTTTGCTTTACTGACAAATGGGCTGATTGAAAACCTAGTTGGAATTATTTTAATAGTATTTACATGGAGTTTTTGTTTGGTTTTGTTTTAAATCCCAACTATGAGGAAGTTAACTGCAAATGTAATCTGACATTGAGGCTGTGTCTACACTGAAGGCGGCAAATTTGCCGCGGTTGGATCGATTTATCTGGATCAATTGAGTGGAAGTGGAGATCCATTCAGCTGACCGAGAAATTGATGATACTAATCTATCTCCACCAGGTGGAGTAACACTTTGTCAACAGGAGGACATTTCCCATTTGTGCTGCGAACTGAAGGCACTCCAGTAAGTAGAAGTTAGGAAGTCAACAGGAAATATGCAAGCTCTTCTTTGTAGCTTATGTATCTCCTGTTGACTGACTGACTGCAGAATTTAGTGGCAAGTATAGACATAGTCTGAGGCTGCAGTTTAGTATCTCAAAATCAAGAAATATACATTAGTATCATTTTAGGGTCTTGCAGCTATATTACATTTCCACAGGGCTCCTTGGTTTACATTTTTTCTGTTTTTCATGATAATGGTGCAGCTTCATTTATTGCTGTTGTGCCACATATGTTTTACAATATTCACCTTAAAACACTTCACTTAACTGACCATAACTGTTTAGTTTCCTGATACTGTGTTTTCAACCATGCAAAATTAATATTATATTACCAGGTTTTGCTTTCACTATATCCTTTTTTAATTAAATGAAATCAATGATCAGTTTAAGATCACTGTTATAGAGTGGGAGAGTGACCTGCATTGGCTTGGTTTGCACCTTATTGCCCAGTGACTTCTTAGATTTCTTCCCCTCTTTTAGGCCCTTATCTAAGATACTCAGTGTGGTACAGGTGTCTGCCAACCTGTGCCTGCAAGATCAGTTCTTTAATCTTTTATATATTGTCCTGGGTTATGGGTCACTTATTTTTAAGGAGGTGGAAGGAGGATATCTGTGTTCTGGTTGGAGGTATTTAATGGTCATAAGATGGCTTGCATATGATTTTAAAAAACTGAAAAAATTGAAAAATAGGAAGAGGCTGATAATGTAAAGATTAAAAATGAGGACAGTGTTAAAGACCAAATTTGCACTGGAAAAAAAACAAGACAGACTTCATCTCCAGCCCTTCAAAACTCCCACCTTTTTCCGTTTCCTTTTATAACTCTAAACCCTTAAATATCAGTGCAGTCAGTAGGAGATGTACTGTGGATCAGGCCTTCAGATTTATAAGCTGCTTGTGGGGATCAATCTCATGTATACAAAGCATTTGACTCAGTTTGGGTCCTGTATCTGTCAGTGCGACTGGTATGGGACTTGAGTTGCAGACAGTAAAATGGAAAGTGGTGCTGGGCATCAACTGAGAAAATCAGTGGTAGTGGAAGGTCATACAGGTTAATTGTGCTAATGGAGTTTAGTGTGAAATATCTAGGGTTTAGGAGGTCATAATTAAGAATGGGAGGTTTTTAGTATTGTTTTTAGTAGCTTCTTTCTAATCCTTTTTTCTGTGTCTTGGTGTTATAGTACAGATGTAATTTATAGTCAGCAGTTCAGGCCGGGATCTTACTCTCACTCTGTGTGGTACTGAAGACAGTTTTGCAGATTCACTAAATGAGATTTGAGTCTGTTGCTACAACAGATATATAACATGTATATTAAAATGAATTTTTAATATGCTTGCTTTTGACTGTTTACCTTTTTATTTTTCACCTGCCTGTTCTTCATTCCTTGTTGGATGACAGCTGTAAAGGATTCAAATGGTGGATGGTTTTGACAGGTGTAACTCAAGAACTTATTTCTGTATGTTCCAAAAGAATCAGAAAGCATCATCCTATTCCAAACAATAACCTTCAAAATGGGAGGAAAAATCATGCATCTCCACTCAATTGCTATTTTATATATAGTTCTCCCCCACCTTTCCTCTCTCCCCTTCGGAAAAAATATCTAAATTTTTCCGCTTAGTTAAAGTTTTATCAATTAAGAATCCATTCTCATCTTGGTTATTCAGTTGCATGTGGTGTATTTTATAAATCTAGTAGTGCTATTGTGTACCGATTGATGAAGTAACTGATTTCAAAGGGTTCCTGATCTTAGACTTTGAACATTGATTTTGTAAAAACCACAGGGTCTAGAACCGTGGTGTCAAACATGTGGCCTGTGAACCTCTTCCATCTGGCCTGTGACTCCACTCTGTGGAACCACACCTCTCCCTAATAGAGAGAGACTGGGAAAGAGCATAAGATCTTGCGCACCCAGCACTCTGCAATGCCACGAGAGTGTTGGGTCTCATGACATCACAGAGTGCTGGGTACGAAAAACTGTGCTCCATAAGACCACACTCTCTGGTATTGCAGAATGCAGTTTTGCATACACAGTGCTCCATGGCGCCATGAGAGTGCCGTAGTATCTTGATTTATGGTAGGTATGGCCCACTTGAAGTACGTTTAAGTCAAATCTGGCCCACCACAGCAAATGTTTGACATCGCTGGTCTAGAAGTATGTGTAAAATAAGCATCTTTTTGTCATTAAAATATGATTTAGACGATTTAGACCAATATATTTAACCCCCTAAACTGAGAGGGGATGTGCATGTTCTATGGCTATTTCCTTTTTAGGTTCTCTGTGCAGATTGCTGTTGTGATGTTGGATAAGTATCATAATGATAAGTAATAATAATAAGTAAATAATGTTGGATAAGTATCATAAACACCAAGAACTGAATTGAGACAAGTAACTCATTTCACATAGGTCACTGAACAGTTATCAGATATGAGTTCTGATGACCAGCCTTGGCTTTATTTGATCTGATGCTGAAAGACCGTGTATCTTATTACAAATCCTTGGGGCTAGTGCATCTCCTTACGAAGAACACACTTGTCTTAGAGACCTGGGAAGTCATCTTCCACATTTAAGAAAACATAAGAAAATCTGCCTTTTTTTTCCCCCCCTGCGCCCAGATGTTATAGGGAAATGAAGCATAGTTTGTGATCTTTCCACATTTCAGTCTCGTAGCTTTTTCTTAAAATTAGGTGATACCCATTTCTGAATTGCAGAACATGCAAGATTTTTGTGCGTGTCCCCAAGTTGCTGTTAATAAGTTATGTGGAAATCTCTCATGGTTTGAAATGTGAGAGTAATTTTAAGGGATTTACTTTCTTTGAGAGCATCTTTAATTAACTAATCACTAGGGACAGTAGACTGTAGCAGGGATTAGCTCTTCATATTTGACAAATTAGCCACACGCTCAGAGAGTGGCAGAGCGAGGGTTGGAGTTCATTTCTATTTTTGTTTCTCATTGGGTAGGAGTGAACTTCTGAATCAGTTCTCTGCATTTAACTGCAGATAAAACCCTGTTCTGACTTCTCCCAAAGTCCACTATTTAAACCATGTGGCCACGATATATAATATTTCATTGCCCCATGAAGGGCTGGGTTTGTTTCTTGGGATTGCAAACATCATAATCAAGGCTTGCTTAAGGAAGGGGTTATCAACTTCTCTAAAATCACCAAGGAGGACAGGCTCCAGTGTTCCTTCAAAGGACGTTCTGTTTAATTATAAGCTTTTTTTGGCCAGAGATTCCATCTCTTTTTGGAAATTGCTTAGCACAGTTTGGGTGCTACTGCAGTCCAGCTCTCATTGCCAGGGAGAGTCACTGCAACTTGGGACAGGGAAGAAATCCTGTGAGGGAACATAAAATATTCAGTTGTTTACATATTTAAAATTTGTAGTGGTGTTCCTGTAGAACAGCCTTTCAAATGAATGGACTTGCCATTGGTACTTCTGTATATCTTCAGGTTAAGCAGAAAAGCTGGATGTTATGTTAGTATTTAAATGGTTAACTGTGTTACTATGGAAGTTATTTGGCTGCAAAATTAACACTGTTGAAATGAATGCTTGAAGTGTGAACACATCTTCTATGAAAACCTTAATCTGCATGGAGTAGCTAGTTCTTCAGGATTTGTTGATTTTGTTTTTGTGTGTGATCGGGGTCAGCAGTCTCCAGCATGGGTGCCAAATGTGGCACGTGGCCCTATGCACAGTGACATGCAGGACTCTTGGCACAGGGGCACCGTGACTGCTCCCACGCTGGCCCTGCTGCACAGCTCCTGGGCCTTGCTGGCTCCACTCCCCACCTGGGGGGAGCCAGGTCACCAGGGGACAGAAGTATGTGGCACTTGTCTCTTTTTGGCTCCACTCCCACAACACCTCTCTGGCACCACTCCTGAAACCTGCTGAGAACTTAGGAATGCGGGGCTGGCACAGGCCCACCCTGTGTAGATTTATATTGACCCTGTGAACAGTTGAATCCATTACAAAGTACCCAGCTTTAATTCAGATAGCATACCTGATTACCTGTTTAGTCTTTGTGATTTCATTATATGGCACCGTATCCTTTTAATCTACTTGACTCATAGTTGCACAGGAAAAAAATGCTTTCATGTGCATTGAACTTGAAGTTAAACACAGTACGCAGATTTCAGATGTGGGTTTCCTTTGCTTCTTTTAATTTGTGGGGTGTGTGAAGGGATATGTTTTAGTAGATCTGTAAAATCAAAGGAAAAAACTGTTATTAGCTAACCAAAAACAGCAGTTTAACAAGATTGTCTGCCTTAAGTATTTCCATAACCACTAACCATCTTGGCTAAATGCCATGTAAAATGTTAGCCAGTCTGTAATTTTAATAGCATTTTGCTTCTAGTGCTAATGGTAGGGGCAGTTCTAATGAGGAATCCTTTATTACAAAAATAGTAGTTAAACCTTCTAATCCGGTCTGATACTTGTGACTGCACATTCTCTGTCTCCTGTCTATTGTTACAGAATAATAATAATACAGTAATCAGGTGATGGATCAACATATTTTAAGTCTGGCACCTAACTGCTGTGGGCAGGCCTGTTGCTGATAGTGTATGGGGCTTTTTTGTCACAAATTGGTAAGTATTGTCTCTAGTATTGTGTATAGCATCACTTTTATATATTAATGATGCGCTACGTGAGCTGTTCAGCCAAGACAAAAAGAGACACAAGTCAAAATCTCCAGGCTAGTAAGACGTGTTGGCTACTGTCTACATTTCATAAACCTTCATGAGTGGTAAACTTGAAAATTTTATTGTTTCAAAAATTTGTGAACTCGCCACCTTTCTAGCCTAAAATAGTTACTGTGAACAGTTTAGGTAGCTCCACTGTGTGATATTACCATTTATTCCTGTGGATGAAAAAAAAGGTTTAGTTGAATAGCTCATCAGTAGTCTGGCTCCACATTTCATGTTATTTCAGCTTGCTCTTATGGTACTGACAACTTTAAGTTTTCAGAACAAACAAAGAGTCTGATAGCAATTTTAAAGACTAAAAGTGCCACCAGACTCATTTGTTTTGCTGAACTAGACTAACAAAGCTACGTCTTTGGAACTCAGCATTTTCATTATACTCTGTAGTTTGAGAAGTGTGTTTTACTAAAAAGCGTAGGTTTGTCTACTTTAAAAATTCAGCAAGGTTTAAAAAAAATAATATGGAAGATTATTAACATTAGAAGTATCCCATCTGTTAACTTCACAAGATACTTGGATAGTTTGGTATTTGCCATATACAGATAAGTAAAAAAAAAAAAAAAAAAGAGCAGTGTTTGGGAGAGACTTTTATGTCTTTGAGTAAGCATCTGTAGTATAATCACACAAGCATAGTTAAGAGAGAATGCCAAACATGGGTGCCTCCCAATCTAAAAGTAAGCTGTTAATCATAAAAAACAGAAATCAAATGTTATCTATTCAGACAGATGATAAAGTAAATTTTTTTTTCTTTCCACATAGCTGCCTAGCAATAAAAAATAGACAACTGGAATAAACTACTGGTGATGCAGAGAGATATGTTTCAGATGGGAGAGAAGAAGACAGGCCCTTGGTGACGGAAGGTCAGGTTAGGGACTGCTTAAAGAAGCTGGATGTGCACAAGTCCATGGGGCCGGATGAACTGCATCCAAGAGTGCTAAGGGAATTGGCCGATGAGATAGCAGCATCACTGGCCGTTATCTTTCAAAACTCATGGAGAACGGGGGAGGTGCCAGAGGATTGGAAAAAAGCAAATGTAGTGCCTATTTTCAAGAAAGGGAAAAAGGAGGATCCGGGGAATTATAGACCAGTCATCCTCACCTCAATCCCTGGCAAAATTCTGGAGCAGATTCTCAAAGAATCCATCCTCAAACACTTAGAGGAAAATAAAGTGATCAGGAACAGTCAGCATGGATTTACCAAGGGTAAATCATGCCTGACCAATCTCATCTCCTTCTATGATCAGATGACTGGTTTTCTGGATGCAGGAAGAACCGTTGATGTGCTATACCTTGATTTTAGCAAGGCTTTTGATACAGTTTCCCACAGCAATCTCATTGGCAAATTAAGGAAGTATGGGTTGGATAGGTGGACTATAAGGTGGATAGAGAACTGGCTAGATCAACGGTTTCAGCATGTAGGAATCAATGGTTCCATGTCTAGCTGGGAACCAGTCACGAGTGGTGTGCCCCAGGGGTCGGTCCTGGGGCCGGTTCTGTTCAACATTTTCATCAATGATCTGGATGATGGAATAGACTGCACTCTCAGTAAGTTTGCGGATGACACCAAGTTGGGGGGACCAGTAGACACGTTGGAGGGCAAGGACAGGATTCAGGGAGACCTAGATAAATTGGAACAGTGGGCCAATAGAAATCTTATGAGCATCAGTAAGGACAAGTGTAGAATCCTGCACGTGGGACGAAAAAACCCCATGCACCGCTACAGGCTGGGAAACATTCAGCTAAGTAGCAGCAGTGTAGAAAAGGACCTGGGGGTCATGGTGGATGGGAAGCTAGATATGAGTCAGCAGTGTGCTCTTACTGCCAAAAAAGCCAATGGCATACTGGGCTGCATCAAAAGAAGTATTAGCAGCAGATCAAGGGATGTGATCATTCCCCTCTATTCTGCACTGGTGAGGCCACATCTAGAATACTGTGTTCAGTTTTGGGCTCCCCACTACAAAAAGGACAGGGACATGCTAGAGAGAGTTCAGCGGAGGGCAACCAAAATGATTAAAGGGCTGGAGCACAAGCCCTATGAGGAAAGACTGAAAGCATTAGGCTTATTTAGTCTGCAGAAGAGAAGATTGAGGGGGGATTTGATAGCAACCTTCAACTACTTGAAGGGATGCTCTGTGGAAGATGGAGCTCGACTGTTCTCGGTGGTAACAGAGGACAGAACGAGGACCAATGGTCTCAAGTTGCGGTTAGGGAGGTTGAGGCTGGATATTAGAGAGAACTTTTTTTACTAGGAGAGTGGTGAAGCCTTGGAATGAGCTCCTGAGGGAGGTGGTGAAATCTCCATCTTTGGAGGTGTTTAAGGCCCGGCTGGACAAAACCATGACTGGGATGGTTTAGTGGGAGTGGTCCTGCCTCTGGCAAGGGGTTGGACTAGATGACCTATGAGGTCCTTCCAACCCTATGATTCTATGTTTTTATGTAGCCAAAAAGTATACTTAGGGAACATGAGATGTATTTGTGGCTCCACTGTCTTCAATGGGAGTTTTGCTGATTTGAGCCAGGATTTTGCTTGAGGTTGTTGCCCTGATGAATCTACTGTCTTTGGGCTTGAACTTGCCAATCAGCTTGTGTGAGCCTATTACCCAGGTTGTGCAGAGTCTTGCTGAAATGAGTGGAACCCAGTCTTTTCCAGATCTGGGCCTATACCAACAATAATTTGAGAGAGATTATATCAACTGGAGTTATAATTCAGTTCATTGTTTTGAGTGGCCAAGTGAAGACAGGCCCTACACTCAACTCCATAGCATTTCTATGTTTTGAATGTAACAAAGAACTGGTTGATGGCACCCATTAATGCCTTCCAGCACAACGGTTATCACCAGCTCAGCTCTGGCCATCTTCTGAATGTAATTTAAAATAATAGAAGTGTGGAATTGGAAGGGAGCTCAGTAGTTCATCCAGTCCAGCCTCCTGCACTCAGTCAGGACCAAGTAAACCCAAACCATCCATGACAGGAGTTTATTCAAGCCATTCTTAAAAACCTGCAATGATGGGGATTCTACAGCCTTCCTTGTAAGCCTATTTGAGAGCTAAACTACCCTTATAGATAAAAATCTTTTCTGAATATTTAAACTTAATCTCCCTTGCTTCAGGTTAAGCCCATTATTTCTTGTCCAGCCTTCAGCTGACATGGAGAACAATTGATTATAGTCCTGTTTATGACAACGCTTGATCTATTTGAAGGCCGTTATCACGTGCCTCTTCAGTTTTTTCCTCAAGATTCACCATTGTCCAAGTTCTTAACCTTTTCTTACAGGTCAAATTTTCTAAACCTTTTAGGTGCCCTATATTGGATACAGTATTCCAGCTGAGGCCTCAGTAGCACTCAGTAAAGCAAGACAGTTACTTTGCAGGTCTTACATATGTTACTCCTGATAGTACACCTTCAAATAAGATTAGTCTTTTTTGAAACTGCATCACATTGACTTATTCAGTTTTTGATCCACAGTAACTGCCAGATCCTTCTCAGCTGTTCTACTACCTAGCCAGTTCTCCACTTTGTCATTGTTCATTTAATTTTTTTCTTCTTAAGTGGAGTATTTTGCACTTGCCTTTTAATTAAATTTCATCTTGTTGATTTAAAACCATTTCTCCAATTTGTCAATGTCACTTTGGATTCTGAGCCTGTCTTCCAGAATGCTTGCAATCCTTCCAATCTTGGCATTTTTTGCTGCCCCTATTAGTATGGTGTTAAAATCTATAGATTTTTTGAGTGTATTCTCCAAATCATTAACAAAAATACTGAATAATATCAGATTCAGGACTGACCCTTGAGGGACCCCACTATAGATACTCCTTCCCAGTAAACCATTGGTAAGTACTCTTTTGGATCCTCCTTATAGTAATTCCATCTAGACCAAATTTCTCTAGTTTGCTTATGAGACTGTCATGTGGGTTTGTGTCAAAAGCTTGACTGAAATCAAAATACTAAGTCTTCTACTCATTCTCCACTATCTCTTAGACCACTAACTATGTCAAAGAAGGCTATTAGGTTGGTTTTGTCTTAATTTGTCCTCAACAAATCTGTGCTGGCTATTCCTTACTCCCATTATCCTCCAAGTCAGAGTTCACCAAACTGTGAGATGTTTCCTGCTGTGGGGGAGAAAAGGAACTTGTGGGAGGGAGGGGTGAATGGTGGGGTCTAGACTAGCCTCTATGGGGGGGCAGGGAGGAAGCCGCCGCAGCCCAGGCCCTGACTCCCAGTTCTGCTCCTCGCTGCAGTCTGAGCCTGAGCCCTGATCCTGTTCCTGACTGTTGCCCTGTCTCCCAGCCCTACTCCTGACCAGGGCGCTGGCCCTGAAACTCTGATACTGCTCCAAGCCACAGACCTGGGCCCTGGGGTTGTGTTGTGTTACATTGGTGTATTTCTTTCCTTTGCTTTGCCTTTGTTATAGTTTGCATTTATTCCTTTAGTGCTGTCACCTTGAAAAATTGCTAGTTGGTACTCTGAATGACGTCTGTCTCAAGTAAAAAGAAAATAAATAAGAATGGTGGGGAGAGGGGAGAAGTGAGGAGATGAAGAAGGGAATGAGGGTGTACACAGAGTACCATGGTGAAGGGCTGGGGGTTTATATGGTAACCCTACTGGGAAGTTGGCAGGAAGTCCCTGAAGTAGCGGGAGATAGGAGAGTCACACACAGGGAGCTTGTTTGTGTGTATGTGAATCTGGCTTACAGCAACTACACACTGAGGCCCTCTAGTTTAGATTATCCATGGATACTTTGTTTAACTCAGTATCAGTTACTGCAAAGAGATGATGGTTCAAGTCCAGTTCAAACATCTTTATCACTAATAAATATAGAAACTTGATCTGCCATTTAATATCCCCCTCCATCAAAATAAAAACAAATTCTGAATCTTCCCCTGGCACTAGTAGGGAAAGAGTGCGTACAGTTCTTCAGGAAGATCTAATACTACTTTATCAAGCAAAAAGTCATTATTTGGACTTCCAGGAAAGACACAAATTATTCCTTTTTGGTCCCTCCCCCACCAATTCAAGATACACTATTGGTCATTTTGAAATGCAGAAGTTGCTAGCAGTAAGCCTGGATGATGGAAAAGTCCATCAAACTTGACCTATGGAATTTTGAATGAAGTTAGACTGTCTAGTGACTTACCACTTTTCTGTTGGGAGAAAATAATTCCTACATAAATTACAATTCTTCAGGTTTTAAAACAGTCAGAGTTAACCTCTTAAAAGACACTTAAGGATCCAAGTGAGTGTTTTGGTAAATGAGACTGGTAGTGTCATACATCAGTGCTTCAAAATGAAATTCATATGAAGACACTAGCATCCCCATTTTCTCCATGCAGCATACAAACTTATCAATTTTATATAGTCATTGAAATTTACTTTAACATTCAACCTCCCTGTTAAGGGCTACCATTTTGATGAAAATTGACTTTATCTGAGACACTGGAAATATGGGAACCCAGCGTCAAACTGAGAAGCATGTTTTATCTGGCTTTAACACTTGTTTAACAAGATGTTATGTGCAACCGCTGTTGAGAATGATCAGAAAGACAAGAATTCTAGGCTTGAAGGACTTCCAAATTTGACGTTTATCAGAGTAATGAGCTTCCCCCAGGTACTTAAGGCACTTTCGTGGGAGTTGTTTTGTGGGAAAGCCTTCTCACATGCAGAGCATGGTTTTTAAACCCCAGAGACTGAGGGGAAAGGGAGAGTCCTTAGTGGGACAGCTACTTAACACTAACTAGTCACTATACTAACTACTGTGGCTATAAAACAAAGAACAGATAACTAACAAACAGTATAAGGACACTTGCAATTGCAAGAAAAGCTTTCAGTGAGTGTCACACAGGTGGAAAGAGGGAACTGGAGGGGGTGTAGGGCCAGCAGTCCCTAATGTGCCACAACATATGTGTGGGATTCCAGAGGGCACTGATGCTGGCCCTACAGGGATAGGGGATAGCTAAGGGCAAAAAGCTTTCCAGTGGTCGTGCATGGAGGTGTGTGCGCACCAATAGAGGAATGGATATGAGCTACACATCTCAAAGACTGACTTACTGGTAAATAAATCTTAGTCTTTAAATGCCACAGGACTCCTTGCTTGTTTATCACATGAGCTTTCATGGGAGAATATCCCACTTTGTCAGATGCTTACTGGTAAGTAACTGCTCTTTCATGTGTAACCACTGTTGAAAGTGATCAGAAAGGGCTACAAGTTTTCTTTTTCTCTACTTTATTGAACATTGTGGCTTTTGATTTACTGACAGCAGTGTCATTTAGCACCATGGTTTTTGTCCTTTGCTAGAGAATTTCTCTATGGGACTGCACAGGGTGAGTACTGGCAATACGGTCCACATTGGCCATGATGTTTTAGGTGTGCTGTGGCTGCATTTATTCCTGTATGCATGCTAGTGCCCGTACTATATTACTGTAGAATGATAGGTCTGTGTGCTTTTCCCACAGTTCCAAGCCCAAATCCTGAAACAGTAGCTTTTGGAAGATTTCTAAGTCCTGATGTGATCCATCAAAAGTACAAGGGAACAGTGGGAGAAGAGGCCATATTCCTTTGGAAAATTTCTGCAAGTCCCCTGTTGCCAGCCCTGTTTCTGATCTATTCCAAAATCAAGTCAGGGGTGCCTGTTGTTTGTTCCTTGCTTAACAAGAAAGGCTTCTTCTGAAGCACTTTCAAAAAGTCAATGTCAGGAGGTGACTAATGGAGGATTGATGGAAAGCTGGCTGGTATGCTGAGTGGGCTGCCTGTCATGCTGACCAAAATAATCTCATTGATTCCTTAAGTTCCAGAGGGGTAGCTGTGTTAGTGTAGTTCAGCAAAACAAGCAAGGAGTCCTGTGGCATTTCGGAAGACTAACAGATTTATCGCAGGAGCTTTTGTGAGAGAAAATCCCACTTCGTCAGACGCTTTGAAGACGGGGAACACTTTTCCTCCTATTCTGTAAATTCTTGATCTTCAAAGCCAGTGTCAAAGTGGGATTTTCTCCCACAAAAGCATATGTGATAAATAAATGTGTTTAGTCTTTAGAAGTGCCACAGAAGTCCTTGCTTGTATTGTTTCCTTATACTCCCCGTCTGTGTTCATCTGTTGTCTGCTATCTAACACATCAGCTCTTTAGGGGCAGGGGCTGTGTTTTTGTTTTGTTTGTACAGCATACAGGGATCCTGGCACATGACAGGGTCCTAGATGCTGCTGCAGTAAGTGCAGTGGGTGGATCCTGCTTTTAAATCCTACCACAGTTCCAGGTGTACAGGCATATTAGTTCTGCTCAAGACCAGTAATGACTATATAATTTCATGTTAGGAAAGGCTCTCTGCCTCTGTCATCCTACCGTAGAAGTGCCACACTATTGTGACGAGCTTCCTTCAGCTTGAAAAAGCAAGTTGCAGTCACCCTGTGTAAACTGACTACCCTTGATAATTACGGATTAGTGGGTACAAGTTTGGAGTTGTGGAATCCCCCAGGGAGTGCTCTTGTTATGGAAATTTTCTGGGCAGTATATAGTATTGCACAGCAATGTGTTCATGACGACCAATGAATGAGGGAGAATTAGGACATTTAAGTATTTGAGTTTTCTGAATAGTGCAGCAGCTCTTTCTAGAACCCCTGTGCCCATTCTGTTTTCTCTTCTCCCCCAAAAGAAGCCAGGGTATGTTATAGAAACTTGGAAAGATATAAATCCAGTTATACCCTCAGCAAGTGAAGAATGTTGCATTCATTCCAGAGACTGAAAATATAATGGGGATGTTTGCTCCACAGTGATTGTTCAGAGACTAGCATGGCTTGTATCTGTCTGTGTTTTCTTATGATGTGAAAGCAGACACAACACTTTCAATTAAAAAAGGACTTTCAAGAGAGCTAGACTGGCATCAGCTGAATAAGCAAATAGTTATACTTAAGGTTCTTAGAACAATCTGTAGAGTGCAGAGCAAATATATGCTCATTTAGGCATGTGCTTTCAAAATGATGACCACGAACTTCGTGGAACAAGGAGATATTTTATGGTGTGGCATGCTTTGGTTTATTTTTAATGTATTTAATCTATTCTTAATTCATAGTGGAACTCCCCCTCCCATATTTGTGAAGAATTCCATAATTCAGGCAGGGTTTATGTATTGGATGTTGCTAAGAAGGATTGGTGCAAAAGTAACAGTTCTTGGAGAAGTCAGCTGATCAGAATACACAGCCCTTATTGGCAGAAATAAACTTTATTATACATGAAAGCTAGTGGGCCTGTTGCATTATCTTAAAGAATGTATTACGTAGAAGAGTGCAGGTAATGTATTCTCTTAGAGGTTCATGAAATTCATCTCGTAGGACTTGCATTTTCTTGTTGCAGAGTGGTGGTGGGATGCCAAAGGAAAGATTTTGAGGGAGCTGGAGATTTGGAGCAGCGTAGTAATGACTATTACACTGACAAAAGATGAGGTGCCAGTTCCAGGGTCAAAGAGGCAGTCTGTTTTTCTTTTGTATTTAATAACTCATTAAAAGTCCCCAACTGTCATATGTTCTCCTAATGCATGGGTCAGCAACCCAAAGGATAAGAAGTTCCATTTTTAAAAATTCATTAAATAACCAAATGTTTTAAGAGCCGCCATGGTGTAGCCTCCTGGTGGGGAGCAAGGGGGATCCGGGATCTGGGCCAGGACACCTGTTGCAGGGTCCCCTGGCGGGGGCGGGTGGGGTGAGTCTGGAGCCTGGCACAGGCCATCCACAGGGTACTCTAGGGGTGTGGGGTGAGGCAGTGGAACAAGGAGCCGCAACGTGTTAGTCAAAGAGCTGCAAGTTGCATACCCCTGTGACCTAATAGATCTCTGTGCTACCTATATTTCCAGGTAGTTAAAAGACCCTCATTCCTGTAGTTTCTGAGTGCTGCAGGATCACTTCCTTGCCTTCCTCCCCTGTGCTGGTCTTGCCTTTCTGCATTTTTCAAAATTCTTGCACCTCCCAACCTTTTCTTAAGTGTACCCCAGACCAACTAATTCAATCCCTTGCTATTTATCTTTGTGCAGTTCCATGGATAGGTCCTGTCACCACCTCCCCTTCCTGGATTTCTAAGGTGTCCCATCTCTGGGGTTGCTTCACCTGCCCCCATTTGAGAGATGGATAGTGTGGAAGCAGATAATTTTGGGTGGATAGGAGGAGGGACACAAGCTAAGGTTAACTCTACTTTATTAATACGCCACTCAGCTGAACCCCACTGAAGTAGCAACTTCAGTTTCAGGTTCTAGTGCCTTAGGAGATGGAAAAATTTTGAAATCATGGAGTAAATTTCTTGAGGCGCTAGGTATGTGTCTTTGCAGCTGTTGCTTGTGCCATGGAGGCAGGGCATATGGGGAATGGTGCAGGCCACTGGAATTGGGGTTTAGGGAATGAAGACAGAGGTGGTGGTTTCCACTCTCATGAGGTTCTGCCTACCATTTTACAGGCACTAATGATATTTCTAAGAACTCTGAAATCTCTTTTCCCAGCGTCAGTGCCTAAAATCTCTGCCCTGGTTGGTGTGTGTTAAAATCAGAGGTTACAGATAGGTAGGCATGTCAGGATTCTGTTTAAATTGATCACTGTCAGTAAACATCAATTTCAGGTGATACACCAAAACTGATTAACTGCGGGGGTTAAAGTAAGCTGGAATACCCTGGCACGCTGTTCTGAGGCCAGCGTCCCGGGATGCCTAAAAATAGAAGAACACAGTGTTTCGGTGCATTCCCCACAGGGCCGGCTTAAGGGGCTGTGGGCGGGAGCAAACCCAGCCACCCCTCCCCACTTTTCCTGGCACCTGTGGTGGCCCCGTCCCTACCTGCTTGGCCCAGGCAGCATGCGTGGCCCTGACCAAGGCTCACAATTGTGCCCCCTCTTGCTGGCCAGCTGGTGCCACAGCTCCAGCCTCCCTCCCCCCCACTCTGGCACAGCCGGGCTCCTCAGCCATGTCAGCACCTGCCATGAGTCCCCACACATCCCTTCCTTCTCCCATCAGGTAAGGGGGCTGGGGGTGTGGGGCTGGGGACAGTTGGGCAGCTGGCAGGGAGAGGGCTCAGGAGGGTAGGATGGGAAGAAGGGGTCGGGATGGTGGGCTGGGGAGGTGTTGAGGGGGTTGGGGGGCTGAAGAGGGTGCAGTGAAAACGGGAATGGAGGGGTTAGGAGGCTGGAGTGGGGACTTGGGGGTGGGGAGCTTAGGAAATGGGGGCTGAAGAGGACATGGGGAAAGAGGGGTCTGATGAGGGGCAGTAGCTGGGGTGTGGGGGTAGGCGTTTGGGGGAGACATAGCTGGGTTGGGTGAAGGGGGCCTGGAGATGCATGAAGGGGGTCCAGAAATTCAGGAGGGTTCAGGGGCCCGCCAGATTATATTTTAACCACTGAAAACTGCGTGCACTTGGTGCCTGCTGGGATTGGGTGTCACTGGCCCTGCTGGTGCCCAGGAGGCCCTCTAGTTTTGCTGTCATGCCTCATTTGCTCACTCACCAGTCAGGATCGAGGGGGGGCTGTCCATCAGCAGGAACTGTTCAGCAGCAGGATGGCCTCACCCGTGGCCAGTGGCTCATTCTCTTTGAAGCTGTGGCTGGGAGTGTAGGGGTATGTCTGCTTTGTTAGCTCAAGACTGCAGTCTTCTTTGTGTCTGATTCCCAGATGTCTTGGGCTTTTACAGCCTCTGGTCACTGCTGGGACCCCCTTGGAACTTATTGTCAGTGCTGCCCTAACTCTGTCCTTACTCCCCTTAAGTTCCTACCATTCTAAAATTAAAAATAGTTTAAAAATTAAAGAAGAAAAAAAATCAAATTCCTGGCCAATGCTACACTTCTAAGACATCTTGATGTTATATTGGGCACCTAGTTCAACTTGTTCCCCTGGCCTTCATGGCTTTTACAGTCAGTTTTTCCTTCTGCCTTAGGATCAAGCCGAGAGGTGCTTCCAGGCTATCTCGTTGCACCTCAGCTTGGTAGGAGGGTGAGTCTGAGGGATTTAGTTCATTTTCTCTTGTAATCGGGAAGTTTTACACTTGGATCTGAACCCTGAGTCATGTATCTTTGTGAAAAATGTTGCTACCTGTCAAGATGCTACTCCAGCTTTGTCAGCTCCTTAACATACACTGTCCTAAAGTATCAAATATGACTGAATTTAAGTGGATCTGATCATCTCTCCCTGGATCTATACCAGAATTGGCTAAACATCTTCACCTGACCACGTGACAATTTGCTTATACAATTCTCTCCATTGAGATGTGGTGTTGTGACAATTTTATTGTACCAGAGGTGGTTTTTAAAAAAAAAAAATGGTGGCTACAGTGAAAATAGCTCTTAACTGAACTCCAGGTTACATGTAATGCTGTTCTTACAGGCATGTCTTCTAATGAATTTGTGCCTGGAATTATGAAAATATATCAAATACCACTTGACCAGTAACCTCTGCATTGAGGCATGTTCATGGTGAAACTGTATTGTCCATGATCTGTGTGGGTAGAAGTTACCATGGAAGAAGATTTGGATAGCCATGTTTGAAGCAAGTGCAATTGAAACAGCAGTAACTATGCACCTTTATGAACACTTTTCTGTATATACACAAATAGTTACTGGGTTAAGTAGTATATATGGCTAATCTGCCAAATTTGTCCAATGTATATGAGGCTCTGGTGGCTTCCCCAGAGTGCTCAAAATTTGTTAATTTAGTTACACTTTATAAAATTCTCCACATACATGCCTCCCTCCAGCCTTTTTGCTCTGAAAGTTTTGTGTAGTAATTAAACTTGACCACAAAAATAGGCGGAAGCAATTTAAGGCCTCATCTGTACCCTGGACAGATGTCTTCATTTTGTTTGCATTCATCTCTAGAGTACAGCTGATGCCTTCCACTTGGTTTATGTAATAAAACTTAAGATGTCTTTTGGTTAAAATCAAAGAGGTAGCTGGGTGTCCTTTAGATGAGAGTAGCTGATGTTTTCTGCTGCCATTGGAAGCAGAGAAGCAACACAGTTGCAAAAAGGAAATGAGGTGGCATAGCTGTAAGACTCTGCACATGTTTGCTATCTGATTTGTCTCCCTTTCAGCAGAGGAGGTCATTGCACCACAGAATAAGATGATGAGGCAGCCTTTTTTCCTAAATAAAGGGAGGAGACTAGTGTACAGTTAGATAGGAGTACAAGTAAGCCAGTTCTAAGACGACATGATGGAGTATGTTCAGCTGTCACGATAATAATTGTGCTGTTCTTTGTGTATTAAGTCAAGAGGAAGTTAGTTCTTTCAGGGTTATCAACAGTATATGTTAAACTATCATGGTGTAATTTGGGTGAAGACAAACAGTACTTGTTGAATTAGGAAACAGATTTGCCTTGTTCAGCACTGGGGGAAGCTACCTCTAATTATCAAGTAATAGCATTTTAAGATAATGTATTAATTGCTAAATTATGTTGACCAGCCTTAATTTTTTAGGCTTTGATGACATTTTGAGAGAGTTGAACTGGTGTCATTTGATTGGAGCTGCACCTATGCAAAGCTAAGTTTGCATTGGTGTGGCTTATTACTGAACTATGTCCTACAGGTGTATGCTAGGGTTTGCGCTCTAACTACGCTGATAATTAAACCAGAAGATGTCCTTTCTGTTGTGGCCAAAGCTGTATATGACATATTGTCATCAGTAATTATCAATATTAATGTTTTACTTTAAGGGTGACCTACATTCAAAATTAAGATCTTCCTGACCCTGGAAGATTCTGTGGAAAACTATGCAACAGGATTGTGAAATTAGTCAGTAAGGAAATAAGACTTGATTGAAGGGGACTACTTTGATGCTGTCCCCTATGCGTGTTCCTCTCTGGGACAGCTTTGCAAAATGCATGTGCTAGAGCTGGGGAAGTTTGAAAACAGTGTCTATTGGTCTGCACATGTCCAGTGGCTCTCCTTATGCTTGCGACTTTTCCAGTTGCCTGTCAATGCTACGTGGTCCAGATTGGAACCTCCAGTGTTGGAAGCTTCAGATCTCTTTGTCAGTGAATATATGTTACAGGTATTTAAATAATTTCTATATTTATTTCTGAGTTTTAAAGTTTTTATCCAATAGATTGTTTTCTCTAGTTAGTCTACTGAAGTGGGGAGCACCCTTCAAACTTTTGTACTCCATTTAGGTATTGGACTATGCCCAGGATTCTGAGCTTCAAAATTTGTCCTTCCTGGCTTCTTGGTCAGTGAAGACCATCAACTCCGCTTGTTCTGCATTGGAGAAGCCCATGTGTTTATTCCCCAGCTGTACCTGGGAAGGACAGGAACTTCACCTTAGGAAGCATGCAGTGGAAATGGCCATGAGACTGTGATTGGACCAGGACAGGAGATCCAACTGTACATCAGCCTGACTTGGCAATGAGGTCTGAATCAGGAGTGCTGGAGGCTGTGGGAATCTGTGCTGTCTTACTGGGAGAGCAAGAAGCATTCTTGTAAGCAAGAGGCTAAATCTTTCTCTAAATTCAGTTGGAAGAAGCTGGCTCCGGATGTACCTAACAGAGTACTGTCTCATCCTAAGAGAACTATGATCTGAGTTTCAGAGGCAAGATAGGAAGGCCCACAAGTCTAGGGCTCCATTGGCACTAGATTGTGATTCAGTGGTACCACTGACTGGTACTTACCAAGCACAAGCCCTGAGGTCCACTGTCACTGACACAGGCCAATTTCTAAGGGCATTGGTCACTTGTGGTTCAGTCTTTATCTTTGGTGGGTTTCCCATACCATCTTTGTTCTCAGCTTTCCCTCCAGCAGCACTGTTAGGACCGCTGTTGGAACTGGAATCAGTTTTCTCTTCACTGGGAGATTCTGAACTGCCCAATGAACTCTTATGGCCTCCTCCAGAATTCATCTTCCCAGCCTGAAGAGTTGTCAGTTTGGGACCAATCTCTACCACATCATCCACCTTGAAACTGTTGGTATCCGTACCTTGGGGGTCACCGCAGCTCCTGTTTAGCCCATCTTAGTGGCCCTACTAGGGACCAGTGGGACCAGTTACATCCTGCAGAATCAGTCTGGCCCAGTAGTGAGTCATCCCTTTCCTTCCCTTTGAGGGGCAATTGGAGCTCCTCCAAATCCTTCTGAGGAAGAGGAATATGCTCTGGGTTTGGTGGTTCCACTGGATTCAGCAAGATTCCCATCTCTATCACCAAATGAGGCCAGGACTCCAATGTCATTATTCTCTCATAATGACTGTGAATGATCCCAGGAACTCCTTTGCGGAATTCTGGAGAAGATTCTAAATCTCCTTCAATCCTCTTCAAACCTCTGGGTGTAGGTGTGTTGTAGATCTGACCCTCTGTGGTCATCAGTGGTTGGAAAACTACCTCTCAGGTAACCAGGATGTTCCACCAGACTCTGTCAGGAGACATTTTATGGCCCATCATACTTGGGAGTGTCAAGATTCTATGGTAAACGGAGCCCTGAGCCATCACTAACAGGAGTGCTTTGCTCCTTGCATAGTCACATCAACTGAACTATACCTTCTCTCAGCCACTCCACCTGTGTTAGAGTTTTGCGCAGGATTTGTAGGGTTAGGGCAAGAGTTATTCTCATTGCTCTCAGCTGGGCCAGATAGTTTTGGTTCTTGAACCTCCTGTGCAAGTCATCTTTGGCAACAATCATTATTTCTGCATTTCCCAATCTCCTGACTTAAGGGAAGAGCAAGATCAGTCATCCCAACCAACATCCAATTCATTTCAGAGACTCATTTTTTTTTTCAGTGGCCATTGTTTTTAGAACATCCTTTCTAACACCTGGAAGGATTCCACTAGGAGATATTACTTAGTCAAGGGGGACAAATTCTGTGGGGACGTCAAAGATGAATTTATCTGGAAGCCACTACGTTCCTTTCATTTTCATTTCTATCTTTTCTTGAAGACAGCACGTTTGTCTATCAGTTCCTTACGGCAGAGAGTCTCAAACTTCTTTGTGTCACGGTAGGCAGCATGTGCAACCATGCTGGACAACTGTCCCCATTACTACCCACACTGTCTCTATTACTGCCGTCAAGCCTGCCACCAGGCCTCCGGCCCCCCCTGTGGGGAAGCTGTTGCTGCACTCCAGCTTCAAGCAACATACTTAGCTGTGTGTTGTGACACAGTGGTTGAGAACCAATGCCTTAGGAGTCTATTAGGCAGCAGTCAGTGCATCCCATCTTGCATTACAGGGCTACTTGAACATCACATATTCTCTGATTAGCACTTTCTGGAAAAGCCTAATCAGAACCTTTCAGCCTATAAAAATGCCTGCACCTCTGTGGAACTTGAACCGTAGCTTCATGAGTACTGACAAGATGCCTTTTGAAACATTGGTTTCTTGCTCCTTGCATCTCCTACCCTTCAAGGCCGCATTCCTGTTAGCTGTCGCCTCAGCCAGGAGGGCTGATGAGTTTACTGTGTTTCATAACGATGCTGTTTTGTTACATTGGCATCCTAAATTCATCAGCAAAGTAATCTGAGTTTCACCTGAACCAGTGCATTCACTTACCTGTGTTTTTTTCCCCCCAAAATCTCATGCATTCTCAGAAGAATGTATTACCTTTACACATGGCAAGGCTTAGATTTGTTGCTGTAGCAGGAAGGGTCAGGCTATATACTTTCAAAGAACTTCAAATAGTTCTCTGGGCTGTATTTTGTTCTGCCTTCACCTGTTTAATCTTCACTTTCCACATGGAGTAAGAGCTCATTCCATCAGAGCACAAGAAACCTTTCTGGTGTCTATATTTGTAAGGCAGCTACGTGCATCTTCGTCTGCGTGTTTCTTAGACATTGTGGTAGGTAAGAACTTCTCTGCTAATGCATCTTTTGGAACAGCAGTCCTTTGTTTGACTTAGCCATTTATCGCCTTGCGCCTCTTCCTTTGTGAGTGCTGCTTGTCAGTCACCGACAGTATACACACAGGGATCAGCACTGAAAGAAAAGAGGAGAAAAGTACTCCTTATAGGGTCCACACATCTTTAATTTCCTATTATCATTGTATTCCAAGGAACTGGAGAGGTAGACAGTCCATCATGCTCTAAATATTCTTGGTCATAAGCACAAGGTGAGGCAGGGCACCTGTGGATCAGTGGACACTGCTTTCAAAATTCTCTAGCTCCGGGCACATGTTGCTCATGCTACGTCACAATGGAATACAGGTAGGGGCCGCATATCTCAGAAACCTCCAGTTGCTATAAGTAATGTTCTCAGTCACTTTTTTTTTTAAAGAACTTCAGAAATAAAAAGGATGACTGTCTAGTTGAATCTTCAAGGAAAACGCAGGTTAACAAAACATAATAGCTAGAATTGGAATTTGGTCAGAATACATGTGGTGATTTGTTGTTGTTGTTTAGATGGCCTTTAATGATTAGAGTCAGGACCTCTGTTTTGTCTCTCTTGTGGCCCAGTATCCTGCATCATATGCTGTGGCATCATTTGAATGCTGGCTGCTGAATTGCTTCCTGGTGTATTTCTGTTCTTTGAATGCATCCCTTATAAGTACTGACCCCAGCCCTGCTTAACTTTTGTGGTTTGATGATGGTCAGAGCACAAGCCGAGATAAAGCTGACAGCAAAATTATTAATTGTTGTACTGTTTAAATAACCAATGAACTTCAAGTAAGTTACTTTGGAGATATTAAGAGAATACGTTTCCTAGTTAAACTGCAGCACCGTATGACTGGTTAGTAAAGAATCATGTCCTGTTTTGGATTTCTGAGTTGTATGAGGAAGCAAGACACTGGTGACTGTTGAATCTTTTTTAGAATCTTGC
The DNA here is from genome assembly GCA_007922195.1 of Podocnemis expansa. NCBI lineage: Eukaryota > Metazoa > Chordata > Testudines > Podocnemididae > Podocnemis > Podocnemis expansa. The sequence continues at coordinate 40,654,140 of ML681963.1, forward strand.
TATACAGTATTTCAATGTGTTGTCCTATCTGATTCTTTTCAAGCTAAGTTTAATGACTTTTGTCTAAAAAGAAGATTCAGTATGGTAAAAATAATTCTAGAATTTGGTGCCTGTGAAGTGATGGAAATAGTACCACTATCTAGAGACGGGCTTAAGTCAGTAAGTGCTTTGTAAATGTAATTGTTTCAGTTCTGCCATTGCACCAAAATCCTAATTATCGGATGCCTGTTCTGTGAGGTGGAAGAGTGTATATGAGCTTTCATGGGGCTTCTTTTCAGTGGTCCTGAAGGAGGATTTGAACTACATCTTCAGAGGCTAAGTGCACTAAGTAATGGCTGTATTAGTTAGGTCCCCGGCTTCTATCTCTTCTCCCTCCCCTTCTACCCTGCCCCCTGACATGAAGGAAAGAAGAAAAACAACCTGTTACCTAGTTCCAAAGGGCAGCCGTGTTAGTCTAATTTAATGAAAGAAGCAAAGAGTCCCGTGGCACTTAAAGACTAACAAATTTATTTATTGCGTGAGCTTTCCTGGAAGAAAATCCCACTTCTTCAGACTCTATGAAGATGGGGGACTTAGGTCTGGAAGAAGTGGAGGAAGCAAGGGCATTGTCTCCCCCACCCCCCATTTTGTTTTTTCCACTGTCTCTGCTTCCAGAATGGGGTACCCAGGGCTAGAGGGCTATCCTGGGCTCCATCCAGGTTACCTGGCCACCATCTCTCCTTCCATAGAGACCTCCAGATTCCAAAACTGGCCCTGCTCTGGAAAGAGAGATGGGAGCTGAGTAACCTGGGTCTCCTGGTTTACCTAGTGACTCTCTCACCTTCCAGAGCAGGGAGTTGACTACATGGACTTCAGTACTTTTTTTGAACTTTTATTAAGAACTGGAGCACTGATACATATCTGCACACTCATACGTGTATCTTCTGCTCCATTGTCTTACTTCAGTGTGTAGTGTCATGTTTATGTTCAGGCTAATTTATAATAGTATAAACATATCGACCCAAGGAAGCTTAGTGGATTTGGTATTATATTGGATTTAGTTACTTTAATCAGTATTTTCAGGTATTTAGTTGTCCAGAAATTTTTAAACCACTAATGGCCTTTGAAACCTGGGGTGTTGGGCTGAAAAGCGGAAAATGACATCCTTGGGAATACTGTAGTTTTTTTTATGTGCCATCCATATATTTGGAACCTTAGCTGCCCATTTAATTTGCAAGCCTGAACAGTAGAGACTGATCTGTCTGGGTTTGAATCCTGTCATTTTTGTTGGATTTGTGCATTTATGCACCTGTCTTCCATCCTCTCCCACCCTGCTTGCTTTGCTTTTGCACACAAGCTTGGTGTCTAAGGTTTGGAGCTGGTTGTCTAGGTGAGAGCACCGAACTGATCTGTGGTGCATCCCTTATTTTCATGAGGCTAGTAAATTGATTGTTGTTCTTCCTGTCTCCTGAATCTAGATTAAATTTTAAAACTGTCTCTCTTGTGTCATTAAAGGATAGGTTGAATTTTTAGGCCTGAAAGTTTTGAAAGATAAGCACTGTGTGCTCTCAAGAAAATGTTAACTGCTGTGCATTACACTTGGTAATCATTTGAGGAAATTGCTATTTTCTAGTACCTGGTTGTCTGGAATGTCTGATTAGGTTACTGAGTCCTAATATAGCAAATCTACATAAGGCATTTTCCCCAGTAGTCCTATTACACTCAGTGAAACTGCTCTTGTGTGTTAAGTTGCCTATACACTGTGCAAGACTGGACCCCTGGTCTGTTGGTGTATTTGGATTGTTCCAGTGAACTGTGATTGTACGGTAGATTTAGTTACAGTTTAAAGGTAAGTTTCTTTGAAGTCACTGCTTGGGGTTCAGTCATTGCATATTAAATTTTGTATTTTGGTGCCAGAGTTAGCATTATGTGTATTGGCACCATAAGCAAAGAACAATTTTGGCTTATGATTGTGAGCCAAAAAGTCAATATTATTTCAAAAGATTTTGTAAATTCATATTGGTGATAGCAGTCCATACAGATGTACTGAAATAGAGGAACTTAACTAATATAACTTGCATTGAAGCTTGAGTATGTGTTGATTTACATTGTTCCTTCCTCCTACTTTTTCCCTTCAACTGTTTGGGTCTTACTGCTATAACTCTTCCTTTCTGTCTTTCTCCTCTTTTGCAGCTTTTAGATTGGTATGTTCCCCACTTGCCTAGATTACTCTCTCAATCTCCTTTTGTAGTCTCTGGCTTTTAGAGATGGAGTTAACAGGGGTTTTGGGGTTGGCTGTAAGTGTTGGCTGCTTTCTGTAAACAAGTTCCAAAGGGGCAGCCATGTTAGTCCAGTTCAGCAAAACAACAAGGAATCCTATGACACTTATGCAGTAAATAAATTTGTTAGTCTGAGCTTTTGTGGGAGACAATCCCACTTTGTCAGATGAAGTGGGATTTTCTGTCATGAAAGCTCATGTGATAAATAAATTTGTTAGTCTTTAAAACTGCAACAGGACTCCTTGCTTGATTTTCTTTAAACAGGTTCCCGAGGGTGGAGTTTCTTAAGGCTGCTGCTGCTGCTATTATTTGAATTTAAGCATGGAAGAAAGGAAGATGATTCGTAGAGTAGGGTGACAATGATTCTAGTTGCTTGTAAGAAGTTGGGGTAAGAGAGCTCTAGAGTATGTGTCTTGGAGCAAAAGTGCAGACATTGTTGACAATCCTACATGAGTACCTGTCAGGCCTTGCTGCCAGTGTTTAACATTTTCTTCCAAATTGTTGGCCAGTTTTACTTTTAGGGGAGGCCTTTTATATGCTGGAAGTCTTGACATCAGTCTTGTACTCTAGGTTTTGTCACTGATGCACCATGACTTTGGACAGGTTGCTTCCCCACTGTAGCACAGTGTCTGTCTCTAGAGTATGGAGAATGATTCTTGCTTGCCTTTGTAAAGTGCTTTGGGTTATATAGATGAAAAATGCTGTTAAAGTGCAAAGAATTATTAGAACACTATAAACAATACATTTCCTCCGAATAATTTCTTGTGTTGAAAGCTTCTATTAATGTTTTATTATGCACGAGCACTACTGAACAGTTTGTTTTGGAAATAAGCATTTATTTATAATGTGTATTTGCAACTCATTGATCAGAAAACCCATCAAGGTGCTGAAGAAACAGTTTAACCTATTTCTTCAGGCTTATTGTAAGCTTGGAGTAGTATAAGGATGTTCAGAAAAATCAGGGTTTTCTTTTTTAAGCAAAGGTGCAGCTGAGTTCCTATTCTGTATTCCTTGCAGGCATATGTGATAGTAACCTATATGGATCAGACGAATTTAATAGAGAGCCATTCTAGGCTCAAACTGCAAAGTGCTGTTTAATGCTGCTGATTTTATGCTGTATACACGGTCAACCTGTTGATTTAAATGTTAGCGTACTACTTCAGAATTTTTATACTGCAAATATTTGATTCTATACCATCTTCTAATGGGACATCTCATTAACCTCTTCAGTTTTTTCCATTTACTTGTGCACGAAGATATTAATACAGCTCTTAAAGTATTAATCTACCGTAAATGAGAAACTCTTGTTTCAGTGTTGCCTACTTTGACTTTCATTTATATGTGTTGCATTGGTAGAAAATATGCTTCAGATTAGAGTTTTTAAAGGTAAGTCTTATTTTGTATCTAAACATCTTTGTGGTGTTCTTTATGAAAGAGTAAGATTTGTTGGCATTTTATGTCTGAAAAATATAAATGATAAACTCTGATTACCTTTTATTTGTAATTGGAATGAAATAGTTAGCGCCTCATTTTTTCTCCCCTATTTATAATAGGTGCGTTCAATGGATGAACTAAATCATGATTTTCAAGCACTGGCTCTGGAGGGAAGGGCTATGGGAGAGGTAAGTGAAACAGATTTGTGTGTGGTGGTGGTGGTGGTGGTGATGGTGATGATGATGATGATGATGATGATGATGATGATGATGATGATGATGATGGGAAAAGAGGTCATTCTTCAGAATTCTCCTCTCAAGCGTACATCTGTTCTCACTTGAGGGGTCCTGCTTCTTAAGCTGGAGTACCTCTTAGGAAAAAATATCTAAGCCCCCCTGATGTTCTACAATCATCAAGTAATAAAGCTGTGGTTGTGCTGAATTGGTGGAATCATATTATAAAATGGAGCTTGCAACGTTTATGTGAAGGTTTATATGGTGGGTTTGTTAGCAGTACCAGGGAACCGGAGTTGATAACCCCAGTGATACCTTGCAGTTCTGTGGCCTATGTTCCTGGTGTGTCTTGCCACAAGACACTGTATATTTGTCATATGTTCCTTTTAGGTGAATTAATAAACTATATAATCTGGGTGGCATTTTTTTTGTTGCAATTGTTTGCAAGTGTCCTCCATTTCTTAGGATAGGCAGCTACAGCTATTGTCATGATGTGTAAAAAGCTATGCATGCCAGAGCTCACAAGATGTTAAACTACTTTGATGGCTTAATCTCATGCTTTAAAGCTGACGATGCTTATTTCTGAGGAATTTACACTGCGAAAGGGCAACATCAAAGGTGGTAACGTGGGGCAAGAAACAGGATCCTCCATCCACTAAAGTCGTTCCTCAGTCCATGAAGTTGTGTAGGTAAAGACTTCTTGTGTGAGTTTATTAATGCCAGTAGAGGAATTAGGAAGAAGGTTACCAGGTCTTAATTGAAAAGTAGTAGTATCAATTCCTGGAGTCTTAAGAGGAAATATAGAATTACTAACTGGGATATGACATGAAATGCAACAATGAAAATGACTAGTCCAACTTTAAATACCCGCATCACTGGCAACATGTGCTGCTCTTTGGGTTTCTTCCAGTGCAATTTAATATTCCTTTTGTTCACAGGTTGATTTGTTCTCTCTTCTGTTTCATGAGTTGGCTAGTATTATTGTCAGTTGATTAGAGTGAGTGTGTGTGTGAGAGAGAGAGAGAGAGAGAGAGAATTTATTTAAATACAGGTTTATTTCCTATTTAGAATTAAATTTGAAATTGACAGCATGTCTTATATTTACAGTAATCCTATTAACATTTAAATTAAATATTCAAGTAGCATGTGTGCTGCCAGAGTTTTAAAGAGAGTCAAGTTACTGAACAGGTAGAAATCTCTGGCTAAGTACTGGAACCAGAATTTAAGAGGCAAACCAGCTTTTAACAGGTATAGGTGCAGAGAAAATATTTTTCAGTTCAGTGACTCTTTCAGTTCAATGCCTACTTCATTCAAAGTTGAAAAACCTATCGGAGTTGAAAAAAGCACGAAAGCCTCTTTTCCTCTTCTAATATATATGAATAAAAATGAGGTATGAGGATAAGATCTGCTAATTCTCAAATCTTGAAGGACATGGTTGTTGGGGATCAGTTCAGTTTGCTAGCTATAATGCTTAGTTTAATAAATCAATTTGAAATGTAAAAGGTGGAATAACAAATCTAGGGCTGGGAGGGAGCTTGAGAGGTTGTCATTTCTTGCCCACAGTGTGGAGGCAGGACCAGCTGCTAAACTAAGATGTGTTTTGCACATTTAATATAATGTAAAAATGTATTGTTTATTTTTATTGAATTCCAGGTTCCATCCAAATACAGTATGACACAAATCACTTAATAAATAATACATCATTCACTGTTATCGTTGAAAATATAAATATTAAGAATCCAATTAAATATATTGTTTGCTATAGAGTTATTTAAAAGGATGTGTATAGACATAGTGTATCCTATTAATTAGGGGGGAAATTAGTGTAAAGACTATATATTGTCTCAAATCAACATGTAATGATTATCCGCCAGTGACAGTCAGTCTTTTGCTAGGAAAATAATAAAGTACAAAAGCAGGGGAAAAAAACTAAAATAGATGTAAATCAAGGCTTCCTGGTTTAAATCACTTCAGCGTGTTGTCCTTCCTAATTTTTGTACTGCTTCTGTTTGCAAAAGAACTTCTTTGCACTGTTTGCCATTGTTATTTATTCATGCCAGATAAACCAGATTATTGGTTTAGATGTAATATACAGCTAATTTCTGAAAAAATCCACATTGCTTTTTCTTCAATTTGTAATGTCTTTGATGTCTGTGCTTTTGGTTGAACAGCTCACCTATTTCCACAATGTCTTTGATTTGCACTGGAGGGTATTGCTGGGTAATGCTTTATACAGGGGTCTCAAACTCAAATCACCATGAGGGCCGCATGAGGACTAGTATGTTAGCCCAAGGCCTGCACCACTGAAACCTTTTCATACAATAATATTGCAAATATCAATAATGGTAGCGGTGTTGTGGGCTGTAAGAAATAATTTTAGGGGCCACATGTGGCCTACAGACCATGAGTTTGAGACCCCAGCTTTAATGTGTGGACCTCTCTGGTTGCCAGTCATGATGTTCTGTTGGTGCTCAGTTTGCGAGGGTCCACAGCTTACATTAATGTATTGTATCCCATGTTGTTGTAAGTTGAAAGTTTGTTCTCATGTAGTCCATCTCCAGTCAGGACAAGGCCTTTACTCTTCAGCTTGCTTTCTAGAGCTGTATCCTGTAAGGTTTTTAAATGCCACAAGCAGTTGGGCTTCTGCCATTTCTCTTCCACCAGCCTGTACATCCCTGGAAGCTCTCCTGATGTTCAGTGTAAATTGTCCTTTCCTGAAATTTGTCCTCATGTGATACCTTTAAATAATTTCTTTGCATCCTTAAGTTTTATATTTATTATAGGCCAGTCCTTATCTCCTCCCCCTTACTTTGCTTCTGCTTAAGGAAGATATGTGTGTTTTAATTTTTGACTATTCCTCATAGTCATTCCCACCTGCATGTAATTTAGTTATCTGATGAATAAAACCAGTCCACCATGTTTCCCAACTGGCCCAAGAATTCCATTGCTGGTCAGATAGAATGGGGTTGATGTCCATTATGAAACTAGTTAGACGTATTCAAAAATAAAACCACAAAATAGCAAATAATTCAATATGCTTATGCTAAGTATTGTACTCCAAAAAACAGTGCTACACCCAGGTACTGCTTCTAAGGATTTTCAGTGTCTGAATTGTTGCAAGAAGCAAGACTAAAGCTCTTAAGGGAAAATAAGATGAAATCAGAAGTCAGATCCTCTCCTACTTAGAGGATATTAAAATATGTTCCATTGCATAGAAGCCCCTTGTGAAGTTCCTTGGATTACAAACATCATCCAGCCCACAGGCAGCTAATATGCTGAAATCTCCTGTCTGGAATGATGATGATGATGATGATAACTTAAAAACCCATGCACATTCCACATTGAACTTTTGTCAGGATACAGACACTAAAAAAGAGAAATACTTGCATGCTCTGGGTATGCAGAAATAATTTGGGTAATAAATAAATTGTATTACCAAATCTCTGTATAGTGTCTCTTACAAAAGAGGAAGCTTACATTAGACTATAGTGGCTTCTTTTTGCATGAAGTGTAAAATCATTCTCCGTGTCCTCTGCTGTTCTAGTCTGTTTTGAGGATCAGTCCCATTGACGGGAGACTACATTGGCGATCCCTCACTGATGTTCCCATTCTGCTTTGGCAAATATTACTCTACACAGTGTCTTTCTTCTTAAATTTGGTATTTTATGGGAAGCATAGCTGTGGAGAAGGGCCTCTTTTTTTTTTGTAGCCCTAGGAGTGGGACAGCTCCTCTTGCAGCTCCATCAGTGTACTTGGAGGAACTACCTTGGGAAGTGAGAAGTATACTTCAGTCTGTACAGCATGTCCATTCAGTTCTTGGCATTTGCTGAGAGTCTTAGAATGTGAATAGTGGTGGGTTTTTTTCCTAGTAGGCTATCAGACTTATTTTACATACCATGTAAAAGCTGTTCACAGTTTGTTGTAGCTTTTAGTGACTACCGACTTGCGATAGATTTAAACCAAGTGTCTCAAACTCAAATCACCACGAGGGTTTCATGAGGAGTAGTACAGGGCAGCACAAGGACTAGTATGTTAGCCCGAGGGCCGCACTGCTGAAACTTTTCATACGACAATACTGCAAATATCGGTAACAGTAGTGTTGTTGCGGGCCACAGGAAATAACATTAGGGGCCTCATGTTTGAGACCCCTATTTTAAACCAGCTAATTTGAAGTGCAGAGCTTTATCGCTTCTTACAGATTCACCGACCCATCCTCAGAAATGCTTGTTGGATGCTGTTTCCTCAGCTTAATTATGATCTCTCTGAGGGAGTCCGTAAACTGCTGTCTTCTGCATCATTTTGCAGATGTTCTGGGACTTAAGGATAAAAACTGACCCTGCCAGCAGGTTCGAAGATTTGAGGATCTTGGGGGGCAACCACTGCACCCGTGGGGTACGGGGTGGATCTGGGGTACACTTTATTAAAATGAGTATAGGGTAAGGTGAGCGGTGGTCAGTGTATGTCGTGTTTGTCACAGTGGTTTCTGTAAAGTGTTGGGGGGTACCTAACTTTTGGGAGTGGGGACAGGTTGGGGAACAATGGGGTTCTTCAACTAACCTACTAACACTATAGCCCTACTCACTATAACCTAAAGGCTACCTTAACACACTATAGGAAAAGGGGGGGGGGTACAATGCAAATTAGTGTGCCTCAGTGGCAGAGAAGATAAGTAGCAGGGAAGCTGGGGCCTGAAGAGGAGCAAAGGCAAGTGGGGGGGGGGTGTCGAAAGGCAGCGGGGTGAGGAGGTGCTTGGGGGTTGGGGTAAGGGGACAGAGGCAGGAGAAGGGCTGTAGGTGCGTGGGAGTGTGGGCAATGGGGAGAAGCACGAGGGGCTGAAAGGGGATTCAGGGGTTTGTGAGGGAGGCAGAGGAGGGCAAAATGGTAGGGAAGGCAGAAGGGGTTCGGGGGAAGCGGCCGGCCGGGAAGGCAGAAGGGATTCGGGGGAAGCGGCCGGCCGGGAAGGCAGAAGGGGTTCGGGGGAAGCGGCCGGCCGGGAAGGCAGAAGGGGTTCGGGGGAAACGGCCGGCCGGGAAGGCAGAAGGGGTTCGGGGGAAGCGGCTGTGGCCGCGGGAGCAGCAAAGAAAGCGGGAGCGCCGCTGGAGAGCCCGGCACGCCGCAGAAAAGCGGCTGGGACCCGGGGTGCGGCGGAAAGCGGCGGAGGAGCCGCAGCAAGGGCGGGGAGCCCGTGGGAAGCCGCAGGAAAGCGGCGGCTAGGGCGGGGAGCTGGCGGGGAGCCACAGGAGAGCGGGAGCGGCTCGGGAGCCGGGAGCCGCAGGAACGCGGCAGATACGGGAGCGGCTCAGGAGCCGGGGGCAGGAGGTGGCAAGGGTAGCGGGGCGGGGAGAGCGGCTCAGGGGCTGGGAGCCACAGGGACAAAAGGAAAGTTGAGGCGCACGGGGGATCCCAGAAATGAAGAGGGAACAAGAAAATTAAAGGGAAAAAAGTTTATTTAAGTCAGGGAGGTTACAGAGGGGAGGGCAAAGGCAAGTTAACCAAACAATTCTAAAGGCTAGGAACTAAAGGAAACAATCTTAACAGCTAACTTAAGACTTCTAATTAACTCTATACAATGTTGCAAAACACAATACTCTTAAAGCAAGTTCAAACAACCCAGGAGGAAAAGAGATACACTGGGTGATACAAAGTAGCAAGAAGCAATTGCAGACACGGGGAGCTCCTAACACAGACTGGAGCTGCAAGCAAACAGAAAGGTACACACACAAGCCTGTAAAGCTGGGGAAAGCAGTTTTAAAGCAGCCCTAAAAAAATAGCTTAAAGAAAGGTTGCAGGGCAGACTCTTACCACTCCTAGAACAGCATCACAGGCTGGAGGAGACTCGTAGTCAGAACTCGTGGGGGTAACTCGTGGATACGCTCTAGGGGGAACTCGTGAGCGGAGGAGGCAGCTTCTGGTTGATCAGGCCAGGAGAGATGTTGAAGACCGTCCTGCCTGAGCACCCCAGAACCTCAGCTTTTAAAGACTATTTCCCGCCTTTCCCTGATTACAGGGAATGCGGGGAACAATGGGGGCATGAGTCATGCCCTGCAGGACCTTGCAGTTAGGCAGAGCCCACCTACACCAAGCCCTGCAAAACAATGGGCCCCCAGGGTGGTAACGGCCATCCAGTTGAGTTCAAGGGGGGCATCTAGTTAAGGTGAAGGAGCCATTGTTCACTTCACACGTTCTATGTACTTTAATGATGGCCTGGGAGGGGCGGCCATCAAAGTAACTGCTATGAGTCACAGCCAAAAACTTTTGTACCACTGTAGTTAATTCCTACAGTAGTAATTCAGAGCAAAATATTGCTGCTTCCCGAATTTCACTGTCTGGGTATGTTTTCACTTATGGTTGCAAATTCAGTGCTGCCAGCTTGATTCTCCGAGTTTGATTTAGCAGATTGATCTGGAAGTCAGCTTCATAAATCCATCCCTGGCAGAAGAGTGTTGCTGCATCAATGAGAGGACATTTCCTTTTGGCCCTGTGTAATGGCGATGTAGTGCTAATTAGAATTTAGGCAGTCAATGGGAGATACGCAAGCTACTCTACATAGTTTGTGTATCAATCAGTAACTGCTGCAGAATTTTGTGGTAAGTGTAAACCAGGCCGTTGTTTTTTTCATACTTGCTGTATTAGTGACTTCTGTGTGTCTCTAGCTGTCATTCCTCTCCTCTTCCCACCAGCCCTGCTTTCCAGGTATTTTTAGTAAAGTCACAGACAGTTTACTGCTCCTATGATTTTTGTTTCACTAAAAGTAACCATGACAAAATCTTCTCTGTAGGAGAGGAGGCAACTTTAAAATACATGATCTGAGAAAGCAGCATCGTGTTAGAGAGCCTTTCTTTTTCTGTGCCTATCTGTCAATATCATGCTTATTTATAATCCTCCTCCTGACTGCCAGGCATCAGACCTGTGACCCAGGTGAAAAGACATTCCCAGTTCCATTAAAAATGACCACTTTGGAGAAAACATAACTTTTCTCTCCTGCTGCTAAAGTTCTGATCCTGCAAGATGATCCACACGAGTCAGCCCTCATTCATTTGTAAAAACTCGTTGAAGCCATGAGTCCTGTACCCCCACAGGTCAAATAAGTGGGTTAAGGCCCTAACTTTTGCTTTGACTACAAACTAATGCGTGTCACTGCTTTTATTTACGCAGTCAGTTTTGGCCATGAGATTCCCACTCAGATAAGCTCTACCTATCTGCCACTGGCTTTGCTACAGCAGTTTACCAGTTGTGCTCCTAGAGGTATTTCAGTATCGGTAATGAAGCTAGTACACATCCACAGCAGTCTGAGTCAGTGTTATTGGGTCGGTTGAGAACAACGCAGGGCTGCATGCCCTGACTTTATATATAAAAAGCCTTTAGAGCTATTCAACAAACTGCACTTCTTGTTTTAGACACTGGAGTAGTTTGGCATTAGTTTGGGTTGTGTTCAGACACTGCTGAATGAAGGAGAGAATACTGGCAGAAGATCTAAACAAATAGTATTAAAAAAATGCTTGGGATATGTCTGACGAAAAGAAGGAACATGCAGGTTGTAATTTCCTGACTTTTGTACTTCATCTGCAGGAAGTGCAAACAAGTGTTAATGAGCTCTCACACTGAACTGAGACTGGCAAGTCCTCAGAGAGAAAAGGATGAGTAAGAGAGAGCCCCTTTTTTATTCTATTGGGAATGAAGGCATTGAATGCCTCTTCCGCCTTCCTGCCTCTGTTCCTGTTCCTTCTATATGGATTTTATAGCAGTTCACATTAGCAGTGTGTGTTAATTCATTAGAATTTCTGAACCCTGTGGACAAATTAAGACATTGTAATGTGATTATGAATGAGCTGCATGTCTTGTTGTAATTTTTAAAACAAAACCTGAAAATACACAGTTTTTATTTTTGAATTCATGAAATGCTTTGCTGCTTCATTGGGGTGAGGTGCAGGATATTTTAAAAATATACTAATTCACTGTAAAATTCCCCATCTTCAAATCACAAACAGTATGATCCAGACTGTTGTCTTTAAAATTTTCCTTCTGGTCACTTGAGGGAAGGGTGGGCCTTGAGCTCCCTGGGCCTTGCATTCTGTAGAGTTCTTTAGAGTCATGATGAGTGTAAGATGTCAGTGTGATGAGCCATCCTCTGAGAGCACAATGACACCTCTTCTCCACAGTCCTCTACGCATCTGATTTTTGTTCTGTTTTTATTTAGATTTATCAGGATCTCTACTTACTCTGTGCTGTTTATGTTTTAATAAAAACAAGGACATGTAGAAAGCCTACCAAGAACCATTTACTCTCTTTCCCCAGATCTGTTAGTCTGAAAGTCCCTAGAAGAGATCTTGATGGAGCATTGGTAAGGAAGAACTAGGCGTATGCAAAGAAAAAGAAGTCCAGTGCAAGGGACCAGTCATTGGTTTTATAGTAGCAAGTAGATCTGTATACATGTCTACAGTTGTGCTAGATCTCTGTGATAGTGACCTTCATGAGAGTTTTAACAGGACTAGATGGAACAGTGCCATGCTGGGTAACTTGTTCCTGCAAGTTGTCTCAGAAAATCATGGTGGGTATCTGCTGCTTGCCTCTCACCAGAGGCATCTTGTATGGAGGCGTGAATGCTGAATACTTTTGCTTTTCTGTTTCAGTATTTGTAATGGTTTAGAGCAGGGATTGGCAGCCTTTGCTGTCCTTGTGCCAGCCCTGCCCACCACACCCGCAGTGGATGCTGGGGGTGAGGCTGGGAGCTGCTGGCTCCTTTTTCCTGCTGGCCCCACCCCTGTACATGGGGGAGAACTGCCTTGGCACCACATGCTGCTGGAATTAGGTGCCTGGCATGTGTGCTGGGGGCTGCCATCTCCTGATTTAGAGAGACTGTGAGATGTGTTGGTGTCCTGTGCTGCCAGTATGAAGACTCTTCTTTAGCTGCATGTGGCTTCTTGAGTTGTTGCACCTTGTGCCAGCAGTTTCAGATATCCAGTTTGCTTCATGGCATTGGGATAAGCATCTGACTCTAACTTAATCCAAGGATAATGGGACCAAAAAAGCTGCTTAGAGCTCCTTGCTAATAATTTATCCTCAAATGTAATTTGAAGGCATCAGATCACATTGTCAAAGTGTAGTGTGAAGACTTCGGATCATTCTGGGCTGCCCTCTAACACTGGAAATATCAATTTGTGAAGAGTGTCTTCTGTTTCCATCTGTACCGACTGGGGCTTTTTTCTTTCTGACAAAGGTTTCGCCACCATGGTTTGTGTTTTTGCCACCTCCAGTTTGTAGTACTGCAACTCACTTGATCTGGCATTGAAGATGACACGATATTACATGAGAGCTGTAACTTGAAGAACACAGAACAGCAAACCTCTTAAGCAGCAGTGGCTGTGAAATATTGAAGACAGCCTTTGCATTTGTGACCCATTCATGCATCTGAAGATGCCCCCAGAAAAGACTCTGCATTCCCAAAAATGAAGAGCAGTCTCAGCAGTAAGGACCCTGGAAGTAGAATTCCTTGCTAAACTGAGCCCATGCCTTCCTGTATTCATACCAGAATGCAAGGCTTGCCTTTTGTATCAGAATTCAAGTCCAACGCTTTCCCCAGTACTGACTTTTCTGTACTCTCCAAAATAAATGAGATAGATGCAAATACTGGTTTTGGTGCTGTTTAAAAAAAAAAGAATGTGACATTTGTTAAGGCATGTTGTGTTTCTGTCACTGAAGTGATACGTAGACTGCCAACTTTTCAGAATTGGTGTTGTGTGTGTTTGTAGAAGAGTAAATTTGCAGTGCCATGTAAGAGGCTTTTAACAATGATAAAGATCTGATAGAAGAGCAGTGTGTTCAGGACATTTTCCATGGATTTTTTTTATGCTGTTGCTCTGGTGTCACAAACGAAATCACTGTCTTTTGTGACAATATACGCCTGCCTACCTAATATCTAAATCAGCTAGTTACTTAATTTGTCCAGTTTATAATCATGTATCAGTGGGAGCCCTCATCACATTGCCATGCCCCTTATCTGTGGGATTATACTTCATTTTAACATTTTGAAGTGTTGTGCTGCTATTTTAAAAACTAAGTTAAAGGAAATGCATAAGTCTTTAAACTATCCCTAATTACCATCAATATTAGCTCAATTGTGGAACTACCTTTGACTCCCAAAGAACACAATAGAAATGTAATTTTGGATTTTATTCGGCAAGTTGGCTAGCTCCCATGCTCAACTGAAACCCCATATCAAAATCTTGAAATATTTATTCAGTGTTGTCACAGATTCGCTTCTTACTTGTTGAGCTTTCCTGCTGCAGCACTGATAAAAAAGGATGATTTTCTTTTGAGACTTCTTTGTCACAGCTGAAAACACTTGAATGAAAAAATTCTTATGGTAGAAACCTAGCTCTTAATTTTACACCTTGCTAATTGCTGTGCTTGTTGTTAAACCATATTTAAGTTTGGGTACAATAGCTCTTGATAACATAAGAACATAGAAATGGCCATATACTGGGTCAGACCACTGGTAATGAAGCCCAGTATCCTGTCTTCCATCTGGCCAATACCTGGTGCTTCAGAAGGAGCAAATGAAACAGGTAATTGCCAAGATTAAATTAGAGGCTGGATGATTTGTTTAATAACATCCATCAAACTGTTAATGATTTTACATGTTGAACAAAACAGATACTGTAATTTCTGTGTGAAGACAGGACAGTTTTTCAATGCTCTGTTGGCTTAGTTTGCTCTACAAATACAAGAAAACTTTGTGAAGCTGCTACGGTACCTTCATAAAAAGTTAGTCTACAGGACTAACCTACAGGGGCAGATTCAAGGTTGTTTAAGTGATAGTGAAAATATTTGAATCAGAATCTTGTATAGCCGTAGCTTGTGATTCACTTTAAAATTATTTAAAAAAAAAAAACAAAAACAAACCCATCCCCAACTTACTTTGCTGTGTAAAGTTCTTCAAGATAGGGTGGATTAGTTGAAATCATTATTTAAAATCACCAAGTAGAAACGCTTAATTTAAATCTATTTTAAGCAACTTTTCCATTTATACTTGTTGTTTTCTAGACAAAGGTACATTCTAATTTATAGATTCATCTTTTATGCAGCCTAGGAGGTGACTCAAAGTATATAGGATTATTATAAGCAAATATATTGCTTACTATTTTCAGATTCTTACTGAGTATTCATCTTTAGTGTGTTCGGAATTGGTGAGTGATGGCTTAAGTCGTCAATATTCACAGTTTGAAAACTGAGCCAATCAGAGTTCAGGGAGAAGCTATAAAACAGGAGCATGAGACCACCCACATGATATGAGATTAGCTAACATGAGATACATGATGGTGTCTCTTTGAGTCAGAGGCTGGGTCCCAAGTCTGTGATGACTTTGCCAGTTTCTTGCACCTAGTGTAGCATAGCCCCCTCATAGGATCAAGTCCTTAATGCAATACATAACCCATTGTGCCATGTTTATAAAGGTGGACCTCAAAATATAGAGGGTTTCCCCCAGATTCTTTGTTCATAAAGATAATTTTGATAAAGGCTCATTCAGCATTTTTTTATTTAAATAGTTTGAGAGATTATAATAAATGTAGGCCTTAACAGGATTTTGTTAAAATTCAGATATTGTTCTGAACAGGTTTATTTTTTAAAAGCAAAAAAATTATAATTTAAATGGAAAAATGAGAGTTAGTAAATTAATGAGATTAAATTAGCTAGGGACATAAAGAATAACAAGAAATTTTTACAAATAAATTTGAAGCAAGAGGAAAACCAGGAACAGAGAAGACCCATTATCCACTGAGTCAGCAATATAATGCTGTTGCAAATAAATAAATAAATAAATAAAAAGCAAACATCATTTTGGACTCTATTAACCAGAGTATTAGTAAGAAAGACATGAGAAGAAATTCTTGGCCTGAATTGGAGTTTTGTATGCAGTTCTGGCAATCTGCTCTTCAGGAAGGATGTGGGCAAAATGGAGAAAGTCCAAAGAAGAACAGTGAAAATAATTAAAGGTCTGTGAAATATACCAGCAAGTAAAGATTGAAAATCTTGGTTTGTTTAGCCTGGAGAATAGACAACTGAGTGGGGATGGAAGCTTCCAAGTACATGAAAAGTTGTAACATAGAAGAGGGTGATAGATTGTTCTCTTCATTCACTGAAGACAGGACAAGAAGGAATGGGTTTAAATTGCAGCAACGGAGATGTCAAAAAACAAAAAAAACAAAAACAAAAACAAAAAACAAAAACCTTTCTAGCTGTAAAGGTAGTTAAACAGTGGAAAAAATGTCCAGGGGTGGTTGTAGAATCTCTGTTATTGAAGGTTTTTAAGAACAGGCTAGCTCAGGGATTAGCAACCTCTTGGGAAAGGGGAGAGAAGTGGGACCGGAAGGAGGGAGTGGCTGCTGGATGGCCCTGTTTGGGGCTAGGAACAGTGCGGCTTCCTTCTCAGACTCAGAGTGGCGCAGCCCAGGTTGTATAATCAGCCAGGGGGGCTGCAAAGTTCTGGTAGTTTTTTTTTTTTTTTTTTTTTTTATGGGGTCCCCAGCCTGAAAAGGGTTGGGAACCACTGCTCTAGATAATATGTAGTCCTGCCTCTGCAGGGCACTGTAGCAGAGGTGACTTATTGAGGTCACCTGTGGTCTTTCAGAATCTGTTCTTTAGGATGCTATAGATCAGGGGTTGGCAACCCCCAGCACCCATGCCAAAACAGTATGGGGGCTAAGCCTGAGAAGCACACGGCGCCTAGGCTCACCTGCTGGCCCCACTCCCCCAACGGTATGTGGCTGGGTGGCAAAAGCCGCATGCTGCAGTTCAAGGCCCCCACTGGCCAAGCTTACCCGCTGAGGAGTACAGCCAGCAGGGACAACGGATCTCTGAGATGTGGGGCAGGTCAGCCCACCTGCTTCAAGCTCTGACCCAGAACTGGAAGCTGTTTGCTGGCAGGGGCAAGTGCTGGCCAAAGCCCTGAACTGGGGTCCTGGCCCTGTCCTCTTTTGGCCCTGCCCCTGGCACCTGCTGAGGGTACAGTGGGCAGGGCTGGTACAGGGGCCAGCAAAGGTGCCAGCCTCTACCACAGATATATTCCTCTACTGCCATCTTTTAACTAGATTAGACAGTCATGCTGGTATGTTCACATGCAATTGTATTTATATGAAAAATTCAACACCTAATGATTTATAGTGTATAAATCTCCCTCTCTGCTTATTTCATTGCATGGTTTTGCTGTTATTGAGATTTGTAAGTTGTTTTCAAAAAGTTAAATTTGATTTTTTTAAAAAAAGACGAAGTTTACAGTGATCTGTAAGATTGAAAAAAATCAGTTTAAATACCAAATATTAAAATGATGATTGAATTTTTATCCTAAATCTAATATATAGTCCACTAGAAAACCAAGATGACAAACTATGACCTCTTAAAAATTAGGCAAAGACTGAACCTGGTCATTTACCTTCTCTGAGTTTCAGGCACTAATAAGTACTTACCTTTGGGGGGAAAAAAACAGCTGTGTTGAGGCTACAATCCCATTGGTTTTGGAGGATGAGAATGTTTTTAGGAATGTTGATCATTAAAGTGACCTGGAAAATTACGCAAAACCAACAATTATCAGGCAATTTTCTTAAATACAGGGTGCTTCTCTGCTGACTCTGATGCATAGTTAAAATTAATTGTTTATTTTTAAAGTAGATTTTGTTGACGATGTAAATAGTTTGCTAAACCAAACAGTACATATCCTATAACCTCCATGGTAAAAAAAAAAAAAATAAATAAAAATAAAATAAAGTAAAATAAAATAAAATAAAATAAAAAAAAATTCTCATTGAAGTCTGGCATCTGGGAACTCATGAAGGAAGTACAATTTCCTTGCTAACAACAAAATTTATTTTATTAAATGAGCGTGTAACCTTTGTGATTCTCCTTTGTTTCCATAGTTTATGTGTATGTGCATACCACCTCCTTCCCTGCCTCCCCCACCCTGCTGACTTTTTTCACTTCCTTTCTCCTTATAGGGGATCCATGTTAGGGGCTTAAGGGCACTGCCACAATACAAATAATATTCTGGAGAGTAGGTTTCCGTAAAGACACATTTTAAAAACCGATAAAGAATCCTTTTGCTTCTAGGCTGTTGGTTTATATACTGCAGTGACCAAGTTCTGCTACTATCTTATTTGTTGTCTGTCTGCCTGAAATAATTTAGGTTCCATCCAGTTCCAGAAGGCAAATATCCATTTAACAAAAGCCACCATCACAAATGGCCAGTTTAACTTTCTCAGCAAAATGTGACTCATTGTCTATGTCTACACTAGAAAAAGTTAGGTCGAATTTGTTAATTCAAACAAAACTCAACCTTATTAAGTCGAATTAACAAAGTGGACTAAGTCCACTTTGTTAATTTGACCTAATTGCCCTTAATTCAACCTTAATAAAATTGAAGTAGGGTTAATTCAGGGTTGCACCGACTTTAGTTCGAACTAAGGAGTCAAGTTAAGGCTTAGTTTGAGCTAACAGGTGATTGTTATTAATTCGAATTAAACTTTTAATTCAAATTAAGGAATTTCTTAATTCAGTTTAATAAAAGTTTAATGTAGAAAGGGACTAATTTAGTTTGAATTAAGCCTCCTTAATTCAACCTAAATTGCCAGTGTAGATATAGATGCTGAATGGGCTATTGAGATTGAACTGTCATCTGTCTAAGGTTGCTCTTTCTAGATCAGTTTTGAAGCACGTTGGTGGTACGCTCACACTTCTGTTTCCTTTTCTTCATCTGTAGTGTGAATAAATTAGACTAAGTAATCCACCACTCTTAAAAGACCTAAATTTGTCCAGAAATGTGTGTTTTGTTTTGTTTTTTTAAATTGTTCCCCAGTATTTCCTTGGATAGTCATTTCTCTCACTGCTTACTAACTGTAATAGTCACTGTTTGTATGAGGGGTTAACGCATAGTATAACAGAGTGGGCAGTGAAAATTGGAGTATTTTCTTCCTATGAAACTAAGGATGCAAACAGAGCTAAATTTGTCTGGCTTCTGCAGTAGCACTGTATTTAAGGGGAGGAGATGAAAGGGAGGTAATATCACCAAATAGAATTCTAATTTAGAGATGATTGTTTAAATGGGTGAGGAGTCTTGCCCAGACAATGGCATGCAAAATGGAAACTTTATTGAAGGGAATGGGATTTCATATAGTGAACTGATGGAGAATGCAATTAAATGCTCGATCCTTGGGTATTGGGACTTTAAAATATATAATACAAAAGGCCAGTATCCGATAGCATTTTCCCACATTGTGTTATCTAGGAAAGGAAAATGCAGTGAAGTGGAAATGTTCTTAATACTGTATGCCTCAGTCACCCATGTGTTATTCAGGTATTTAGAGCAGCAGTTTCCAAACTTTTTTTTCATTGTGACCCCTTTTTCAGACTTGAAAATTAATGTGTCTCCAGACATCATAAATTTCATAGAATCATAGAACTGGAAGGGACCCTTAGAGGTCACTGAGTCCAGTCTCCTGCAGTCATGGCAGGACCAACTACTATCTTAAACCATCCCTGATAGGTGTGTGTCTGACCTGCTCTTAAAAATTTCCAATGATGGAGATTCCACAGCCTCCCCGGGCAACTTATTCCAGTGATTACTGTATATCATTGCATATAAGCCGAGAATTTTGTGTCTGAAAATTGACTTCAAAACAGGCTCTCGGCTTATACTCGAGAGAATACGGTAGACAGCCCCAGCCAGCCGTTTCCCTGACCGTGCAGAAGGCCGGAGCCCCAGTGTTGCCGGGCGGCCGTCTTGAGCAGTCGGTGGGGGCTGGGGCTGGAGGAAGGAAGGGACCCCGGTGTCTGGAGCGGCCAAGTAAGGGGGCGGGGGGGTAGGCCTGGACATTGATTCAGGGAGGCCAGGGAAGCAACAGCAGGGACTGGAGGTTGGGGAGGGGGTCAAGGAGTTGGGGAAAGTGATGGGATGGGCAGGAGGGGTTTTGGGGGGGGGGTCAGGGAGGCCAGGGAAGGGGCGGCAGGGCTCGGGCATTTGTGGGGGGGAGTCCGGGGAAAACGACAGGAGGACCCAGGGTTTTTTGGGGAGCCCAGGGAAGCAGCGACAGGGACTGGGGATTGGGAGGGGGCTGGCAGGCTGGGAAGAGCAGCAACAGGGGTTGGGGGGTGATGGGGAAAGGAGTGGAAAGGGTGCTGGGGAACTGGGAAGCAACAGCAGGGAACTGGGAAGGGAGTAGAGGGGCAGCAGTGAAGAGCCGGGGGGCAGCGAGAGGAGCAGAGGGGCAGCAGTGGGGAAAGGGGCAGAGAAGGGGGGCAGCAGTAAGGGAAGAGGCAGAGCAGGGGGCAGCAGCAGATAGCAGTGAGGGAAGGGTGTAGTAGGGGGTGACAGTGAGGAGGGGGCAGTTGGAGGAGCAGAGAGCAGCAGTGAGAAGGGGGCAGAGCAGGGGGCAGCATTGAGGGAAGGTCAGAGCAGGGGGCAGCAGCAGGAAACTGAGAAGTGAGCAGGGGGTAGCAGTGAGGAAAGGGCGGAGCAAGGGGCAACAGTGAGGTAAATGAGAAGTGAGTGGGGGCAGCAGGGGTTACAGCAGTGAGGAAAGGGCAGAGCAGGTGGGAGCAGGGGGGCAACAGTGAAGAAAGGGCGGCACAGGGGGCAGCAGCAGGAAACAGAAGTGAGCAGGGGGTAGCAGTGAGGAAAGGGCGGAGCAAGGGGCAACAGTGAGGTAAATGAGAAGTGAGTGGGGGCAGCAGGGGTTACAGCAGTGAGGAAAGGGCAGAGCAGGTGGGAGCAGGGGGGCAACAGTGAAGAAAGGGCGGCACAGGGGGCAGCAGCAGGAAACAGAAGTGAGCAGGGGTGTAGCAGTGAGGAAAGGGCAGAGCAGGGGGCAGCAGGGGTGACAGAAGTGAGGAAAGGACAGAGCTGGAGGGCAGGAGTGAGGAATGGACAGCAGGGGGGCAAGGGAAAAGCAGCAGCAGAGATTTTGGGGTAGGGAAGCTGCCAGAAACTCCAGAGGAAGCCAGCAGCAATGGGTGGGGGGTTAGGGGCCAAGGCCAAAAGGGGACCTCGGCTTATACCTGGGTCACCAATTTTAGCTGCTTTTTTGGGCTCAGAATTGGGGGTCGGCTTGTGCCCGGAATGGCTTATACCCAAGTATATACGGTAGTCATCCTGACAGTTAAGAATTTTTTCCTAATGTCTAACCTAAACGTCCCTTGCTGTAATTTCAGCCCATTGCTCCTTGTCCTATCATCAGCAGTTAAGGAAAATAATTTTTCTCCCTCCTTCCTGTAACAACCTTTTAGGTACTTGAAGACTGTTATGTCCTCTCGGTCTCCTTTTTATTTTTATTTTTTTTCCAGATTTAACAACCTCAGTTCTTTCTATCTTCCCTCGTAAGTCAAGCCTTCCAGATCTTTAATCATTCTTGTTGTTGTTCCCTGGACTTTCTCTAATTTGTCCACATCTTTCCTGAAATAATGCACCCAGAACTGGAACACTACTCCAGTTGGGGCCTAATCAGCACTGAGTATAGCAGAAGAATTAATTCTTATGTCTTCCATACTCCCATTAATACATCCCAGAATGTTTGCTTTTTTTTTTTTTTTTGTGCAACAGTTACAGTGTTGACTCCTATTTTGCTTGTGGTGTACTATGACACTCAGATCCCTTTCCACAATTCTCCACCCTAAGCAGTCATTGCCCTTTTGCCAAAGGGGCAGCCATGTTAGTCTAGTTCAGCAAGACAAGCAAGGAATATATGGTACTTAAAGACTAACAAATTTATTTGGATTTTCTCTCACAAAATCTCATGCGATAAATAAATTTCTTAAGTCTTTAAGTGCCACAGAACTCCTTGGTTGTATTGTCCCTCTTGTATGTGTGAAACCGATTGATCTTTCCTAAGTCAAGCCTCAACAAATCCTAGGCATCAGGTCTCCATGGTGTCTAGGATTTTGCCCCTAGTGTCTGAGAGTATGAGGACAGAGTCCGTCTGTCGTTCCCCCCACCCCCCATCATCACCACACAGAGCGCAGTGGGCTTCCCCTCCCCTCCTGCTGGAAAAAAAAAAAAGGCCACTGCTGGCATCTCGGTTCTTTCAGTGCTGCAGGGGGAAGAAGGAGAAATAGCAGTGCTTTTCCTCTCTAGCACTTCCATCTCCCCCCCCCCCCCCAGTGCTGCTGAAAGAGCTACCAGCAGCAGCTTTTTTTGGTGGTAGTGGAGAGGGGGTTTCTTTTGGTGGCAGGGCACCAGGGAAATCCATGTTGGCTGGTTGGTGTTGAAAGTGGTTTTGTACACAGTTGAACTTTGACACATCCACATCCTGGGGGATAAGGATGCGAAGTGTGCCTTCAAGCAGCTGAGATGGTTGGCCATTTCATGAGTAGGACATACTTGGCATTCATTGTGAGAAAGAAACTTAAAATATTGTGGAAAGCAGTTGTAGTTCAACTTCAGCACATCACACTTCCAAAACCAAGATTTTTTCATGAGTGCTGCGATTCAGTCACTCGGTTGAAGAATATTTGTGTTATATCCTTGCATTTGGTTTGTTAATAACATAAGCAAGGAGGCACATCTTGTCTTGACCACACAGAAAATCCACAAATTCAGGGTTTTTTAGCAGTCAGCTGCAAATGTAAACAGCTGATCACTCAATTCAAAAACCTGAGTACCCTTCCTCTTGAGAGTCAGCAGACCTCAGTGTGAAACAACAGAACTTCATGTTCTGACCGCATGTCTTAGATTTATTTTGTTGTGGGTATTTTTTAAGATCAGATGGGACCAGTATCATCATTTGATCTGACTGACACATGCAAGTCACAGAGCCTCCTGACTGCTGCTGCAATAGACACCTAACCTGTGACTGAGTCATTGAAGTCCCCAAATCATGATTGAAAGACTTCATGATCCAGAGAAACCACCAGCTAGTGACCCATGCCCCATGTTACAGGGGAAGGAAAAACCCCCCCAGGACCCCTGCCAAATTGCCATGGGGGGAATCCACCCCCCCAACCCCAGATAGGGAGATTAGCTAATCCCTGAGTGTGTGGACAAGACTCACCAGACAGACATTCAAAAACAAATTCTTTGCACATAGTTTTGAGAAAAGGCATGCAGCATGTGAGTGAAGTTTAATATAGTAGTGTAATGAAGCTCCCTAACTGGAGCCACTGCAGGCCCCTAGCAGGACTGCATGGTGGCTGCTCCCCCACATCACCCTACCCCTTTGTGTGGCCCAGCCTGCCATATAATTTCAATCTGAAATGTGTCCTTGAGGTAAAAAAAATTTTGCGCACCCCTCATACAACTGGATACCTCATATTCTGGACCTTGAGGTTCCTTGTAGGTTAGTTCATGACCCCATAATTGGTAGTGATCTATATTTTATATATCCTTAGATTTGTGTGCGAGGTCTGTTTGATGTCTCTCCCACCTTCAGCATCAGAGTGCTTCTCCCACCATACCCCGTACCACCTTCTTGGAGGATTTGTTTAGTGATAACAGTAGGTGGGGAATGAATCATGTACAACCATTCCTGCTGCCCTCAAGTTTTCCCCATTGACATATATGGATTGAGGCCTAGGTTACACTGTGGAGATTAGTCAACAGGAGATATGTAATCCGTGTGCTGCAGATGTGTATCTCCCACTGACTTCGTTACTTTGACTTACTGTGCTGTCTTCACTCAGCTTCATCCGTCAGTGGTGTGCTCTCATCAATGCAGCGTTATTCCACTCAGAGGGTGGAGTTACTGCGTTGATGAGAGAGCACTTCTGGGATCGATTGAATGGGTCTACACTGGCCACTCAGTTGATCCCAGTGCATCAGTCCAGGGGGATTGATGCAGAATTTTCTGTTGACATGGCCTGAGACCTGTGGCTATAAACAGCAATGCTACTAATTTCCGTTTTTTGTTACTTTATTTAAATTCGTTCTGTGCCTGCTACTTATATACACTTTTATCTAGTAAAGACTTCAGTTTTTGCTGGGCTGCTGACCTTCAGTTAGTTTTCTTACTTTAAGGAATTATTGTTCTGTTGTTGCATGTCCTGTAATGATCTTTCATTCAGTTGCTTTTTGGTGTACCCTCTCTAAAAGGCTTGCCGTGGCATCAGTGCAGTCGTTTTGTTATGTATTAAATGCTCTGATCGTTGGTTACATAACCAGATTAAGCCTACTTTTTATCATGTGTTACTTTTGAAAGTGGTATGGTATAGGGAATTCTGCTTCAAATGGGTGGTGTGGAAGTTTCATTATAGTACCTGTTTGCTGTCTTTTTTACAAGCTATTACTCTTGATATCCAAGTCCATCACCTTCAGTTATCCATTGTCATGGAGATGTCATGATTTATGATGAGTGAATCAGACAGAACTTCAGGTTAAAGTTACATACTAAACAGAAGTTATATAGCTTCTTCCTTCCTCTCTGAACATGCATTTAAAAGCTGTCTACACATTTTTAAGCTTTCTTCATCAAATGCATCTCTCTATCTAGTAGTCTTATAGTGAATATTGGTTCTCTTATCCTGGAAATCCCTGAGTTAACTCAGGTCTTCTGCTGAGTTTTATAGACTTTCACTGCTCAGCATTTCTAATATGTAGTCCTAAAGGGTTAGCTGTGTTAGTCTAGTCCAGCAAAACAAACAAGGTAGCTGGTGGCGTTTTTGAAGACTAACGTTATTTATTGCATGCCACTAGGCTCTAATATATAGGATATTTTGATTGGTCCCACTATGATTTTGGTTCATACTCTGTAATCATCTAAATGAGAGATTCACAAGCATGTTTGTGAAGAATCTCTCAACTCCTTCCATTCTGTCCAGAATTTAGCAGCTAGGCTTATTTATTGTGCTCCGTACTCTGAATGTGCTGCGTTTTCTCTTTTTGCAAATCAAGCCCGGCGGCAGTTTAAGTGCCTTAGACACTAACAATACAATCTTTTAAATCTTTAGTCTCAATGTTAGTCTCTAAGGCACTTAAGCCAGGCTTGAAATTCCTCTTGCCGTACATAGGTGCCACAAGGCAGGTGACTTCTGTATGGAACTTTCACAAGGCATCTGTTAGACTAGGTACATATTGTGAAGTTTTATTCTTTTTTTTTTTTTTGGCTCACCTTTCCTGGAATTTATTTAAATTGTGTGTGAAAAGCTGTGCAGAAGCAGTGGCCTACAACTGTTCAGTCTCATCTCTGTTAACAAATGTTCTCCAAAGCACTGAGTTCCTTGGAAAGTAGTGGGAATTAAGGGCGCTGAGCACCTTTATTGGATTAGATCGCAAGATCTGCATGTGAGTTGGGAATTCCCATTCTCCAGCATTCGAGTGGGGATTCTGGAGGAAACTATGTAAATTTAGATGCAATCTGGATCATTAAACATACCCTTCTGATGAAAACGCATCTTTCCTACTAGCATTTGTTACAAATGGTCTCTCATGCCTTGAAGTGTGTAAACGTTGATGTTACTTGTGTGTTTATGCATGAAGTGCTGGTATCCTGTGGTTCTGAGTTGCTGTATGCTTCCACAGGTTGTCACAGTTGCTCCATGGGTCTCACCTTGGGAAAGCATCAGCAGTTTGATTTTAAAGTATCTGTCAACTTGTTTCAACATAATTAATTTATTTTTGTTCTATAATGAAAAAGTTCATGGCTACACCTGTACTTTTATGCTAACTTTAAACATGTTTCTTTTTATTTGCAGCAGCTGTTACCGGGTAAAAAGTTTTGGGAAACTGATGATTCAAGCAAAGATGGACCAAAAGGGATATTTCTGGGAGATCAGTGGAGAGACAGTGCCTGGGGAACATCAGGTAGCCCAGTATCACTCATCTAATGTAGCTGGAGTTGAACACAGAAGTATGTAGCTAATTTCCTCAGTGAGCTGGTTGAGCCTGAATTTCACAGCTACCACATGTTAAAAACCTGGTAGTCTCTCTTCTTATAGCTATCTGTGCCTGTTCTGTGACACCTGCTAAAACTGGAGTTTATAAAAAGCTGAATAAATTGTAAAAGGATAATTATCAATAGATATGTTTTAAATAATTCAGATTGTAAGGAAATCCATTGTCTAGTTCGGTGTTGACCAACCAATGTCACCATGTCTGGGACTAGATTAATCCATCAGCTTTCCTCTTCGGACATTGCACTTAATGCATGGCATCACAAAGCCATTCATGTCTGGTTCAGCAACCTTTCTGACATGGTGATGGGGTGAGTGAGCCAAACCTGCATGGCACAGTTATGTTGTGCGCCAGTTTGTAATGCCTGGAGTGGGGAGTTGAACTGAACCTTGTAGGACAGGGACAGGAGCCACCATTGTGGGATGAACATCAGGCGCTCTTGCTCTCCAACCCGCTTGACTCTTCTCCACCTCCCTTTTGCTCCACTCCGGCACATCCCCTCTGCATTGAGCCAGCATTAGGATTACAGTGCATGTATGTAATGGAAGATTTCAAAAAAAGACAAAATCCATTTGGAGCATTGCCTCAGTAAAAAGTTTGGGTTTAGTATATATTGTGGGACACATTCTAAAACTGTTGCTTACCACATAGATTGTTTGCCCCATATGATAGTTTTATAATAAAACTTTAGCAATCATTACTCAAATATTTAGTCTACTAAATCATACATATTGTGTACATGTATAGTAGGTGGTACAGGTAAATCCATTGTAAATCCTCTATTTCATTTGTTTGTAATTTTAACAAACTTGAATGGTTTGGTCAGAAAATTCCCATTCTTGTTCTGGCTCTGAATTACTTCAGATGTGGGCAAAAATAGTGCAGCCTTTTCTGAGAATGAGAGTAGTGCAAAACAGGTGTTTTATGAACATTTTAAAAGAACCTGCTTTTTAAAATTAATGGCTCCAGTGCCCCACTGATTCAAAGTAGGAAGAGTGGAGCTGTTTATTAGGGGCTTGGTCCAGGGATCCGAAAAGTGTCTCTTCCAGCCCTTGTGGAAAAATTTATTCAGATTTGGTCAGTTTGCAAGTCACAGAAGTCCCAGGCCTAGGGGGTTCTTCCCTTGTTTCCAAATGACCACACAGATCTCCAGCTCCAGAAGGGACACCAACAGAACTGCTCCCAGGCTGCCTCCTTCCCCCATCAAAATGCCCCGTTGTCTAAAGGGTGATGTGCTAACTCAGGAGACCACAAATCCTAGTGTGAAAATTTCAAGTGTCCAAAAGTCTTTTGACTTTTAATGAAACTGAGGCTATGAAATGCATTAAGCCTTCCTGGAGATTTTACCCCACTGTTGCCTTTTCCATTAGTGGTAATGTTCCTGTCTGCTTCACAGTCCTTATCACTGAGCAAGGATTTATTCCCCTACCTAGGAGGCAGGCAAATAGTAACTGTCATTTTCCTTCTCCATGTTACAGATGAGATGCTGAGGGTTGGAGTGGTTACACAAGGTCACTTCTGGCATAGCTGGGTCTAGAATCTGGGGGGGGAATTAATCAATGGGAGGTGGGGAGGAGTGTCAGTTTGTGCATGCACACAGGCAAAATTAAGTTTGCATGCACCATCTTAGTCCTGGAATTTCCTAACTTGAATGCTGGACTTTGCAGCCTTAATGGTCTTTTCATGTCATAATCATTTTGTGATTATGTGTTAATAGAAATTGGAAAGATTTTAGAAATAATTACCGTCTCAGCTTCTGTCAGTGATTGGGGCTGTCAGGTCACGCAAGGCATTAACTGTTTCTAATCCTTGAAAAACGTATGGGGTTTGATAGTCTTGGGCACATTCAGTATCAGGTCCTTGGTGTGTACATGTTTTTCTGTGCTAAGTCCTAGAAGTGGCCTCATTTGATGCAGATCGACAGTTTTCCTATTACGTAAGAAATCAGAAAATTTCAGGCTTTTTCTTAAAAAGTTCTGTTCTTCATTAAAGTAGTTTTCTTTCTAATCACTGAAGGGAAAGCCAGTCTGTTCCCCCTTCTGGACAAACTTTCAAAATGGCAGCTTCTTTTTTTGTAAATTATCCATATAATTAGTAGACTCTGCGGAGCCTTTCTTAGTGATGATTCATCTTTGTAATTGGATTGGAAGCCCCTTGGTGCAGGGTCTCTTTTTGTTCTGTGTTTGTACAGTGCATAGCACAATGGTGCACTGGTCTATGGCTGGGGCCACTAGATGTTATAGTACTACTAATAATGTAGTGATTAGAATCTTAAATATTTGTTTGTGCATTTGTTGCAGATCATTCTGTTTCTCAACCAATTATGGTTCAGAGAAGACCTGGTCAAGGCTTTCATGTGAATAGTGACGTCAACTCTGTGCTATCGCCACGGTCAGAGAGCGGAGGACTTGGAGTTAGCATGGTGGAATACGTGTTGAGCTCATCTCCTGGGGATTCCTGTCTCAGAAAAGGAGGATTTGTGAGTGTGATTCTGAAATATGGGTTTCCTCTATTAGTTGTTGTTTTTCACTTCCTTCCTAAAGGCAGACTCCACCTATTGTTGGTGTTACTGTAATATCTACCACCATGTCAGAAAGTGTACGTCAACAGCTTGATGGTTCTCCTTGCTTAGGTAATGGGATATGGGACAAGGAAGTACAGGTGGAGTGAGATGACCAGCATCTTCTGATCCTGATGGTGAACACACCTGCCACCTAGAGACACTAGACTGCTGACTGGAAATAAATGCAAAAATATTTGGCTAAATGCTGGTGTTCTTAAATAGTCCGTAAAGCATGCCTTGCTCATGAACTTGTTCTTAATTTTCAAAAGAGTTGAAAAAATCACACCATAGTCACAAATGACACATTACATAGTAGGAATTTATTCAAGAATTGGTCTTTTCTTTGGCGAGAGTTCTGCTCCCCAGTATGTGCTTCTGGCAAAGGAGGAGCAGAGCAGCCAGCACATACTACCTAATAACTAGCACTGCCCCCCCTTGCTTGTGCGGAGGGAGAAAAGTATAAACAAATCCCATCCCACTGCAGTAGGAAGAGGTCTTACAACCCCAGGCTGCCAAGAGGGGATAGCTGTAAGGCAGGGGTCAGCAACCTTTGACAACCCCTGTGCTGATCCTTCCTTCCTGACCCTCAGCTGGTGCCGGCGGCTCCCTCTGCTGAAAAAATGTGGCGGCTGTCTGAAAATTCAGCAGTGGTCACAGCTGGAGCGGGAGCTCTTCCCAGGCATGCCACAAAAAGAAGTGGCTCCTTTCAGGGGTTCCCAGGCAAGGTTCAGAAAGAAGGTCCCTGGAGTGGCTCCTTTGGAAAACATCACACTACACAGAGGAGCCACTCTGGGCTTTGTGTCACATGAAGGCATGGACATGGTGTGACCCCCTGTGTCCCAGATACACCCGAAGGAAGCCACCCAGAGTAAGTTTCGGTGGCAGAAGTGGCAATTTTTGTGGTACTGCAGAGGGTGCTGTGTGCTGCTCTGAATGGACTCAGATGCCACTATCAGCACATGTGCCCAGAGTTGCCTACCCCTGCTCTAAGGCATCTACTAGCTGGGGTTGATATAGGAGGGATGTGGTGGGGCATAGATGCCTTATCTCCAATGTTGCCGCTAATTTTTTGTAGGCTGTGTGCACAAAAAAATTTTTTGTGCACTCTTTGTTTTGCTGTGTGCATGGGTTTCACGACCTGTGTGGGCGTGCAGATGCTTGCAGCTTAGAGGGAACAGTGCTTATCTCTCTTACTAGCTTGTGATGGGTTCCTCCAAGATGTAGCCTGAAAACTGTGGAATTAGTATGCCGCCATAATGTTCCAGCCTGGGCTGAGTCCCAACAGCACCTCACTGGTTACAAACAGCAGAGCTCTCCAGGCACTACCATCACCCAATACAACAGCAGGTGAAGCCCCACACCCAGCAGGAATGTTGACCTGGGCTGCCTCTTGCATGGTGAGGCTGCCAACAAGCACACTTACATAGACATTCACAAGCAAGCAAATACTCAAATCAGATGCATGAATTCTTTCCCGAACCTCTTATGAGGCACCCGTCATCTCCCCTGGATTTTACGCACTGCACCTCGGAATTATACCGTCTTGCTGTGGTAAAAAATTCGGCCAGAGGAAGTTCATTGTTTAGTCTGCCCTTCTGTTGATGTGGCGAAGTCGTGCACAAACCCTTGTTCAATGAGCTGAGATTTCCCAAACACTCCAGCCAAGATAAACTGTTTTAGTTAAAATTGTAAAACATTTATTAACTACAGAAATATGAATTAAATTATTGTTAGTGGTAGGCATAAAAGATCAGAGCTAGTTACCAAACAAAAATAAAAATATCTTAAGTCTGAATTCTTGTATGCTAAACAGGATTTAAATCAGGGGTCTCAAACGCAAATCACCATGAGGGCTGCATGAGGATTAGTATGGTAGCCTGAGGGCCTCACCACCGAAACCTTTCCATACAACAATATTGCAAATATCAGTAACAGTCGTGTCATTGCGGGCCACAGGAAATAGCTTTAGGGTCCACATGTGGCCTGCCGGCCACATGTTTGAGACCCCTGATTTAAATTGAGCAATATCTCACCCAGACAGATGATAAAAGCAGGGTATAGATTCTTGCTGGATAAACTGCCTCTGCTTTTCAGCCTAGGGTCTCCTCCCTTGTTCAAGGTCCTTCTGTATGTACCCTTGAGCTGTGAGAGAGTGAAGACAAGAGATGTCACTCCCTCTCTTTTATAGCTTCATTAGCTTGGAAAAGATCTATGCATGTAATGTGGAGGGCTGCCCTCACTGGTCAAGCAGCATGGGCATATTTCTATAAAATCTTTTGGAATGGATATTGGGAGAATGGATTCACTGCGTAAGAGGCTGAATGAGCACAGAGCTGATATCAGAAATCAAAGAACAAAGAAACCAGTTGCTGAGCACTTCCATCTTCCTAATCACTCGATGACTGATTTGTTAACCA
The DNA here is from genome assembly GCA_007922195.1 of Podocnemis expansa. Taxonomy (NCBI): domain Eukaryota; kingdom Metazoa; phylum Chordata; order Testudines; family Podocnemididae; genus Podocnemis; species Podocnemis expansa. Next base: position 40,684,910 of record ML681963.1, read on the forward strand.
CTGTCGTTAGAGATCTAGCTGGGACATTAAGACTTCAAAGAGAAACAGCTGAACTCAAATTAATATGCAAGCTAAATTCTGTGAAAGCAGGACTTAATCGAGACTATGGGTTCTTTTGCCATTACAAAAGGTAATTTGACTTCAGGCTTCCCATGGTTTGAATCTGAAAACTGCTCTCATTTGCTGTTACCGTATGACCTGATCCTATGTTTTACACTCCCTTGCATTTAGTTTCATTCCTTTCTGTAAGTTCACCCATCTTCGAAGCATCTGAAGAAGTGAGATCTTCTCCCACGAAAGCTCATGCAAAAAATAAATCTGTTAGTCTTAAAGTGCCACACAACTCCTTGTTGTTTTTTTTTACTGGATTCACCTTAATGGGCCATCAGCACAACTGGGCTACTCCATTGCTGTGCCTGAGAGGTTGGTTGTGGGTGTTTCTTGCCTCACATCTTTCAGTAAGAAAAAGATAGCAAAACTATAACTTTACATACAGTGATAAAACATATAATCCAACAGGATATCAACGTTCAACAGATCAAGAATTTTTAAAATGATGCCTTTCAAGGCATACTTTGCACAAAAATCATAATTATATGAAGGTGAATATGGAGTTTTCACAGTGCTGTTTTTGAGACAGTATGTCATATGGGTGTTGTACGCATTCCTTCTAGTAGTCATTCTGAGTTCGCATCAGAACATAGCTTCTGCACCCTGCTGCAGCACTTCTTTCTGTCTTTTCTGTCAGCCCCAACCTACTAGGTACCTGGTAAATTTGTTGAGCCATGGCTGTTAAAAAGAAGGAAGTAAGGTGTGGAAGCTGACGACTGTTTAGAGTGCTGAAAAATTAAAGGAAGAAAAAACTTAAGTAATCAAATATTGGAGAATAATTTAAGTGATGCCTTCCAGTGAAACTAGAGGGTTTTTAAATAAATGTAATCACAAATGCATAAATGCTGCACAAAGTAATTGCATTCTGTCTTCAAAGAAAAACTGCCCTAATATGTTGGAGAGATGAGATGGGTGAGGTAGTATCTTTTGTTCAAGCAAATTCTATTGGTTGAGAGAGATGCCTGCCAAACCTGAAAAAGAGCTCTGTGTGGCTTGAAAACTTGCATCTTTCAACAACAAAAGTTGGTCGAATAAAGAATATTGCTTCACCCACCATGTCTCTCTAACATTCTGGGACTGACATGGCTACAGCAATGCTTTACACACCAGTATAGTCAAGTAAAAGAAACAAGGAGTCCTGTGGCACTTAGACTGACAAATTTGTTCTTTGCATGAGCTCTCATGGGGGAAAATCCCACTTCGTCAGAAGCTTTGAAGATGGAGGACCTTACAGAATGGGAGGAAATAAATGCAGGGAAATGTAAATCATGCAGGGATTAGGTCTCCCTGTTACAGCAAATTAAAGCAGCTGTTAAGATTCAAACACTGGGGAACAGCATACAGAGGAAGATGAAGTCAAATCACCTGTTGTAATGAAAAAAAAAATCCGAAGTCCTTATTAAGTCCTGAAGCAATGCAGTCAAATTTGCAAATAAGTTCGATCTCTACAGCTTCTCTTTGAAGCCTTGATCTGTTGTTCTCAGTATTGCCAATGCACTGTTATAAATGTGCAGCATAACTATCTCTTATTGTCATATTTGAACTGTATTATGGAACAGTTAGGATGAGGCTCAGTCCTGAAACCAATAGGCTGATGTTGATGAGTAAAGGTTGCAGGATTGGGCTCAATTTATATTCATATCTCAAATAGTGTTTACTGGTGATGTTAATTAGTAAGAATGCTGTCTTGCTGAATGATGGCAACAGAAGAACTTTATAAACACAAAAAGTCTAGTTACATCATGAAACAAGGTTATCCCAATATCCACAGTAAGGCAAGATGGAAAGGTATTTAGTTTTCTTGGGGTTCATACACTGCAGGTATCATTCATAAATTACTTTCCCTCATTGGCAGCTATAGAGTGTCAGTTAACACAGCTTCCTTTAGTGATACTGTCTAGCTTTTTAGGTCTAATGTCTTACATTTGTAGTTATATTAAAGGAACCTTCACTGTATGAAGTCTGGTGTTTTAAGAGTTGAAAACAGTGCAGTTAAGACTTGTCTGAGTCTCCCGGCTAATTTTGAAGTCTTGCATTCATACCATCTATTCTAAATATATTTTCTCCATTTGCTCCATTCCTTCGTCACAAACAAATCTGTGAAACTGAAAGATGGCTCACTGCAAACATTTAAGAATAAGTCATTTTGCTTAGGTTAGTGGTCCCAGTATGCAAAATTTTCGAAAGCATGAGTTCCATTTTTCAAAAGTGACTTTAGGCTCTTAAAAGCATGAATTTTCTTAGAAGTTGGTGTGATTTAGACAGATAAATACCTCAGTTCACTTTTGAAAATAGAGTTTGAGTGCTCTTGAAAATATTGCCCCTCAAAGCAGAAGTTTATAGGGTTAGCGGAATCAGGCCCTGAACGACTATATGGAGGAAATTGTTAAACTGATTGCATGCAATCTAGTTAAATATTAAAATAGGCTAGAACTGATGAAAAATATTCATTTCCTTATTGTCTGCAGTTACAGTAATCAAATGTTGCCTATTTTTGTTGCAGCTAAAAAGGTTTGTGGCTTTTTAAGGTATCATGTTCCTTTAACTTTTTAATATGTGTAGTTAAAAGTCCTTGAAAAAAGGAAACTTGATCTCAAAACTAATACGTTAAACTGACCTGTTCTTTTTGTTTTTTCTCCCAGGGTCCAAGGGATGCAGAAAATGATGAAAATGATAAAGGTGATAAGAAAAGTAAGGGCACATTTGATGGTGATAAACTAGGTGATCTGAAGGAAGAAGGAGATGTAATGGATAAGACCAATGGTTTGCCTGTACAAAATGGGATTGATGCAGATGTCAAAGATTTCAGGTATGTATTATGTATTTGTTTTTAAAGATTTCATGCAATAGTATTAAAGCATTAGCTATTTACCTTAGGGAGACGGTCTGTAGATGTTCTCCCTGTTTGTAAGCCATAGTCTAACTTTTATGTTTGTAGTTCTTCTAAAATAGAATCTTCTAGAATCAGGCCATTAAACCATGTGCTTGTTGCTGGATTTTTGATGTATAATTATCTAATTGCTGTGCCATGATATCTGCTGAAAGCAATGAAAACTGCTTTGAGCATATGTCTTAGGCCTTGTGATTAATATGAACCATTATGCATTTCAGTCTAACCCATGCATATTGCAATTTGAATATTATGACAAGATCTTCAGGAATGTTTTAAAGGGCGAGTTGTGGAATAGGAGCACTAACTTGTTGGAATAATTATCTAACAGCTCTGTAAAGATGACACATCTTTTGGAAAAAAAATCTAATTGTAGGAGTTTTTTGAACATTTTGTCATGACTGGCTTCTCCTGACCTAGAAACTAGCCACTGTAAGGGAAATAATAAAAGCTGACTTTAGAAGGAAGAACAATAAAATTGTTCAAGCTGACACCAAATAACCTGTTGGTGTTGGATTGTTTTTGTTTTTTAAATGACATGTTCAGGAAGGAGGGTCCATTGAAGTAACTTAGGTTGGTAAAGTCAGGGATTTCCTTTTCTTGGGTTCCTTATAACCACAAATGCAAGTCACAAGTGAGCAAAATGCAGAGAAGCTTATTTGTAGGTCAAACATTTATGAATTATAAATTCCATATCAGTACCCCTATTTTAAATCAGGAGTGAAACTTCATACACATTTCACAGAAATTGGGGAGGGAGACACTTCGGTTATATCAGTGGACCTTCCATGAACCCAGTTCTGTACAGGTGTTGGCAATGCTTTCCTCTAATTGAATCTGCTAGGAGACATCCTCTTGTATGGAGAATCTCCTATTTCCATGTTGGCTCTCTTAAAGAAGTGATGCATCATCACAGCAGAGCAGTTTTGTCCAAAAGTTTTTCAGCCAGTCATAGCTCCTTTCTTTTTTCTTGCTACCCAGTGAATTGCCACAAACATTTTACAACTTTGATTTGTTCAACATCTAACTGTCAGACAAAACTATAGTAAATATGCCAGTTTAACAAGCTACATATAGCTTGTCTCCTTTTCTCTAGAGATGATGTCAGTATTTCAGTTCCCTGGTATACAACATCTATTTAAAAATATCCATGTGGTTTTAATAGCTCAGATTATCTAAAAACTGATCATTCAGTGAGCCAGTGTCTGTTCTGCTCTGATGTGGCTGAGCATGTGAGGGTTTACATCTCTAGTTTCCTTTTCTGGTCTGGTTTGGAGTCTGGATGGCTCTGCATTGCTCTCTCCTATGTACACTGCAGCATCTCTCTCTAGAGCTGTTGGGCAGCTGAGAATAGTCAGATCTCGCAGTGAGCCTGCACTTGAGGTGTTCCCATGTGCTGCATTAGTCGCTTTGGCACTCCAGAAGAACCATGTTCGAGCCCAGAATCGGGGCCAGCATTTGCTTTTGTTTCTCTCTACATGTGCAGTTGTCTTTTCATATTACATTGAGAATAGAATGACTAGTTTCACTTTGCAGATTCATAATGCTTGTTGTATTTGAGATCCGAATTAGGGGAAGATACTTTTATTATTGGGGGATGGTGTGAGAGAGAGTGGCTTTCTGTAGAAATGATAGATGGTCAATAAATAAATGTTTCTAATATAGAGGCTTTGAACAGCCATTTTCTCTTTTTAACTTCCCTGTTTCTTAATCTTGATTTAAACCCAGCGTCAGGGTTTATTTAAAATTTATTTTCTGAATTCTCCTACTGTGACAAATAGGTTGCTGAGTAAGGTGGTCTCAGGTATGGTTCCCAAATGTGACCCATTTAAAATTGATTATCTGATCAGGAAAGTGTCTTGTAATTCAAATGTGAGGATTGGTTTTTTTTTAATCTTTTCTGTTGCTGACGGTTGTTTCATACATAATATTTTTATGGGGACATCAAAATCCAGGGTTGTGTAGTAGCAGCAGTTGGCTAACAAATACCATTCATAACATTTTGTGATAGCATTTGCAAAGACACTTTGGCTGTGTTCACACACAGCGGGTTATTTCGATACGGTTGTTTCGCAACAACCGTATATCAAAATAACGCTTATTTCGAAACAACTTATTTCGAATGAACAAAATGTTCATTCGAAATAAGGAAAAAGGCGGGAAACGAAATAGCACGTTCACACTGTGAACATGCTATTTCGCTTCCGCAGGGGGCTGCAGGCACCGGCGGCGTTCAGCACTGCCCAGTGCTGCTCCCCGCTGGTGCCTGCACAGCCGGGCTGCAGGCACCAGCGGTGTTCAGTGCTGTTCCCGCCGGCTTAAAGCTCGGTCTGCCCCCAAACCTGCCACGGTCGCGGCAGGTTTGGGGGCAGACTGGGCTTTAAGCTGGTGGGGAGCAGCGCTGGGCAGCGCTGAAAGCCGCCGGTACCTGCAGCCCGGCTGTGGAGGTGCTGGCCAGGGGACACCCCTCAGCACCCTGGCCAGGGTGCTGAGGGGGCAGCCTTGAACTGTTGTTTCGGAACATCTTGTTCCAAAACAACACGTGCGAAACAACATTGTTTCGCCCACGGACTAGGTTTAATTTGTTTCGAAACAACGGCTTCTGTTGTTCCGGAACAACCGTGTGTCGTGTGAACAGCTGAAACGTAATTTCGAAACAACCTCCGTTTCGAAATAAGGAGGCTGTGTGAACACAGCCTTTGATAACAAACAGTTCTATATAAAATTATTTACATATAACCATGCTAATTTCAGTTCTATTTGAAACGGGGTGCATGCTGCTTGCCAAATGAGAAAATGACAATGTTAAGAGGAGGCCTAAGTGAGTAGCAAGGCATCTAAAACAGTGAAGAATGTTTTTTAAGATGGCTTAATTCATTACAGTCAGTCGTTTTCATCAAGCAGACATTTAGGCTAAGCAAATATTGATGTGACCTCCATTTGGTTTAAATATCAGTTGGAGGGAAACAGTTTCAGGCAAAAAAAATGTTGATAACATACATCAGTTGTATTCTTAAATTGACAATGGTCGTGTGTCCAGTCATGTCTCTTC
>ML681963.1:40691062-40888053 GCA_007922195.1 Podocnemis expansa
TTTGCAAAAAAAATTTTTTTTACATAAATCAGTTGTTTTTTTAAATTTTAAATTGGTGTGTTTCAAGTATTGTGTCTTTTCCCCCCCCCCCCCCCCAATAAATCCTGATTGGCACCAAGATTAGCTGTTGTTACTGTTCCTAAATTATATAATGTTAAAATTGCCAATAGGATGTCAGCAGATTATTTTTTTGAGCAGGTACCTTCAGTGACACTTCACTTTTTCCTTTTGTGTAGCCGTACACCTGGTAACTGCCAGAACTCTGCTAATGAAGTGGATCTTCTGGGTCCGAACCAAAATGGATCTGAGGGCTTAGCCCAGCTAGCTAGTACTAATGGTGCCAAGCCTGTGGAGGATTTCTCCAACATGGAATCCCAAAGTGTTCCTCTAGACCCTATGGAACATGTTGGCATGGAGCCTCTTCAGTTTGACTACTCTGGCACTCAAGTACCTGTGGACTCGGCAGCAGCAACCGTGGGACTCTTTGACTACAATTCTCAACAGCAGGTAAAGTATTCATGCAGATTTTCCTTCTTTTCCCTTCCCCAATCCTTGTAGTAATGCAGAGGTCTCATGTCATTTGATTGTAGGGGCTGGCTCATGTTGCCATGTGAGAGAAGTTATATATACAAGACTGTGCTAAAGTGAGCCAGGTGCAGGAGACCTACCAGTTCTACAGCAAACTGAAATGGCAAAAGTAACACTTTTCATATAGCATTAAACATATGCAATGTCAGTAATTATAAAGCTGCATTGAGGTAAAATAGAAGTCTATATGTTTTAGTAGGGAAGGAAATAAGCTGCTGATGAATTATTGTGGTTTCATGTAACTGACCTTTGAAAAAGCTTCCTTCAAGTAAAAATCCAGCAAGGGCAAAAAAACTGACAAGTCTTCAGGTACCTTTTAGGTCTGGATCTTGTATCACTGGTTTGGGAATCTCTGCAATATCAAATAACTGTAGGGTAAGGCAATTACGAGTGTGTGTCAGTGTGAGCTACCTTGTTTTTGCTTCACCATGGATTAAGATCAAACAAGCCCAGGATCTGGTATAATTCTCCCCTCCCCTCATTCTTTCTTTTTCTCAGTCCAGAAAGGCTTTTTGACCCTCCTTCCTACCCAGGCAGCCCAATCTGGTGTTGCCTGACGAAGCTAGTCCTTGCTCTACGTCCTGGCTGCTTTTGAACGCTGGGCCTAAATTGAAAGATCTACTCTTAATCTGCTCCTCTTTTTGCTGGTTTATGTAACAGCCATGAATTTTTGTTGTTTTTCTTTCTATGATATTACAGCCCACAAAGAAGTGTTAGAGATTTTAAAAAAGTGAGTCGTCATTGCTGGTTGCAAGGGCGTATGTCCAGTTATCATTTCATGAAGCATACGTTAATGTGTCTAGTGATCTGTCAGTGAGAGCTTGTACTTTTTGGTACTCCCTGTGCTGTATAACCTAATAGCCCATAATGTGATCTAGGTATTTGAAGTTTCCTTTATACAAGATATTTTTAGGGTTCACAAGTACAAACTGGTATTAATAAATGAATATGGCATTTATTTAGTTTATAATCCAATAATTTGAAAATGAACAAACCACTCATTTTAGTTTTTTAATGCTATGTTATGGTTCTGGCGTAAAAGCTTTGATGCAAAGAATCACCTCAGAAAATGTTTTTATGATGAAAATGACACACTTGAAAACCAGTGTTTGTCTAGAAGTATTCACACACTTCTCTAAGTGTGGGCTTAGTTGGAGCTAATTAAGATGAGTTTGTTTTTTAAGGTATTATGGTCAGAAGGGTCGCTTCAGAAATTTGACACCTGTGTAATTAGTGTTATACTCCAATGCCTTGCATATAAAATTGGATTCATTTACAAGTCAAATCAAGTTATATTTTTTCTGCCAATCCTGTAAACTCTGCTATGTGAGAATCAGGTATCTGTATCTTTCTTGTACTTAACCACTGACAATAAAATTCTGGAGCAGAGCCTCACTGGAAAGCTGCTTGTTGCGTGAAGCAAATGAGAGTACAGGTTTCTTTTCATGGCTACATTAGTTCTGCAAAGATGGCGTTAGTATTTTTTTTAAGAAAGTAAACTAAGCAGAGAACACCTACGTGAAGCAGAAGTACCAGTACAGAGTGTGTTTTTCTGAATGTAATGCATTTTAACTTCTTCAGTGCTGAGCTCTTTACCTCTTTCTTGCCCCCACACCTTGAATGCACACTACTGTTCTGTACTGCCTTTATAAACTACTTGGATTTCACTGGAACATGAGGACACACAGGAACACTAGATAACAGGTAGCATATGGTCATTGGGCATATCTTTACATATACAGTGGAGAGGTTCAGATCAAGATAATGATATTGTGAATAATCAGATTAGAAACTCACTGATGGGAACTACAACGTAAGTCCTGTGGCCCCTGAAAAACTAACTGACTTTGTTCTCGAGGGCTGCAACCCATTGCCAGGTGCATCTGACAAAGTCAGTTGCAGCCCACGTAAGCTTATGCCTGAAGCCCTTTGTTAATCTTTAAGGTGGCACAGGACTTCCATTGGTTTAGCCATATACAGACCAACATAGCTACCCCTCTGGGTCTGATGGGGACTAGTGCTTCAATATTTTGGGCTTATTTTTATGCTTTAATAGCAGCCTCATCTGTTTAAATGACACTATTTGAAATCATAGGGTTGGAAGGGACCTCATGAGGTCATCTAGTCCAACTCCCTGCCAGAGGCAGGACCACTCCCACTAAACCGTCCCAGTCATGGTTTTGTCCAGCTGGGCCTTAAACACCTCCAAAGATGGAGATTCCACCACCTCCCTAGGCAGCTCATTCCAGTGCTTTATCACTTGCCTAGTAAAAAAGTTTTTCCTAATATCCAGCCTCGACCTCTCTAACTGTAACATGAGACCATTGCTCCTCGTTCTGTCCTCCGTTACTACCGAGAATAGTTGAGCTCCATCCTCCTTCGAGCATCCCTTCAAGTAGTTGAAGGTTGCTATCAAATCCCCCCTCCATCTTCTCTTCTGCAGACTAAATAAGCCTAATGCTTTCAGTCTTTCCTCATAGGGCTTGTGCTCCAGCCCTTTAATCATTTTGGTTGCCCTCCCCCGAACTCTCCCTAGCATGTCCCTGTCCTTCTTGTAGTGGGGAGCCCAAAACTGAACACAGTATTCTAGATGTGGCCTCACCAGTGCAGAATAGAGGGGAGTGATCACATCCCTTGATCTGCTGCTAATACTTCTTTTGATGCAGCCCAGTATGCCATTGGCCTTTTTGGCAGCAAGAGCACACTGCTGACTCATATCTAGCTTCCCATCCACCATGACCCCCAGGTTCTTTTCTACAGTGCTGCTACTTAGCTGAATGTTCCCCAGCCTGTAGCAGTGCATGGGGTTTTTCCGTCCCACGTGCAGGATTTTACACTTGTCCTTATTGAACCTCATAAGATTTCTATTGGCCCACTGTTCCAATTTATCTAGATCTCCCTGAATCCTGTCCTTGCCCTCCAATGGGTCTGCTGTTCCCCCCAGCTTGGTGTCACCCGCAGACTTACTGAGAGTGCAGTCTATTCCATCATCCAGATCATTGATGAAAATGTTGAACAGAATTGGCCCCAGGACTGACCCCTGGGGCACACCACTCGTTACTGGTTCCCAGCTAGACATGGAGCCATTGATTCCTACACGCTGAAACCGTTGATCTAGCCAGTTTTCTATCCACCCTGTAGTCCACCTATCCAACCCAAACTTCCTTAATTTGCCAATGAGAATGCTGTGGGGAACTGTGTCAAAAGCCTTGCTAAAATCAAGGTATATCACATCAATGGTTCTTCCTGCATCCAGAAAACCGGTCATCTGATCATAGAAGGGAATGAGATTGGTCAGGCATGATTTACCCTTGGTAAATCCATGCTGACTGTTCCTGATCACTTTATTTTCCTCTAAGTGTTTTAGGATGGATTCTTTGAGAACTTGCTCCAGAATTTTTCCAGGGATTGAGGTGAGGATGACAGGTCTGTAATTCCACGGACCCTCCTTTTTCCCTTTCTTGAAAATAGGTACTATATTTGCTTTTTTTCCAATCCTCTGGCACCTCCCCTGTTCTCCATGAGTTTTGGAAGATAATGGCCAGCAGTGCTGCTATCTCATCAGCCAATTCCCTCAGCACCCTTGGATGCAGTTCGTCCGGCCCCATGGACTTGTGGACATCCAGCTTCCTTAAGCAGTCCCTAACCTGACCTTCCATCACCAAGGGCCTGTCGTCTTCTTTCCAATCTGCCACACCCATGGTAGTGGGCTGGGAGCTGACCCTGCCTGTGAAAACTGAAGCAAAAAAAGCACTGAGCACTTCAGCTTTTCCCTCATCCTCTGTCATGAGGATGCCTTCCCCATTCAGTAAGGGGCCTACACCATCCCTGATCCTCTTCTTGTTATTAACATACTTATAGAACCCCTTCCTGTTATATTTTACATCCCTCGCTAGCTGCAACTCCATTTGTCCTTTGGCCTTTCTGATTTTATCCCTGCAGGCCCTAGCAATATCTTTATATGCCTTCTTAGTCATCTGACCAAGCTTCCACTTCCTGTAAGCTTCCTTTTTATGTTTAAGCTCAGAGCAGAGTTCTCTGCTAAACCATTCTGGGTGCCTTACATGTTTGCTGTTCATTCTCCTAATTGGAATGGCAACTTCCTGTGTCCTTAGCAGGGTTTCCTTTAAATATAACCAACTCTCTTGGACCCCTTTCCCCTTCAGATTAGCTTCCCAAGGGATCCTGCCCATCAGTTCCCTGAGGGAGCCAAAATCTGCTTTTTTGAAATCATACGCTATATTTACTATAGGACTTTCACTTGTAACTTTCCACTTATTTAACATGATGTTCATATAAAATGCAACAGCCTTGACTCAGAAGAACAGAGCAGGCATTTACATAATGTAACATGTCCAGTAACCAGAGTTTCCAGGGATCTGTTCTGAAGTAGTGTCTGGCTGCTGGTTGCCAATTATGCAGTATAATTTGGAATAGAATATATTTCTAAGCAAAATTGGAAGCGATATCAAATGGAGTTTGTGATTGTGTTTTGACCTGTAGTAAAATCTGGCTTACATTTAACTGTTTACAGAGGGGGATATGTCTAGATCAAAAGGACATTGTTTATATTGCACCTCTAGGACCATATAGTTACAGGGCATCGGAAGAGATGGGATATAGTTTGAAGGAATTGCAAATCAGTGCAACTAAAGACTAAAGTATTAAGAAGGGAAAGTCCTCACTGTGCATAATCTGATATACATGTCAGAAGTTTATAATTCATGAGAAACTGGATTAGACAAATCTAAATTTTATGATGTTACCCAAGCTCTGAATAATATAAGACTGGTGTCCAAATCTGTTGCAAGTTTTTCTCCCATAAGCTCTTGACAAGGTGGTATGACACTAGCTTTATGTTTAGGTGAAAATGAGTTTTAGAATGTAAAACAGTATCTCAGACATTATCAAACGTTGCTCAGACATGTCTTCACCATGAACAATAACCTAGGATATGAATGTGAGTTACATTAGACTAAAATGTTAAGCCTCAGTATTTTTGTAGAGGAAGCGCAACTTCGTAGGTCCTCATTATTTTAGATGAAAAAGTAAAAATGGGCTTTTTTTGGGAAATGTAAGGGGACACGAATTAGTATCAGTATGAGCACCAGAAACAGAAGATCAGGAATATAAAAATACACTTTAGTTTGAGGTCATGAATTGGTTACAAAAAGCTTTTTGTGTAGTTTTTCTCTTTGATCTTCTGTGCCAATCCATGTGTCTGGAGTATAGTTCCTCACTGCCAACAGATGGAGAAGTTCACTGACACTTAACTCTTCTGAATATATAGGATTTGCTGGCTCCCAGAGCTCAATTGCTTGTGTTTCAGCTGGCTAAGAAAGACCTGAACAAAGAAGTGAATGAAGCAGACCTTGGACACCTCCAGGAACTTCTAGTCACAGAGTAGCATGCAGCAGCTTCTGAAGCATTTTTCGGGGTCCCATCCACAAGCTGCAGTTAGGATAGAAATATCATTCCTGAAGATATCCATAACGAGGGGAGCATAGGGCCTGTGGCCTATGCAGAACAGAGCAGGTTCTCTCACCCAGAGTGTTCATGTTGCCTTCATCAAGGACTGCTAAAAGAGCATCAATCTGCTTTCATTAGGTATGTCTCCCTGGAGTCCCAGCAGCTCCAAGGCCTCAGCCCGTGGCCCCACATTCCTTCCAGAGTCTGTAATCGGACTCCTTTTAAGTACCCATTGCTATCCCTCCTCCTAGCCCTGAAGCCCAGAGTTGAGTTTGCTGCTGCTGTCTACTTCTCACTTGTGCTTCCTTAGTATTTCTTCATACAATAAGCAGTCAACCTGTGGAACACTTTGTAACAGGGTTCAAAAAGAGCTAGGTAAGTTCATGGAGGACAGGTGCACCAATGGCTGTTTGCCAGGATGCACAGGGATTCAAAACCATACCCTGAAGAGTCCTTAGTCTCTGTTTGCCTTGTGTGAATGCATGCTAGGGGCTAGGTGGATGATTGGTTTTACCCAGGATGACCATTTTTATGTTCGTAAACACTCCCACACAGTGACAAAAGAAATATGTATCCATGACAGTCTGAAAATGTCTTCTCTTTGATTAATAAGAGCCATAGAACCAGTGCCATGTATATTTCTACCTGCTTGCACTTTAGTGGTAGGATCAGACCTGACAGTCAGTGGCAGGAGAGAAATGCGCTGCCTTCTGCAGTGTCCTTCAACTGAGAACTTCCACCCCTTGGATAATTCAGATCCTCCATTTTAAATTACAGGCTGCGTTAAATGACATTTGAGGGAGGAAAATAATTTATCCAGAGTGTGGTAAATTTGCTATAGAGGCTTGACTTTTATGCTAGGACTCACTTACTCACCCAGAGTAAAACCGTCCCAGAGGAAATCAAGTCTTTCATTCATTTAACCTGGTGGTTAAATTATGGACTTCACATCAGCCAGTGAATAAGTTCTTTTTCCTTTTTGCTAAAGCAAAAAGGAGTCTTGTGGAACTCTTAAAGACTAACATTTACTTTTCGTATGTGCTTTCATGGGCGAAGTCCAACTCCGTCAAATGCTGGAGGGAAGAAAACTTGCACTGAAAAATATTAATGTAGGAGTGAAAGATAAATCCTGTGATTACTTTTCACTGCGTCAGGTCAGATTACTTGATGCAACTTGTTTGACTTGCTAGAGTCAAACATAAGGTACCAGAAAGTGGTCAGGTTGAGAGAGATTCTCTGTTAGTAATGAAATCAAAGGAGGAGTCCTGTGATCCATTTAAAGTTTGCAGTGGGAGAGCCAGTTTGTGCTCTCATTGAGACCCAAGTTGATTTGTGTATGAATTCTAACTCTGAAGCCTCTCTTTGAAGCCTTGATCTCTAGAGAAGATGTGCCTGAGAATACATACAGATAAGTCCATTACTGAATGGCCTGGGAGATTAAAGTGATTCCCTATTGTTTTTTTTAATGTTCTTATTTCCGATGTCAGATGTGTCCATTTATTCTTTCAAGCAGAGACAGACCAATTTGTCCAAAAGGAGAATTTCTCCAGGGCTTCATTTTTATGAGAACAGTGTCAGATTCATTGACTGTTGCAACCAGGACTGGTCTGTTATCCTGGTAGGGACAAGGCTTGGAAACTTAAACAAGCCATGTTCTAACTAGTGAATACTCTGTGTTCACTTTCTGGAACCCACTCTCTGGACTAAATCAGGAAGCTTCCTTCAAAAACACTTGAAACAAATTTTGGAATCTTCCTCAGACAAGCTTTGACCCTGTCTGTAGATTTGGGAGGTGGGGGAGGCAGGAAAAAAACCTGTAAGTAAATTGAGGAGCCAACACATTCCCCCCTGGTGCCAGTGATTGATGGGTCTGATTCTGTTCCTAGCTTGGAGTACTTATGGTAATTGATTGGTGGATCTTAGCATGAAGAACAGACCCCCACTATAAAAATTATTTATTTTTTATTTCTGATGAAACCAACAGACAACCAAACTCTCATTTCCACTTGAGAGCTGTGTGCGCGACTCACTCATTTCTAGGCTAGAAGCAGGTCTGAGAACAACATGACTGATGTGCTGTGCAGACTGGTAGAGGGTCAGAAATATCTTATTCCTTCCGTGCCAGTCTTGTAAACTGCCACCCAAACTCCTTCCATCATACTAGCTCCACTGCCCCTGCTCACTTCCCAGGGTAAGAGCTGAGGTCTGTAGAGACTTAGCCAGCTGTTCTCTGAGCCTTCAGGGCATTTCAGTCCAGGCTCTGTATGTTTGTGAAAACTGCTTTTCAAGAGATTTGACAAGGAAGTCACTGACTAAAATGCTGGTCTTTCAAAAGGAAGCTTCATGTAGTTAAAGCTGTGGAGAACAGACAGAAAAACTGGCCTTCTCCGTGGTACATCATGTTTGGCAGTTTCTCATTTATACCAGGCACAGGTTTTAACAAGCCAGATCATCTTCTCTGGGACAGCAGCTGCTATTCTTCTGGAAAGGGTGCCTCAAGTGCACCTCCTTCACTGGAGGTGGAGCATATAGGTACCTGGATTCTGCTGCCCAAGCAGTAAGGAAGGTACATATGCCAGGCATTCCTGGGATTCACATGAAGAAGGCTACTCCATTCTTTTCAAGCAACATACATCATCAGACTAATACCTATTAGGCATCATGATTCATGGTTAGATTTCAATATCAAAACTTACAGCAGCCTTGTTCTCTCTAATTGTACCAATTAAAGTAAGTTAGTTTCCTTGGAGACTGAATTTTCAACTGGACTCTCTGGGTCTCTGCTCAGATAGGTCTATAGATTCATCAATTCTGTAGATGCTTATATTATATCTGTTTGCTGATCTTACACTTGCATCCATGTTTCCTGCATTTCACAGACCTGAAACTGTGTTTTCAGTTTTGTATACTAATCATGGAACCTGTATGCACCACCTTGAAGCTATCTCACTGAATAATCATGCCAGTAGCTGTAACTCACATCTGCATGGATGAATTTTGGTCAAGTTATAATGGTCAGCAAGGACAGCCATTTCCAGATTGTGCTGGTGGAACCAGATGCCTAGATATTAACCCAAGAGAGAAGTATGAGAACCTTTATTTAGATGTTTGCACATCTGGGAGCCCAGTTACTCATCAAGCAACAGTGTTCTTAACTGGGAGACAAAACAAAGTATAATAGCAGATCTTTTCCATGCCATCTTCAGCTGAAATTGGCTAAGTGTTCTCCAGATGTAAGAGTAGCCAGGCTTGCTCTTCATTGCTTTTGCTATACATTCAAAAATAGCTCAATTAGATGCAGTTTGAGGATCTCTCGTAACATATGTAAACTGACTAGGAGAAAGGATATGACTGAGATAAACTAGCTGTTGATTGTAACAGCAGGAAAAAAACACTCAGTCCTGTCTGCTGTTCAGCTAGTTGGAATACAACACACTGGACTGGCTAAACTGATCCCAAATAAGCAAAGGAGAGAGGAAAATGGAGAGTTTTGTGTGAATTTGTTGTAGATGAATGGGAATACAGGTAGATGTACTGAATCTAGGGCTCAGAAGACGTTCTGGAAACCGTGATTTCCAATTTTCCTATCTTCCAGCGACTTCCCTGTGCCTTGCTGCTTCTGTGTAATCTGGGCTACCCAGCATACATAGAATTTGAACTCTTCTAGCACTAGGATGCAGGAGGCAGCCTCAAACTGCAGGGCTAGCAGGCAGAAGAGTCCCGTGGGTGAGTGTTGCTGTTTGCAGTGGAGGTTGCCTGAGGATGGCTGGACAGTGTAAATGTTAACATTTTGTAATAGTTCATAGTTAAAAATTATGGGTGTGACTATACCATGATTTTATTTAGTTTTACTTTGACTGCTCTGTGATTTTTGCCTAATTTTACATGACACATTCATAACCCTAGTGAGACCATAGGAAGGTAGAGAAACAAATGAGTCCAAAACATAAGCTTTTGTTGTTTTATTGCACAACAGTCCCACTTGTCATGAATATCCAGTTGTCTTTGGTTGACAGGATAAGTCTTGTAATAAAGGGCTTTTTGCTCCAAGGTTATGACAAGCTTGTATTCCACATCCACCCACAATGCTGGGATCCGGAAAACATTATCTCACTGGTATGATGGATGAATCATGGATTTGATGTGCTGGAGTTTCTTTGGAATGGTCTAGACATAGGCATGAGCACCAGCATCTTTCAGTTACTTTCATCAGCCTTTAGGGGACATGGATGTACTTCACTCAGATGTAGCTAGATTTTGGTACAATGATTGGCAAAAGCAGAAATTTTATCTAGACTACTACTTCCTTTTTGGATCTAAAATGTTGCACTTAATTTGCATCCTGCTCCTCAGTTTTGACTTGTACAATGAGGAGAAGAAAAGAAGAATATTCCATTGGCTGTTGCCCTCTCATTCATCTTTTCAGTTTATTCAGCAAGAAGGGTGAGAGCTGAAAGCTGTGCTCTGTGAAGAACCGTGCCTGAACTTCTATCAAGATAATCCATTCTTTAAACAGTTCTGTGTTTTATGCTGAGGGGAACCACATCATTCTGACTGAGTCATTATTATCCATCTGCCAGGTCTTAACATGTGATAAAGAAGCCTGGCCTTGATGTCTGGGGCCTGGCCTGCACTTCAAAAGTTACATTGAAAAATTCTTCCATTAGCCTGGTTACCACCTCTCAGGGAAGTAGGTTCCCTATGCTGACGAGTAAGCCCCTCTCATCAGAGTAGATAGTGTCTATACGGAAGTGCTATGGTGGAGTAGCTGAAATGTTTCAAGTGTAGACGGGCCCTCAGTCATACAAGGAGAGAAGGGGAGGGGGCAGAAAATGGGATAGCATCCAAATCCATTCTTTTCAAGTGGGGTAAAGCTGCTGATCAGAAAAGCTTGACTCAGTACAGCAAAGGCAACTCCCTGGGCTTTCACAGTATATTAACTACTACAGTTATTCAAGATAGCTACCTGATTTGCATATTCTCCAGTGTTTTCATTCTCCAAACGTTTGCAAGTTGATGTTCAGGCATTGGCCAATGTGTTGTGCCCACAAGCTGGCTGCAGGCAGCCAAGAGGCACTAGTCTCTTCCCTCTATATGGCAGTGCCTCTAGGAGGTCCCAAGAATCTGGACTGGTACCAGAAGCTGGAGAAAGCTTTTTTCCTGATATTTTCTTCAGAATATTTTTGTACTGGTCCAGACCCTGCCCTTTAAGATTACTGCTATCTCCAACATTTCAAGTGTTTTTGCAGATGACAAGTTCTCAGTGTCTCGAGATGTGCATTTTTTATATTTCCAGAGGGGTAGTCATGTTAGTCTGTGTACAGCAAAACCATCAAGAGTTGTGTGGCACCTTAAAGACTAAGGGATTTCTTCGGGCATAAGTATTCATGAGCTCCAACCCACTCACTCCGTCAGATGCATCTGACGAAGTGGGTTGGGGCCCAGGAATGCTTATGCCTGAAGAAATCTGTTAGTCTTTACGGTGCCACAGGACTCTCGTTGGTTTTGCTGTACACAGACTAACATGACTACCCCTCTGGAAATATTCACCATGCAAGGCACTGACTTTAGCTGTGTGAAATGGGTTTTTATATTACACTTAAATAATACTGTGAACTGCTTTCAATGATTTGAGCTGAACTGTGGGAGCTGGCAATGGCAACCCTTATGCAAGAGGTATCACAGAAAGTCCTAGTGTCTGCTTTCTGTCTACTGTCAGGGAAGCACTGTATGTGCCCACTCACTATCTGAACTGATACAGAAGATCTAAGAGAGAAGAGTAAAAGGTAAGGAAAAACAAACAAGGAGTCTGTTGGCACTTTTAAAGACTAACAGAATTATTGCATGAGCTTTCACTGGAGAAAATCCCACTTTGTCAGATGTTTGAAGATAAGGAACTTACAAAATGGGAGCAGAACAGATGCAAGGGAGTGCAAGTCATAGGGTCAGCTTAGAGTGTCACAGCAAATCAAAGCAGTTTTTAGAATTCAAACAGCAGAGTACAGCATGTTAGCAAGGAGGTCAGGGTGGGGTGCAGGAAAGCAAAATTATCTGTTGTAATAGGAAAAGAACCCATAGTCTTTACTGAGCCCCGAGTTCTCTGTGCCAAATCTACATATGAAGTCTAATTCTGCAGTTTCATTTTGAAACTTTGATTTGTTATCCATTTGTCTGAGTATAGCTATTAACAGATCAGAAGTAGAGTAATCAGGAAGAAGTGTTCTTCTTCGAGTGCTGCTCCTGGCCATTCCTTAGTAGGTGTCTGCACGCCTCGTGCACGGCACGCCGGAAACTTTTCCCTAGAGTACCCGTAGGGTCGGCTGTAGCGCCCCCTGGAGTGGCGCCGCCACCACCGCCTATATAGCCACCAGCCGACCCGCCCCTCCTCAGTTCCTTCTTACTGCCCTGTCGGTCGCTGGAACATTCCCTGGCTTCGTGCAGTGCTGCACGTGGCTGTTTTTTGTGCTTCGGAGTACCCGAATCAGTTAGTTGTTAGTTAGTAGTTAGTTTGCTTAGTATAGTTTAGTTAGTTAGTTCAAGCCCGCCCGGGGTCGGGCTATGCCGGGCTTTAAAACCTGTGGGCGTTGCAAAAAGCCCATGCCCGTAGACGACCCGCATGGCGACTGTCTTCTGTGCTTGGGCGAAGCCCACCTCACCGAGAGGTGTAAAATCTGTCGGAGCTTCAAGCCGAGGACTCAAAAGGACAGGGTTCAGCACCTTAAGCTGCACCTCATGGAGGAGGCTCTTCGCCCGGCCCCCGGTGATTCGGGGTCCAGCACGGCACCGTCGGTGCGGAGCGCACCGGCATCCTCGGCACCGTCCGCGGCACCGAAGCCGGCTCGCCCCAAGGCTGTGAAGGAGCCCCGGCGCCGCTCCTCTTCCCCAGTACCGCCAAAGAAGAAGCGGCTGGGTAGGGGTCGATCACCGCACCGAGCGGCGGTGCAGCAGGGAGACAGCCAGAGCCATGTCGGCCGGCCTATCTCCGTATCCCCGGCTTCGGTACGCGACCCTTCGGAGGCGCAGTTTAGTCCGGGCTCGACCTCCTCGCCTACCCGGGACATTTTAGCAGAGGACTTGATCCTGCCCACAACGCCGGAGGCCTTTGCAGCCGCGCAGGAGTTATCGGTGCATTCGGCGCCGCCGGCTCCAGCGGCGACACTGGTACCGCGCTCGGCACCGTCCCGGGGAAAACCGACCCCCCTCGTAGCAGGTCGAGGTCGAAGCCCGGTGCCGCTTCGTGAGCATCAGCACCGCTCTCCGGTACCGCCAACAGTGGTAGCAGCAGCTGGGGCTCCCCGGTTCCGCTCCCCGGTGTCTCACCGGCACCGTGAGTCACCTCGTCGGCACCGTGACCGCAGCGATGAGGGTCGGCGCCGGTCTCTGGTGCCGTCGTCATCGGCACCGCCGTGGTCCCCTCGTTCCGGCTCTTCGTCAAGTTCGGCGGAGGAGTCGGTACCGCGTCGGCCTCAGAAGACCTCGACGTCGCAGCCTCAGTCGGCGCCAATGGTACCGCCTTTCCACCCTCAGTGGTCAGGTTGGCAGTGGCCATTTTGGACCCCTTGGGCCGTCCAGGGACCGGGTGTGACTTCAGGACCCCTCATTCCCGGTTCGCAGGCTAGGCATCCTCCATCGGCCGCGCTCGGTGCTCCTCCCCCTCTCGGTACCGGGGAGGTGTCGGAGGTGGAGTCCTTGCGGGACGAGCCGGACAGAGAGAGTCTGGCCACTGGTGACCGTAGTGTGGCATCTGGAGCTCCGTCTAAGGATCCAGATCTTGAAGAATCTTCTTCTTCGCCCCCTGATGAGGCGGTGGCGGGAGCCAAGCCGATGGTGATCCCCGATGATGCTAGGGCCCATCAGGAGCTGCTTCGTCGGGTGGCTAGCGGGCTGAATATGCAGGCCGAGGAAATTACGGAGGACGCGGACCCTATGGTGGACATTTTGCTCCCAGAGGCCCCGGGCCGTGTGGCCCTGCCCTTTATCAAGACTGTGCATAACACTACTAAGGCGCTGTGGCACACACCGGCTTCGATCCCCCCTACAGCCAAGCGCGCCGAACGAAAGTACTTTGTGCCCTCTAAGGGTTATGAACACTTTTATTCACACCCCACTCCCAGCTCTTTAGTTGTGGCGGCGGCAAACGAGCGTGAGAGACAAGGTCGCCCGGGATCAACCCCTAAGTCTAAGGACTATAAAAGACTGGACCTGTTTGGCCGTAAGGTCTATTCTACAGGGGGGCTGCAGCTGAGGATAGCGAATCAGCAGGCTATTCTCAGCCGCTACATTTTTAATGCTTGGTCGGCTGTGGAGCGTTTCAGTGGCTCTGTGGAGCAGGACTCCAGAGCGGCTTTTTCGGCATCTGTCCAAGAGGGCAAAGTTGTGTCTAAGGCCCTGCTGCAATCAGCCTTAGACGCAGCTGACGCTGCGGCCCGCTCCATGGCCACAGGGGTG
The DNA here is from genome assembly GCA_007922195.1 of Podocnemis expansa. NCBI lineage: Eukaryota > Metazoa > Chordata > Testudines > Podocnemididae > Podocnemis > Podocnemis expansa. The sequence continues at coordinate 40,705,568 of ML681963.1, forward strand.
ACGATGCGGTGTAGCTCATGGCTGCAGGCGTCGGGGCTGCCCTTAGAGGTCCAGACCACGATCCAGGACTTACCTTTTGAAGGACCTGAACTATTTTCACAACAAACAGATGCCCGTCTGCAGATGTTAAAGGATTCTAGGGCGCTGGTTAAGTCCTTAGGTCTCCACACTCCGGCGAGCCAAAGGAAGCAGTTCAAGCCGCCCCGCCCCTCCCCTCCCCCGCGGCCTTACTTCCGCCGCCAGGACGATGATAGGCGAAGGGGCAAAGGGCCCCGTCGACAGGCTGGACGCCACCCCAGCGGACAAGCATCCTCGCGCCCGCCGGCAGGCAGCAAGAAGACCTTTTGAAGGTCAACACGAGGGCGGTTTATCAAAGGCCAAAGATCCAGAGGCTCCCATATTCAACAACAGACTCTCCCCTTACGCGCCACGTTGGCGCAAGATCACAAAAGACCGCTGGGTTCTCAGAATGGTTCAGGAGGGCTACTCCCTCCAATTTTCCTCGTTACCCCCGCCGGCCCCTCCTATGCTGCGTGGTGCCCTGCGGGACCAGGCCCACCAGCACGCACTGCGGGAGGAGGTGCAGGTTTTACTTCAAAAAGGGGCAGTGGAGGAGGTGCCGCTGCCCTGCAGGGGCAAGGGTTTTTACTCCCGATATTTCCTTGTTCCCAAGGCGAAAGGGGGCCTGCGGCCGATTTTAGTCCTGAGGCGGCTCAACCGGTTCCTTCGCAAGATTCGGTTCCGGATGGTGTCCCTCTCATCAATTGTTCCCTCTCTGGATCCAGGCGATTGGTACGCCGCCCTCGATTTACAGGACGCATATTTTCATATCGCGATACACCCCCGGCACAGGAAGTTCCTGCGCTTCATTGTGGGGCGGACGCACCTTCAGTTCGCCGTGCTCCCGTTCGGCCTTTCCGCAGCTCCGCGGGTATTCACAAAGTGTCTGGCAGTGGTGGCGGCACATCTCAGGAAACAAGGGGTCACCCTGTTTCCGTATCTGGACGACTGGCTGATCGTGGGGAAGTCGCGGCGAGAGGTGCTCTCCCACATAAACTTGACTCAATACGTCTTCGATCGCTTAGGGTTGTTGATAAATATCCAAAAGTCGACGCTGGTTCCCACGCAGCGAATAGAGTTTATAGGAGCGGTCCTCGATTCCACGTCTGTAAGGGCGAGCCTCCCGACCAACCGGTTTCAGACTATCAGACAGACGGTGGATACTCTGGTGAGGTTTCCCAGGGTATCAGCGCGGGAATGCCTTCGCTTACTGGGTCTCATGGCGGCTTGCACCTTTGTAGTCCCCTTCGCCCGTTTACGGATGAGGCCGCTCCAACTGTGGTTAGCGACGGTGTTCCGCCCGGTGCGGGACACCTTGGACGCTATGCTCACCGTGCTGGCATCAGTGCTGGAGACCCTGCATTGGTGGTCCTGCGAAGCCAATTTATGCTCAGGGGTTCCGTTCAGCCTTCCTCAGCCATCACTGCATTTGACAACGGATGCATCAGATATCGGCTGGGGTGCGCATCTCGGCGACCTCCGAACACAGGGCCTGTGGGGGGTCGCGGACTCCGCACTACATATCAACATAAAGGAGCTCAGAGCAGTCCGCCTCGCATGCGAGGTATTTCGAGACCACCTCCGGGGCCAGACGGTGTCAGTTCGTACCGACAACACCACCGCAATGTATTATATCAACAAGCAGGGTGGCACACACTCGCCTCTCCTTTGTCAGGAAGCCACGAGGCTCTGGGAGTTTTGTGTTCGCCACAAGATCCAGCCAGTGGCATCGTATATCCCCGGCCTCCGGAACTGCTTAGCAGACAGTCTCAGCCGGAAGCTCATGGCCCACGAGTGGTCCCTCCACCCGGAGGTGGCGGAGTCAATTTTCCGGAGGTGGGGTTATCCCCGTCTAGACCTCTTCGCCTCCATGGTCAACACAAAGTGCCGGAGCTTCTGGTCTTTCCGGGGACGCAGCACCGGATCGGAGGCGGATGCTTTCGAGATTCACTGGGGGGGGAGAGGTCTCCTGTACGCGTTCCCTCCGACACCGTTAGTGGCCAAGGCGTTGTGGAAGATAAAGATGGACAAGGCGCAGGTCATCTTGGTCGCTCCAGCGTGGCCCAGGGAGAATTGGTTTTCGACCCTGATGCGGTGGTCCAGCCGCAGGCCGATCCGGTTGCCACTCAGACCAGACTTATTGTCCCAGGACAGCGGGAGGCTTCTCCACCCCAACCTGGAGGCCCTACACCTCCACGCATGGTGCCTTCGTGGCTGACAGACAGCGAGCAGATGTGCTCCTCCCCAGTACGGGCTGTGTTGTGTGGTAGTAGGAAACCTGCCACGAGAACTACATATGCCGCTAAATGGCTCAGGTTTGTGCGGTGGGCCTCGGCCAACGGGGAGGATCCAGAGTCGGTCTCGGTTCACCGCTTACTAGACTATTTATGGTATTTGAGGAGGGGCGGGTCGGCTGGTGGCTATATAGGCGGTGGTGGCGGCGCCACTCCAGGGGGCGCTACAGCCGACCCTACGGGTACTCTAGGGAAAAGTTTCCGGCGTGCCGTGCACGAGGCGTGCAGACACCTACTAAGGAATGGCCAGGAGCACACGTCTCGAAGAACACCGGTTACCGGTAAGTAACCTCTTCTTCTCATGTTGGTTTTTTAATGTGGTTTTTGCTGATGTCAGGTTTGCGTCCATTTAATCTTTTGTGCAGAGACTGTCCTGCTTGTCTAATATATAAGGCAGGGGCATTTCTGGCACAAATCACGTTGGGGGATGAACAGGTGAATGAGCCCTTGATGGAGTAGCTGACTTGATTAGGTCCTGTGGTAGTGTATTTTTGGCAGATATGTAGGAAAGTTGGCAATGTAGTTTGTTGCGGGGGTATGTGCCTGCTTTAATGTTTCTGTTGGTAGGTCCGTAGTTGCTGCTATCAGTTTAAGGCTGGGGGAGCTGTCTGTAAGCAAGAAGAGGTCTGCCGCCTAAGACTTAAGCAATTGAAGTGTCATCTTGTAGAATAGGCTGTAGGTCATTGATGATAAGCTGTAGGGGTTTGATTTGGGGGTTATAAGTGATGACCAGTGGCGTTCTGTTGTGTTCTTTCTTGGTCTTCTCCTGTAGTAGTTGACTTACCCTCTCATGTTATATTAGGGTACTTTCACTTCTGAATGGGACCACATTTTACAGAGTCTTGTGAGTATCTGCCATTCCATTCCCAATCCCACAGCCTATCTCCACTGCCTTTTGCAGCCTCATAAAATCTCTGTGGCAATAGAAATCGCTGACATGAGAAAATAATAAAGTCTTAGTACAATATTAGAGCTGGAAACAATTTTGTGAGCTCTCTGTGACCTACTAGGGTTTGTCTAAGGCCATATATGCACATACTGCACTGCAGCAGCCCAACAGAGGAAGGTGAATCTATGACAATGGGGGGGAAGAGATCTGTCTGAGTGAAAAAAACACCACTGCCAGCAGCATAAGCTATTTTGACAGGAGGAGCTCTTTAGTGAAGCCTTCAGGAAATATCGTAGTAGAAAAGCTGTAGGGAACTTAGGCCTTTGAGGGAGACTTTCACAGTAGGCTAAAAGTACTGTAGTGAGAATATCAGAAGTGGATTGTGATAGATTATTAATTTAAAACTCCTTTGAATATTGTTTATAAACATACTCCAATGTAATGAAGACCATGGTCTTACGATAGTAAATCTGTTGCAACAGGATTGCTTTGGACAGGAATCTGAGAATACTGTTCTAGTTTATCAGTATAAACCGAACTGTTCTTTTGTCGCTTCAGTTGTTTCAAAGACCAAACGCACTTGCTGTTCAGCAACTGACGGCCGCACAACAGCAGCAATATGCATTGGCAGCTGCCCATCAGCCACACATAGGTAAGTCCTTCACTTAACATCCTACTTTTATTAGATTTCTGCAGATGAGTGCTGTTAACCTGCTAATAAATGTTTTCAAAATAGCCTGTGGCGGTGTAGAAAGGTTTCAGAGATGTTTTAAGGGTATGTTTCCAGTTATGGATGATTGACACAGATTTCAGATGCAGGCCTTGTTTGAAGTTACCTTGCAAAATTCTGGTATCAGCTTGCTGTGCTTTGCACAGTTTTAGAAAACTACTTTCTAGCAATGACGATACACTTGCCCTCACTGTTCAGTAATGAGCGTGCTTTCTAAGCATTCATTTACTCTGCATCAGACATGAATTTGGGTAACGGGGACATGGAAGATAAGGAAAAATACACTTTGGAGTACAGGCAGCAAAAACTCAAGTCCATATCTTATGTATTATTGGTGTCTTAGTTTTGATTTACTCTCCCACATAATGAATTTTCAGTCTGTTCTGTTTGAGGCTTAAAAGTTACTCAAACATGTTACCACACATAGGTATTAGAGGGATACTGAACTGGAGGAAACTATATGTAACCTTGTGTAAGGAAAAGTAGGTGAACCACCCATTAGGGCTACTCATTAATGGTGGGAGTAAAAATTTCCCAGCATTAAAAGTTTCTGCCAGTGTCAAGGAGCTAAACTGTAGATTTTCCTAATTGAACTGAACATAATTTTAAAAAGGGGCTGCAAAGAATTATAAATACACTGTTTGTTTCTCATATACCATGTACCTTGCACTCCATGTACGTTACAGTTTTGTTGGACCCCTGTCATTCTCTCCCATAAATTATTTAGTAACTTTAATAAAATTATTATGAAACTGAATTTATTTCTGAAGTGGTTTGATTGTTTTAATAAGACTCTGAGAACTACATGTGAAAATGCGTAATTCATCTTTTCATAGTAGCTGCCAACTTTTTTTATTTTTAAATCATAACTGCTCAAACCTGTTTATCCTGTTCAGTTACAGCCAGAATGAATAGCCAAAGCATGTAGGTATTCTGATAGGGCTGTAGTTCTAGTTGTTTGTTTTTACTGACAGGTATGTTTTCAGCAGGTTTAGCTCCCGCTGCCTTTGTCCCCAATCCATATATCATCAGTGCTGCTCCACCAGGAACAGATCCATATGCAGCAGGACTCGCAGCAGCTGCAACTTTAGGTGAGGAACTTTGAGTTTGTGCATTGGATGAAATTCTCTATACCTAAAATGTTTTAACATCGCTATCAGACTTAATGTAATGTGTTAGCATGTTTTCAGATCTACTGGAAAAAATAATTGTATGTCAGCAGGATATATAAAGGTGATGTAAAACTTACAGTAGAATGAAATAAAGGCCTTGTCCCTGTACATCAGCATCTATATTAGAGGATTAAAACGGGTAACGTTCAGTACAGATTTTGGTTACAGTTATTGTTAAGAACAACAATCCTGAATGAGAGGTTGTATTTCATGTACAATGACAAATGTGAATTTATAGTGAAAATGTGTGATTGGCGATGAGTTGTTGTGCACATTCTTTTTTATGTGGTACTTGAAAGCTGAATGCTTTTGGAGTCTGCCCTACAGCATAGAGTACATTTTTTCCTGTCTTTTCAAGTGTTTAGTGAAATTTGTTACTATTTCTAATTTGACACTTACTAAGATGAGTTCTGCAAATTATGCTTTTCTCATCATTGGAGGATCTCCTCTAAACTTTATGCTTTCCAGTCCCTTAATTGCCTTGTTTGGGGCCTTGTATGTCAAAAGATCACTTAGCTGTAAAGTGGCTCTTACTCTGAATATGAAGTGTTCTAGGTGGCAATTCTGCTGGGAGCAAACATACTCCCATTTATTCTTGTCTAAACCTTGAACCATTTCCCAACTTCAGAAGACAGAATCTCTGTGCCTTGAAACGGTAGCTCCAGTAAACAATGATTAGGGAATGTGAAAAACACAATGCAAGTTCAATTTCTATTCCAAAAGCCATGAGGTTTTGGCCCAGGCAAAAAGTCCTAAAGGCTTTTTCAAGACAGGATTATTTCTGTACAACCGCATTTAATTCTTTCACTGAGCCATCTGGAGAGGAAGTCCAGTAGGTTCTAAATCTAATCTCTAGAGGTAGATTAGGGCATTTATTATTCAGTGAAAGTTGCAAAACCTCATAACATTTAATTTTTGTACATTCTGCACGAGTAATATGTCTCCATCTCCCCTTTCCACTTCAAAGTAAAGTTAAAACAAAGCTAGACTGTAAAACTTGCTTGTAGTAAATACAATATTCTGTCTTGAACAATATAGGATAGTAATTTAATATGTGATTCTTTGTAATAGTTAGCAGCTGTTACATGACTGTTTATTAGCTTTTGTGCTTTGGGGCTAACCTAAGGTCAAGCTATGATGAAATGGGATTTCAACAGAAATGACCATGGTATGGTGTTTCTGAAAGAGTGTATAAAACAGTATGTGAAGAATTAAGATCATAATAAGGAGTCCTTTCAAAATTTGTTTTTTTTTTCTTTTTTTTCTTTTTTTGAGTTGTTTTAGAGAGTTGTGTTAGGTGCGGTCAGGGCACAATACAAATGAAATATATCAGGTGTAGGGTAAAACCTGGTATTGGCATACACGCAAAGCTGAGATGAAATGGAAGAAAGCCAAGAACTAGGATAAAAGGATGTTTGTAAGCCTAGAAGTCAGTAAACTACTTTGTGATGGTTGTGTAGCTGTGACTTAATGACTAAAACTCTCCAGAGGAAGGAAGCATTAATAGCCTTAAGTAATAAATAGACCAAAATGTAGTGACAGGAAGTCACCATCCTGAGTTGGGAGGGAGAAAGATACTAGGGGAAAGGCTGTTCGAGATTAGATTTTGACAAATAGGGAGGAAGTAGTTGAGAATTTGAACGTGGAAGACAGCTTGGGTGATGGATTGTGAAATGATAGGGCTCCTGATTGTAAGTAATGGTAAGGGGGAAGAGCACAATAAAGGTAATTAGTTTCAAAGGGCAGACTTCAGCAAAGTCAGCAGGTAAGTAAGGTCCCACAGGTAGCAAATCTAAGGGGAAAAATGGTTCAAGATAGTATGCAGTTTTTCAAAGACACATGACTAAAGGAACACAAGCAAACTATCCCACTGGTTAGGAAAGATGGAAGGGTATAGCAAGATAGCACTTTGGCTTAACAAAGAATCCTTCAATGATCTGAAACTCAAAAAAAAGAGAATCCTACAATAAGTGGTGACTTGGTTAAATAACACAAGCATATTATGAGGAAAATAAGGCCCCAGCAAAAAAAGGATATTAAACTAGCTAGGGACATTAAAGGTAACCAGAAAACATTCTACAAATATATTAGAAGCAAGATGAAGACCAAGAATGGGATACGACTGTTACTCTATGAGGACAGGGCAAACAGTAATGGAAAATGTGGAAGTGTCAGAATTGCTACCTAACTTTTGTCTCAGCTTTTAACAAAAAGTTTAGTGATTCGACAGCTAACATAGTGAATGCCAATGAAAGTGAAAGGTGTGCCCTCTAATAATGTCTCCTTGAAAAATCGTCAGCTCTGTTGAACTGTTTTTTCCCTTAGACCAGGCATGGCCAAACTGCGGCCTGGGAGCAGCATGTGGCTCTTGAATGAAAAAGCATGGCTTGCGGAAGAATGTCAGCAAAATCAATTTTGTAGGTAAAAGTATATGGCTATATGCCTCAGTGATGTGCTTGAAGCGGTGCCTAGGGCCTACGAAATTTTTATGACCTGCAGAGGAGGGAAAAAATTTAAAAAAGCAGAAAAAATAAGGAAAAATAAAGGAAAAATCACATGGTTTAGCATTAGAATAGTTTAAAGTGCATCATGTCAGTTCATGTAATTCAGTTGGCATTTACCATTCTTTTTGCACATTTGGGAGTGAAAGTGCCTAGGGCCTACAAACACCAAAATCCAGCCCTGACTTGAAGTTTTCATAATCAGCTTGTGTGGCTCTTGAATTCCATAAGTTTGACCACCCCTGCTTTAGACTTTCTTCCCCTTAGATATGAGTCTTAAGAACAGCCGCTTTCTTAGTAGTTTTCTCCACTTTCTGGAATGAAAAAATGTCTGCAGTACATCAAGAACTTGTTGGATAATCTGTCCCCCACTAAATAAGAGTCCTCATACCTGAATACATATGAATATTCTGTTTGCAAATCCCCTTGGAGGTTTGATGGTAACAGTTATATTGAAGGGAACAGTTTTTGTTAAGACCACATCTGCTGTTCAGTTTAGTACAATTTCTTATTGCGTGTACGTGCTTAAAGGAATTGTCAGCTATTCATAAACTCTTCAGCGTGTATAGAAGTGCTTGAGTTAACAGGCACCTCATGGGGAAGAGGAGGTGGCAAGAGCCTTGCATGGCAGGGGGAGGGTGGATAGAGCCCAGTACAGGTTGCAGAGGGTCCCCCATCACAGGGGTGAGGGCTGAGCTAGTTTGGGCTGCACAGGGTTCCCTGGTGGTAGGTGGGGCATCAAGGCCAGGGCCTGGCCCAGCAGGTGGGGAGTTGTGCCCTGGGAGTACACAAAGTGGGCCCTGGTGGCAGGATGTGCACAGGGGAGGGATGTAGATGTGAGGGGGGCAAGGTGTGGTGGGGGATTATTTGGGAGGCAGGCGAGGGGGGTGGGATCAAGCATAGTTGAGAGGCAGGGGATTTGGGCTGCAGGGGGGAGGTGAGTGTGGTCAGGGGGCAGCTACGAAAACAACAAAGTACAACAGTACAAAAAATGGAACAAAAAGTGAAGAAACAAAGTTTGCAAAAAACTGCTTCCCTGCTCCATCCTAGCGAGCCACTTGGATATCAGACAACATCTTCATTTGAGTACCAGATCATTTCTGCTTGGTGCTCATTTGAGACCCTCACCTGAAAAATTATGTCAATCCCTATAGTAAAGCTAGTTAGGTCTCTTGAAATAAGGAAGAGTAATTGTGAGTTTTACAGTGTGACACGTTTGCCCTCCATGAGAGAGTTGCTCAGTAATGACAACCTGAACATGTGCTCAGGTGCACTTGAGCCAGACTTGCAGAACTGCCCAGAATGCTGTTTAAAACAGTTGGCTTTTTTACACCTAAGGCTGTAGCTGTTCCAATGAGCAACCCCTAGCTAAGTTAAAACGAGTCCAGACTGTGTGTAAAAACTAGTTAGAGCTCAGATTAATATAAACTCTACTCTTTTGGTTTAGATTAGAATAGAGGTGTGATCTTTGTCCAAATGAAGGTTGCCATGGCAACTTTCCAGGAAGCTGACCCTACATTACATTGCATAAATAAGATGGATCATAGCTGCCTCTCATCAGTATAGAACTGAGGCCTGCAGAAACTACTGGTCGCAGCATGAGACTTTCTTGGATTAGATAGCAGCCAGCAATGATGCATTTTGATCTGGGCACCAGGGGTTACAGTGTAATTTGATGGGCCCCAGAACCGTCCCAAGTTTTTGGGCCCCCTTCATGCACACCAGCTACTGCCCCTGAAACACCTATGCCCCATCAGACTACTCTTCCCCATGTTCTCCTCAACCCCAGTCCCTATTCTCTAAGCTCTCTGCCCCCATGTCCCCACTCCAGCCCTCCTAATCTCCTACTCCCCAGCTCCCCTGTATTCACTGCACCACCCTTCAGCCCCCCAACCCCCTCCACACCTCCCCAGTCCACCATCCCGACCCCTTCTTCCCACACACATCCCTACCACACTGAGCCGTCAGCTGCCCAGCTGTCCCCAAACCACCAGCGTGCTCCCAGGACCTCCTTACCTGGACTGCTGAGGGGCCGAGGAGCAGGGCAGGTCAGGGAGGCTGTGGTGCTGGCCACCTGGCCAGCAAGAAGGGATGCAGGCCCAAGACTGGGTCTTGGGCCATGCACACTGCCCAGGCCCAGCAGAAAGGGACAGGGTTGCCACGGGTTGTGGGCAAAAGGGGGGAGGGTGGCAGCCAGGCATGCTCCCATCTGCAGCCCCTTGATCCGCTGGGGGAATGTACCAGAACACTGCATTCTGGTGTGTTTTCGTATTTTTAGGTAGCCCTGGAACACTGCCGCCCTAAAAATACGGGGCACTGGAACAGCATTCCAGGGTGTTGCTACTTACTTTAACCCCAGCTGGGCGCCCTTAGTTGCTTAGATGAAGTCGGGCAACAGAATCCTGGGACTGGTTGATGGGTTGTGTTTTGGTATTCTTGAGTTGTGGTGATAGGGCTAAAAGGTATTTTAGTATGTAAAATAAACTGATGTTGCCTGGAAGCAGATCTGTTGCATGAGAACTACAGTCACTTTTCTTATCTTGGTGGAATTGTATCAGAGAGACCACCAGAGTGTATGATAATGTGCAAAACAAACTGATGTTGTCTGGGAGCAGATCTTTGTCTATCCTGATTTATCTTGTGGCACTGGAGTCCATGCTGCTCATAAATGGAACTAGTTATGCAAAGGCATTTTTAGGGTCTCGATGGTAGATCAGTGGTCCCCAAACTGGGGCACGCTCTTTGAGGAGGGAATGGGTGGTGGGGGCAGAGAGTGAGAGCTATTTTTCCAGCTCTACTCTGCCACCAGCCTCCTTTCTGCAAACTTGTTCAGTACATTCTACCTGCAGTTCAAGATCTGTGCTCATTCCCTCTCCACCCTCAGCCACAGCACCTAGGAAGAGAGGAGGGGACCGCTGACAGATTCTGTTACTAATAAGATGGGACTTGGCTGGAAAAATTTGAATACCACTGATTTAGGTTGTATAAAACCCTATGCAGACAGACAAATTTAAAATGATTTGATAAGGATAGCATAGTAAGAATAACCAGTGCCACCCTCAGCATAACAGTGTTGAAGAAGTTCCAAAGAGGCAGCCATGTTAGTCTAGTTCAGTAAAACAAACAAGGAATCCTGTGACACTTAAAGACTAACAAATGTATTTATAACATGAGCTTCCATGGGAGAAAATCCCAACATCTGACAAAGTGGGAGTTTCTCCCTCAAAAGCTTGTGTAATGATTGAAAGTGTTGGAGAATTTTACCATCTTGCAGGGTAATGCAGCACTGAGGTGTGGACGATTTGGGCTGAGAATTCTCAGAAGTATTTAATTTCAAAATGTTACGTTATCATTTTGTTTTTTGAGGCAAGCGTGTATGATTTTACACATTCCTTTGCCAGGCCCAACCTTGCTGCTTAATGGCCTTCTTTGTATCCTCCTCTTTGTCTTCCTTCCCCCTTCTGTGTTGCATTTATGCTTGAAATATTTTCCCTCTTCTCTGATCCAGATATTCATCCTGTCTTCATTCATATATTTGTTAAATTCGCATCATTTGCAAAGACTTTTTTTTATTAATCTACAAAAGATATGTTTTTAATTGCGGCTTGTTACATTGAATATTCAGGTGTTCTATAGCTTGGAAAATTGTCCTGGGTGACTGGAGAACTCAATGACACCACAGAAGTCTTGAGAACAGAAATGTGTGGGGTGTGTGGGTTTTTTGTTTTTGTTTTGTGTCAACTATTGTAAAATTATGCTTGTACTTAATGGCTTGAAAGTTACGTTTTGGAGAAAGGATGTCTTTGTTAAACGTTCATCAGCCATCCTTTCAGTTATAGCGTGGAATTCACATTGAAAATCACTTGAGATTCCAGTTAAGTGTTGACTTTCCTGGTATAGCTAAGGCAAAAGACAAACAGGAAGAAAACCTTCAGGCCCTACTTATGTGTTGTAATAAAGGAATAAAATACATCACAAGCCCAAGCACTGGTGCAGTAGTAAATAAACAAGAACTGAGTAAACTAACCAAATTAAACTCTATATTCTCCAAATGAGTACTGGTAAACTCCATTTTCCCTTTACTACACTTCTGAGTCCAGTGGTTTTAAAATCCACTGCCAGTCACCTTTAATATATGCTTTTTTTTTAATCAAGTGTGATGTGTGCAGGTATTTTTGGTGACGATTTACTGTTGAGCAGCTCTTCTTTATTACAGAAGTTGACTGAATTCTCCTTTGGTATTTTAGGCCCTGCGGTAGTTCCTCATCAGTACTATGGAGTTACTCCCTGGGGAGTTTATCCTGCCAGTCTTTTCCAACAGCAAGCTGCAGCAGCTGCTGCTGCAACTAACTCAGCAAATCAGCAAACCACTCAACAGACCCAACAGGGACAACAGCAGGTAAGTGGCAGTGTTTTTTTGCAGGTACATTTGGTACCTAGAATTTACGTAGTTATCCTCGTATGTTTAAAGAACTACCATTTCAAATGATAGCACTTGAACATCTATGGGACTTGTTTGGTTCAAAAGACCTTAGGCTCTTTAAAATAGTGAGAAGTAGTACCTGTAAATTAACTATTGGAATTGTACTTTTCTTTCCATGTTTGGAGTTTCCTATCTGCAGGCTGGAAGTGACAGTCTCTCTTGTACAACATTTATTTGCTGCCCAATCTAGACCAGTCAGTGGTGAAAGCAGGAAGCTTAAAAACAACTTCTTGATGCTTCAGATATCCTATTAAATTCACAACAGGACCTGTAACAGAACAATAGAATACAATAGAAATGTTATTTCTTGTTTCACTTCCAACACATGAGGGAGATGATGGACGGCTGTTGCCAAGTATAAACAAGGTCAGGGTAGCTTTTATAGAGTTTTGCAGCACCAAAAAGAAAAGTGTGAATGGGAATTAAAATTGTGCAAAGCTGATTTGATGGGGATCACACATTTGTGTGAAAAAAATTGCATTAGGAGTAAACTGTTTCCATCACACAGCAATAGCCACAGCTCTGTTGTTGCAACAGTTTTAATGGGATGGACCTAGCTGAATCGTAACATAGCTTTTTCATACTGATGTGTTTGCCATTAGATAAGGAGGGAAGAGTTTCCTTCCTGTGCAGATATGGGTTACTTCAGTATTTGCCCTGTAAAAAGAAACTGTTAACATTCTTAGGCTTGCATGGTTAGTGTCCTCCCCATCATAGACTGTAAGGTTTAAAAAATAAAAACAAACCACTGACATTCCCATTTTCCAGAGTCTGATGCAGAAGAGTTTAAAAGTTTGCTACTCCTCCCTCCTTGGTCACATTGTCAGCAGGTGGCAGCATAGTGCAAATCAGGGTAGCTGTTGTGTGTTTGTTTGCAGAAACTCTAAGCAGTAACGTAGAGGCAAATCTATTCTGAAACCCAAGGATTCCAGAGAACCCAAATATGGAACAAATTGTAAGATTTTTTTTTTTCACAACAATATTAACGCTATGTTTGGTTATATAGATTGTAAGCTCTGTGAGGCAAATTAAAGCCATCTCAGGAAAAACTAGTTAGAAGGGAGGAATGTGAAAGGAGATGCAATATAGTAAAGGCTATGCAGGGTTGTGTGTTGGTTTTGTCTTTGTCTGAACAAGAGGGAGCATAAAGGATATATGAAGTAGAAGTTCAAAATGAATAAAATGAAATGGCTTTTTAACTTCTGAAACACTACTCCAGGCAAATAATTCTGTGATTTAGCCAATGTTTATAGAAATTAATGTCTGCCACTGTAATGAGGACCAACTAGCAAGTGAGTCACCAGCTGTGATCAGAAGAAATTTCTCCTTAATAATTTTTCAGATAAGATGCATCATGTGGCTTATATCTTCACTGAAGCGATTATATTTGGTGATTGTGAGAGAGGATTCTTGAATAGATGGACCATTGTCTTGTTCCAGTATTACAGGTTATTTGGCATAAAAATGCTTATTGATATCAATTTTTAATGCGGCAAGACTTGAGCCATAAAGAGCAAGTTAGAACATTTTAAAAACTCTTACTAACTTAGCTAAATTATTAATGTTAACTAAGTACGTATTACCTCTTTAAAATGTATATTTTATTAGTAGTAATAACCCTTATTAGATGTAGGTTAGATGAGTGCAGAATTAGTTCCTTACAAACAGGTGAGAATAGAAGATGAAACTGACCCTGAAAGTATTGACATAATTTGATGTAGAATGACGATGGCTAAATTAAATTTTCACTTACGGTAGTTTTTCATTGTAGCAAAATAAAAATGCATCACAAATGGTCTTCATCTGCATGGAAATTCAGGATGTTCACTTAATATTCATCTTATTATTTTCTGTTTCAAAGACAACTTCCAGATTAATATTGTAACAAATTTAGATTATTCTGTCATTGGTAAACTCTCCCAGCTCAAGGTAGATGAATTAATGGTAGCTGGAGGAGCCACAGTCACTTAGTTTGTAGTCATGACATGAGTAAAATTAGTCACTGTCGCTCTCATATTCAGCTGAATTTCAAGCTCTTTAAAGTTTATTTTAAAGTTCTGCACATGTCAACAGATTGTAGATTAGATGGCTTTGAAGTTTGAACTACTACATTTAGTTCAGAATGGATGCCGAGGACCCAGCACTAAACTATCTTCCCCGTTATATTTGGCAAGTGAACTTAGCTGCTGCCGTCTTTGGAATTAGTAGAGCTTAGAAACAAATGCTTTGTACTATCTTAAAGCCTATCCAGATAAACGAAAGCAATAATCTTTCATTCCAATGATTTTGGACCAGTGACCAGAAAGTGTCCATTTTTGCTTCCTGACAAAGTCAGTCTTTCAAACCTCTGCCCCAATAAGTAACATGTACTGGTTGAATTGAGCTTCCATACTTACATCAAGAAATACATGCATAGGAAAAGCAGAAAAAACTGTGTGATGGACTTCACTGCTTTAACCTTGGCATTCAAGCTAGGGTCCTGCTCCCCGTAAATAAGGTATGTACCAAAATGGCTTTTGCAGTGGTTGTAGGCTAATTCAAAAACTGCCTATCGTGTGTAGCCTATGGTATCTTTTATTATTTTTGCAGACTCAAAGGTGGGCAGAGTGCTTTAGACTTGAAAATGTGTGTGCTGGTATATATTTTAAATGCAAACCTTTCTCACCCAGTGAGATAGATCATGCATTTGAGAGAGAGCCTCCCAGATGGTCCTTCAGAAGAAGTGCTCCTCACATGCTGCTGTGATTTTTCAGAATGTGGTTTGGGGAAACCTACCTTTTCATTTAAAAGTAACCATTTATCCTCATTCCGTTGCTCTATATAGAATTGCTTTCCAAAGTATGGCGATGATGATGCTCTTGCCCTCACTGAGAATTCTGTTCAGTAATGAGAACCCCACAAAGTACTCGAAGAGCTGAGCCAGCACTTTTGGAAACCTGCTAGAATGATGTATATGGGCATTTTCTTTTTTGGTGCTTGGGCCACCCCAAAAGATGGCAGGATCCGTAACAATACCCGTATTTCACTTGCTGTGATATATCCTTCATTATGTGTGTTCAGTACATTGCGCCAGCATTGTGCAATGCTCATTGGTTCACTGCAGCTCTTGAAACCACCTACGGTGGAGGTGGGTTGAGCTTTCATGAAAATCTTTTTAACTACACTCTTAAATATTTGCTTCTAATAACATTTTATTTTTTGTGGTCAGGAGACACCTTTCTATGTGATGTGTTATTGTGAAGTGTCTATAACATGCTTGATGCCAAGTGAGAGCTTTTAATAAGTTAAACTCAGAAGTGGGTGCACAAATTTCATTACCACTTAGAGTAGACTTTCACAAGTAAACCCCATACCAATTAATGCATCATGCAGTTTAACCACAGGGGATACAGGTGGAAGACACTGTGTGATTTTTTTTTTCTGTTATTTTATAAGGTTACTGTTTCATGTGAGTCTACAGCCTAGAAAGCCTCACCCAACTCAAGCCCCCTTATCTCCCTAGCCTGCAGGGTTTAGACTGAAGGTTTCATCATTTCATCTCCAGTTGGTAGTGTCTGTGCACATCAGTAACCAGATGTGTTCTGTTCAGGAGGACAAATACCAGTATCCTCCTTTTCCAGTGATAGTGACTGTTTCTTAAATATATGTTTAGAGTTGTGTGAGTTACAGATTCAGAGGGGCAGCTGTGTTAGTCTAGTTTAGCAAAACAAACGAGGAGTCCTGTGGCACTTAAAGACTAACAATTTTATTTATTCCATAAGCTTTTTTGGGAGAAAATCCCATTTTGTCATTTTCTCCCACAAAATTTCATGCAATAAATAAATTTGTTAGTCTTTAAGTGCCACAGGACTCCATGTAAGTTACTGATGTATGGGAACAGAAAAGAAAAGGTCAGAGTGTGAAAGTTTCACTGGTTGGGTACAGTAAACTTGACAGGCTTGTCTTCAGGTACTACGAAAGCCTTTCCATCCATTTTAACATCAGATATTCCTAGTTTAACACTTCAAAGTGTATAAGACTTTGTAAGTGTGACCATAGTACAATAAGAACAGGGAAAGGAAAAACTACGCTAATTGTCATGCATTTGTCATAGAGTATTGGAAACAATGCACTTAGCAAGAGAGACAGTGAGTGACGTAATGTAATCTTATTTAATTGTATGTATGTATCTTTGTACATATATGTTTGTATATATGTTTGTTTATTTATTAATGTATGTATGTGGATGAGAGAGAGAAGCTTTCAGGCTTACAGAGAGCTCTTCATCAGGTGACCTTAAAGCTTCAGGTGAAAGCTTGCATAATAACTTTGAACAACCATAGTGGATCCATCTAACCGAGTATCATGTCTTCCAACAGTAGTCAATACCAGGTGATTCATAGGGAATGAACACAATTGGTCGTCATTAAGTCATCAGTTCCTCTCTCTCTCTCTCTCTCACAAACAGAAGTTGGATCAATAAAAGATATTACCTCGTTCACATTGTTTCTCTGTCCTGGGCCTGATGTGGCTACAGCATGCACTTTCACAGATGTTCATAGAAATGTTTTCAATTATTTTTTACTTACACGCTAGTCTCAAACCAGACAAACTAGTCAACGATCCCATTTGTTGCTCAGGTTCTCCGTGGAGGAGCCAGTCAGCGTCCTTTGACCCCAAATCAGAACCAGCAGGGACAACAGACTGATCCACTCGTGGCAGCTGCAGCAGTAAACTCTGCTCTTGCTTTTGGACAAGGCCTGGCAGCAGGGATGCCAGGTAGGGATTCTGTCAATGCTGATTAAACAAATGAGTGCAATGGATGAACTGGCACTAATTCTCTTTGAACCAGCCGTGCTTTCAAATAGTTTAAATCCCTTTGTCAATGAAGAAAAGAAATGTGTTTTATCTGCTGTACTGCCTCGCTTACTGTGAGGATACATGTTAAGCTTTCTATAAAGTCAGAACAGAATATATTGAGTAGTTTGCGTGTTTTGAGGGAATTAATGACTTTTGTTGAAACTTCCAGGTTTGGGTATCTACTGTATCTTTACAGATCTTTATCTTGGCTGAAATCTTGGCTGCATTAAAGTCAGTAACAAAACCTCATCATCTTTAATGGAACTTGGATTTCAGCTTCATGTTGATACACACTAGATTTGGTGTAGAAGCTAGTTGATTTAACAAAAATTACAGTAAATTAAATTGTCTAGCATGATTTGTCACAATTGTTTCTCTTTGTGTCATGGAAGCCAATGAACAAAACAATCATCTACAGCTGAGAAATTAAACTTTTGCTATATTGACCCTTTTGTGGAGCCTGGCAGGCTCACAACTTTCTTTCTCAGCACCCCACACCGTCACTTACCCCTAGCTGTTCCTATGAGATGCAGGTAGGCAGCACTACTGTCAAAAACACCCGGGTCTGCAGAAGAAGAGCTCCCATAACATTAGCTATGATACACAAGGCTGTTACAAACTCTCTTAACCTATAAATTTTAGTGTTGTGTTCTATTGTATAAAGTAGACAGGCCATTACTGACATGTTAAAAAGATTTGTCTTGTTGGTAGAAGTTGGGTTAAGTGATCATTCTAACTTTTCATCCTTAAGTCGTCATTTTGGGATTTTCATATGGTTATAGGCCTTCATGTAACTGTAAGTATAGCTATAGAAGGCTTTATTTTATCTATAGAGTGAAAGATAACATATATTAATGGTTTATTTGATTTTTAGGTAGCCTTCAATTTGGCATTATTATTCTGGGACCAGCCTTTCAGAAGGGCTCAGATCCCACTGAAAAGTGTTAAGTACTTCAGAAAATCTCATCACTTGGGTTAAGCGTCTAAAATGGGAATTCTCCTTTTTTAAGACGCTTTCTTTGAGAGGAAGATGGTTCACAGTGTGTATCCGCAGCCGTATTCTGCATCAGGCAAGCTTTGTAGTGCAGTATTTGTGTGCATGCACACAACTATACTGGTATAGCTAAAGTGGAAGAGTTACCCCCCTCTTGCCTCTTTGGACACAGATGCATCCGTATAAAAGGTGCCTAGGGGCGGGTCTACATTGTTTGCCATTTTTGGAAGCTGTTAAAGGGAGATGGGCAAGTTACCCTCCTCTTCAACAAGCACTATGTTACTTAGCAGGGTGGTCTTCAGGGACCAACTGAGTGGGTCTTCACAAACCCCGGGAGATCAATAGGACAGTGGCAATCAGTGAAGCCTAGCCCTTATACCTCTATGGCTTATTTCTGTGTCAGGGAGTGGGAATAAACTCTGTTGGTAGGATTGAAGTGCAAGTGCAGCACCTTTGAGTTTTCATGGGCAGAATCCACACAGGAGGGGGTGGGTACAGTGCAGCACTTCTGTGCATGCTGCTATTTACATCCTCTTACTCTGAACTGTGGGGCAGTGTAGACATGCCCTGAGAAGCGGAATTTATGCTGCTTTTTGCTCATTTATATTTGAAAATGTCCTGTAGCTGTAATTAGAGCTTCTCTTGAAACATTCAGAGAAATGTCAGTGGCTTCTGGGGGTTGATGGCTTAGTTATATGTTAATTTCTTGTATGTTAATTTGTTCCTGTATTCTTAGGTTATCCTGTGCTGGCTCCCGCTGCATACTATGACCAAACAGGTGCCCTGGTGGTGAATGCGGGGGCTAGGAATGGCTTGGGGGCCCCTGTACGCCTGGTGGCCCCTGCTCCTGTCATCATCAGTTCCTCAGCAGCGCAAGCAGGTAAGTTCCACAGGGCTAAAAAGGTGTGGAAATCTGGCCCATCCCTGTGGAAGAAGGAGATAATGCTGTGACGTGCACTCTGCTGTAGAAGTATTGGCAGTGATGACACACTTGCCCTCACTGAGGTCCATTACAGGGATTACTGCTGAGAACCTTCTCTGTACTCTGTGGGCTGAGCCGCAAAATACATAACTGAAGAGTGAGCCTAGAAGAGTTTTTGTACCAGTTTGCAAAATTCTGTCGTCATCAACAGGACCTGGTGGCACCTGTTAAAATGAAGATTCTGAAACAATTTCCATTGTGTAATTTTTGGGGTTGTAGTCATTTTGCCATGCTTGTAAGCATCATCTTGTTGGACTGCAATTTCTCAGGTTTATTTTTTTGGCTTACTGTGTTTGGGTTTTTATTAGGATTTTTTGAGAGGTGTTATGGGGAAGTTGAGCCAGTTCCCTTCAGACTGGAGAGTGAAATGAAAACATTGTTTATTGGTAAAATAAAAGCCTTGTTTCTAAAGGAAATACTTAGCATTAATTTGTTAATATCCTTAGGTAATCTTACTAACACCTTTAGATCATTAAAAATCACAGTCATTTTGATGATCACCTCCTTAGCAGTGTATGGTTGGGATTTCAGGCACCTTAGGGGAATATTATTTGTTTTTAAAACTGTTTTTATTGGCTGTTTTTTCATAGGGTTGACATATTTCTAATGGTCTTCAGTTTTCACAAAATTTAAATTTAATTGATAGTAGTTTGTATCTGGTTTTGCTACCTTTTGCTCATTAATCCTCTGTAAATGGTGATTGTCTTTAAAAAGAGAAGCCCAGATACAATGAGCAGCTGTCACAGAGATATGAAGAGGTAGTGTGGCAGCCCACAAAGTGGTCATATACAGTACTGTCTGAGAAAAAAGAACCGTTCAGTGTTGGTAGTGCAACTGAAGTGATTGCAAACCATAGCTGGGTAACAAGAGGCAGAAGATCAGTGCAAGGCCTATGAGCAAGATGTGGGAGGTGCAGAAGCTTTTTGCCAGCTCTCTCCACACAGGGATGAATATCACCCTGAGACAAGAGCAATTAAAATGAATAGTAAATAGGTGGGACCAGCTAGTTGTAAGCCCCCAAATGGACTGTTTTAGACTGTCTTATTTAATTACTTTTCTACAGCGGTTGCAGCAGCTGCAGCTTCAGCCAATGGTGCAGCTGGTGGTCTGGCAGGAACCACAAATGGACCATTTCGCCCTTTAGGAACTCAGCAGCCTCAGCCTCAACCCCAGCAGCAGCCCACAACCAACCTGGCATCCAGTTCCTTTTACGGCAACAACTCTCTGAGCAGCAATTCCCAAAGCAGCTCACTCTTCTCTCAGGGCTCTGCCCAAGCTGCCAACACTTCCCTTGGCTTTGGAAGCAGCAGCTCTCTTGGTGCCACGCTGGGATCTGCGCTGGGAGGTTTTGGAACAGCAGGTAGGAGTGTTAATTGGTCTGGTGGGGATATGGAACAGCTGAATGTGTTCGTGGAATGATCAGTTATGGAAGGCCAAGGCTGATACAGCCTTTCTGTTCTGGGGCTTAAGCCAACTGACCATCTAGGGCTAGACAGAAATTACTCTTTTATCACAAATAATTGTGTATTGATGGGGATCTTTTACCTTTCTCTGAAGCATCTTGTATTGTTCACTCTAACAGATAGGAGATTGAGCTAGATGGAGACTTGACCTGATTTATTCTGGGTAATTCTTGTGTTAATACTGAGGCTCAGTTTGGGGGAAGTTCTTTGTCATACTCTTACCCATGAGGCTGACCTCTCTTTTGGCTAGCCAGGGTGTGTGCTGTTTTCATCCACAGCCCATCCACACCTGATGGTTCAAATAGGTTCATTCATGGGTGACTCAAAATCTCTTTACCTGCGGTTGAGCAAGCTGTAGTGGTGGGCTGCTGTTGGCTCCAGGAGCCTTCGGGGTATTTTAGTAAAATCTTTTTCCACGGCTTGTGTATTAGAGATACCAGATCAACAGACTCTGCTAAACCAACCAGAGCCCAATTATGAATGGGGCATGAAGGGCTGCAGCCCCCAGCCTCAGGATAAGGGGGGCCACCACCTTGCAAAAATTGGTCCCTAGCCTCTTTTCATTGTCAGGTGGGACCAGGACCACTGTGGGCTGTGGCCTCTGACTCAGGGGCCTTGTCCCCTCCCCCCAACACTGGCCAGATTGCCCCACCCCAGGGATTGGTGCCACCATGGGAGGGAGCCCACAAGAATGGGCAGCCCTCAGCCCCAAAGAGCCTTGATCTGACCCGGAAGCCAACTTGGCATTGAGCCAGGCGGTCCCTGGACACAAACAGAAATAGTTCTAGGGACTGATAGCACTGAGGGGTGTATATGTGGAATTGCCTTTGACTTACAAAGAGAAAAGCCTTCTGCTAAGCAGTGGAAGTTTACACTGGTGCCTTTTTCTCTTTATTACACGCTTCTCAACATTTCCATTACTCTGAACAATATGCACATTTCATTTTGTTTTATTTTCTCCCCTTTTCAGTTGCAAACTCTAACACTGGCAGTGGCTCCCGCCGAGATTCCCTTACAGGGAGCAGCGACCTGTACAAGAGGACATCCAGCAGTTTGACACCTATTGGACACAGTTTTTATAACGGCCTTGGCTTTTCCTCCTCTCCTGGGCCTGTTGGCATGCCTCTTCCCAGTCAAGGACCTGGCCATTCTCAGACTCCACCACCTTCCTTATCATCACATGGGTCCTCTTCAAGCTTAAACTTGGGTAAGGAACATTATCCCAGTATAGAATTAATTGCAATTGTGGATTACTGGTGAACTCTCTGACAATTAAACAGCTATATAATTATTTAGCTAACATGAGCATCTCTGGGCACCTTCTGCACCTGTTCTTTTATGACAGACCTGTTTCTTTCAAGCGCTAGAATGGTGAACTGGAAATTACAGGACCTGGGTTCTAGTCCTTGCTCTATCTGTGACTCACCCTGATTTTGTTCAAGTTTTTAATCTTGGTGCCTTAGTTTCCTATCTCTACAATGGGAGTGATATAAAGCTGCCTTCCTAAAGAATTTTGAAATATATGGGGGAAAAAAGCACAGTAGAAGTGTCAAGCATTATTATTTGTTGCTTTTTTTAAAAAGTAGGTAGAGTGGACTCATAACTTTTTCAAATGTTTTAAGCTATCCTTTAACCTGTAGGTTAAAAAATTTTGAATAAGGGGGAATAGTAGGTTAAAAGGCAACCATGTGTTTTATACAAAACATGGCAATTATTGGGGCAGCATTAGTTTTCTGCTGTGTTGTGTTGAGCTTTTCATTTGATGAGGCCTATCAAAAGAAGATTCATGGGTAGACATGTACTTAACTTTTTAAAATTGTGCTTAGAAAAGATTGAAATAAAATGGAGTTAATTTCATGAGGCATTGAATGTGCAAAAATATACAGAAAATTGTTAGACTAAAAAATCATAATACACTAAACCAGGCAATGCATTTGTTCATATGTGAGTGATAGGCTTGTGAACACTGCTTTTGCAAGTGAGAGAATTCACATCTGTAGAGTGATTTGGAGGACTGGTGACTAAATGGCTTTTTGTTGTAATGTTTTATACAAAATAGGAAATTATTCAACATTCAGGTTTTTACCATTTTTTTTTCTTTTTGACTCTTTATATGAACACATGTACCCAGGTTAGCAAGTCCCCTAAGTATTTAGAGCAGATCTTCCGCTAGAGGCACCTTTTATTACATAGTCTTCTACTTACAGTTTAGTTTGTGAATATCAATATTTAGCATGTGCATTGTATTTAGTATTTAATAGCATATCTGCTTATATATAAGGCTTTGCGCGGGGGGGGGTCTGATAAAGTAGCTGTGAAAGTGAAATTGGAATTCAGATATGTGAGAGAGAACTGAATTTTCTACAGACTGACTATATTTGGAAAGGTGGTGGATTTTATTTCGTACAGGTGTAAGGTGCTTATCAGACTAATACAGGGGTGGCCAAACTTACAGAACTCAAGAGCCGCACAAGTTGATTATTAAACCTTTGAGAGCCGCACTGAGGCATATAACCACATTTTTACCTACTCCAAAATTACTAAGCTTAAAATTCATTGTGCACTTTAATTATATCATAAAAATGGGGCAAATATTGATCCACTAATGTCGGATTCTAATAATTATTTAAGATTACCATGAAACTAGGCCTATACAGTAAAAAATTTAGCTGTTGCTAGATGTAGAACACTACAGGCTTGTGGCAAGTTTTTTTTAAAAATCTGGGCAGTAACTTGTCAGTGCAGCAGGTAAAAGCTCTCTGAGGTGCTGATCTCTAAGTTTTGCACAATATTTTGAATTTCATTGTGGAATATGATGCTTCACAGCAGTAAGTTGTGCCAAAATTTGAAAGTAATCTATGTTCAGTTTTATACTTTTCTCCTTTGTATTTTCATTTCTGAGTATTCCACATCATGTTTAGGACTTGTAAAACATGATTTTATTTTAACAATGAGTACGCTGCCTTAGAGCCTATGAGAAAATCTAAACATGCTATGGCTTCTCTGACCATGTCATGCTTCTCTCCCCCACTTCCCGTTGCCACTTCCCTGCCATCTCTTGCCACGCTGCTGCTTCTCTGCTCTCCCCAACCATGCCACACTTCTGCCTCCCACCCCATCCCGGCACCTACCATGCTCCCACTTCCCTGCCAATATTTCTGCTAGTAAACTTATTCACTAAAATACTCATGGCCAGTGAAGACAAAAGGTCTGAGGACTCAGACACAATTAATTTTAAAATGAGAGTTATAGTAAGGGAAAATACTGCTCTCATCTTAATCCTGTGAAGAGATGCACACAGGGACACTTTTTCAACTGTTCAGAATCACGACAGGTCAATGAGAATTTATGGGGGCAAAAAGTGCAAGATCAGAGCCTGTTTCAGTAAATGCTTTGGAGTCCATGCACAGAAGATACTATGGAAAAAATCCCATTGAGTTTATTCAGTTTGGGGGTCAGGAGCTGTATAAATTCTAAATATCAATATTTGTTTTTTATAATACAAAGTAAAATCTTTATTGGTGAGAGATTTTTTTCAGAAAGTTTACAACACAATTTTCCATCCTTAGCCCTTCACAACCATTACTCTTGTCTAATGGGCTCAGATACCCATAGAGTCATTCATGAAGACTGCACTGAAATATAAATGAAGTTTGACTACTGGTATACAACAAAGGAGAATTAATACATGTTGAATGCTATTTAATCAGTAGAAGTATAGTGCTGCTACTGAACTTTGCAGTGAATGTAAATTATCTTGGTAATTGACTGTTATATTAATTAAAATTTTCTTATAAAATAAATGTGCTAGCAGTTCCTTCTGCAAACAGATGACATACTGATGTCTCAGGCACACTTGTTCAATGGACTTAAGGAATTTTTTTTTCTAAAGCCAGTTTTCCGTAGTGGTGGTCCATCTTAAGTCTAAATCATTTTGCATGCTGAAAATGAACCATGATCCATAATGAGTACTTGTAGCATTCTTTAAATAGAGGGTTTTTAAAATAACCTTTTGACAGTAGTTGGTGGTTTTGGATGTAACACTTATGTCAATTTTCAGTCATTTCTGATGATTCTTATTTAACTCTCAAAATAGAAATACAAGAGAAATAATTTTGCATTATATTACAATATCTGGAAATGCCAGGTGATTTTTAAAAAAGAAAATTAATCTACAATTGATTTTCATGTTTCAGTTGCTAATTATCATCACTTATCTGTAGTTCATTGTAGACTTGTTCTTGATCAATTTATGTTGCCAGTTTTAAAAATATTTACCCAAAAACAATATCAAAAAAGAAGAGTATTTTAAAAATCATGCACTGATGTAATTAAAGACTGTATCATTATGCACACAGACAAGGAGGATAGAAATTAATATTGTGTGTGGGTAACCTGTAGAATCTGGCAGTTACTTGCTTTGAGTGCTTCTCTTTCCCTGCTGGCTCTCACAATGCTGCCCCTCCCCTCCCAGCTCCTACCAGGCTGCTTTTTTCTCATGGTGAGGCTCTCACTTGCTGCCCCTCCCCTCCCTTCCCTGCTGTGACCAGGCTGCTTTTTCCCTGCGGGCTCTCCCAGTGCTGCCCCTCCCCCAGCTTTGACCACGCTGCTTTTTCCTGCAGCTCTCCCAACGCTGTCACCCTGCCGCAGCCTCTCTGCTGTCCCCAACGATTGCAAATTTTTCACCCCTGGCTCCCACCATGCCGCCCTTCCCTCCTGCGCTCTCCCGGGAGCCGTAATTTTTCTTTAAAGAGCCACGTGCGGCTCACGAGCCGCAGTTTGGCCGCGTCTGGACTAATAGCTAAATGCTTACACTAAAATCAGTGCAAAACATTAGAATAAGAGCTGCAAATCCACCATCTAGAAATAAGAGTCTGTTACAAGGATGGGACTGTTACCTTCATGTCAAGCCAACAGAAAGGAAACAATCTTGCTATTTAAAAGATGGAACAAGGAAGGGATTAATCAAACCAAACACACAGTGGAAGAGAACAGTGAGCACACCAAAAAAGCCAAGGATAAGCCAGGCTAAATAAAAAAGCCTCATGCTATTTTCAAAAAGCAGTCATAAGGGAACTTCGGTGGCTCTGTTCCACAAAGTGATGCCCTAGCCAAGAGGACTCTGTCCTTAGCCATGTATTCACTCCAGCTGGTTCTCTGTCCTATAGTTACACAGGGTGAAAGGTGTTTTAAGAGCAGTTCTTGTTGGTTAGCCATTGAGAGGGTCTGTGGGTGTTTTAATTTAATGCAAACTCAGTTAGGGTGTTGAAATTTTTTCAAGTGAGCTCCTTCCACAGTTCTATCATACACTGAGTGCAAAATAGGACTTTGAGTCTTCAGGTCTTCAGTTTCTTGAATGTTAGTGAATACACAGTTCACAATGAGTTTGGGGATGATTTAATTATCTGGTAACATTGGATTCATCATCTTTACTTAGTGCAGATTTGAGTCTGGCCTCCTCAGCCCCTTTAGATCTTAATATTGGAGCTTGTTTCTGATGGGGAGAGAAAGGAACTCTCATCTCAGTGAGGATTTAAAAGAGAGATGACCCAGTTATGAGGAATTATTAAACTTCCTGTTCCCAGTCAGCTTGCCAGAGGTGGATTGGAATAGTCAGGCATAGCATAAAGTTTTATCAGAGAATCAACTTGAAGAAAAAGTAAGCTACTCCAGGCAACTTTGTTTCAGCACCACAGTTAGATGATGGTAGGTTAGATGCAGTTTAGAATCACCCATGGTTTTTAAACTTTTTAAAAACCAATGGTTTTTAAATTTTTTTTCTTGGGATCCAGTTGAAAAAAATAATTTTGTCTGCAGCCCAATAACTACATGTTTGAGCAATGCATTCCATCTTTTACTGGTGGCAACAGGGTGCACTGTGACACAGTACTGGGTCCCAACCTGTGATTTGAAAACTACTGGGTTAAACAGTGTACGAGTTGTTCTGGGTTTGTGCTTAGCTCAGCCCTGGGCTACATTGCCACAGGATTTTCGCAGCAATCAAAAGGAGATATGCAAACTACTTAAAATACCTTGTATACCTCCCTCTGATTGCCTACTGCCTACTTACTGGGATGTCTTCAGTAGGTTGAGTTGGCGTGCAACCTCTCCCTTCTGACACAGTGCTAGACTCCTTTCGTGGATGGTCTAACTGGATCAACTTCATGATCGGCTGAGTTGGCCTTGACAGACCTGCTCTGTCAATCCGGGGGATCAGTCTGGCAGGGGCGAATTCACCACCATTAGCGAAGACGAGCCCTTAGTTGTTTCATTGCTGTGGTCTTGTAACTGTGAAGTAACATTATTTATTACTGAGTACTGTACAAACCAGAAAGATTCATCACTGCTCTTTCAGCTGATTATATCATGGCTGTGAAATATGACTGAGAAAGAACCTTCTTGGTTGGTTGAATATGGCATTGTAGTCTTGTGAGCCTTTAGGCAGTAATAAGTGTCTTAAGAAAGACTGCGGGTAGGTGATTCTTGAAATAGCTCACAGAGGGACTGAAAGAGGGAGGAAGACCCTGAGTGAGTTACAGGTTAATTTTCCTATAACACAGAACTACAGTATTTGCATAGACAAGATAAATATATTGTTGTAATTCAACCTCCATGCATTTTAGTGCAGCGTACAGAGAGAGAGAGAACAGAGGGAGTGTTTCTTGCTGTTGTCTTAGGTGGCACAAAATATTTTTTCTTCTGACCTCTCAAATTCTATTGCAGAACGTATAGATTGTTGCAGGTATGTAGGAAAGGCAGCTGCCATGTGTTGACATCTGAAATGCAATGACTCCATGTGAAACCTTTGGTATTTAAATTCCAGTAGCATATAATGTACATGAGTAACATGTGGTCTCTCCATTGCAGGATTGGGAAAAAGAGATGCTTAGAAAGTTGGTGAATCCTTATTGCTAATTGACTGCCCAGATTAAATCCTTGTGGAAATTGCTTTTATTCCAGAATAAGAATGACCATACAGGGAGTTAATCAGGACTAGCTGTTCTGCTTGAAACTCACACCCTAACTTAATACAAATTAATTTCTTAACATAGATAAGTCCTAAACTGTGCCAACGTTTAGTGCCATGTGTTCTGGTGCTGGTTATTGGTACCCTTCAGGGCTCTGTAATAGATTGTATAAAATAATGCTTCTTATTGATGATCCAGCAGCTGTTGCTGAGTTAGTGCTGGGTAAACCTGCTGTTCCTTGCAGCTTCATGGGCCATTTGGTTTGAAAAAGCCTTTCTCTTTTTAAACAGGATCCAGGTGCCCTCTAGTGGACAACTACTTCCTATAATCCACCAGCCAAGTTCAGTGTGTCTGATGATGAGCGCAAGCACTGGTGGCTGTTTCTCAGAGAGCCTTCTTCACATCACCCTTCTGCTGGGAATAGCTTTCATTTCAGCAGTTCCTCCATTCCAAGCAGCCTGGGGGCTCTGCATATGAAGGAATCCCTAAGTACTGTAGCCATGAACAGTTCGAGAAACCTGGTTTCACTGATCTAGAGGTTACGCCCTCCCCTGCAGAGCTCCTGAGCATTTGAATTCACCAGCTCAGCACTCTCTGGCTGGCTTGTCTGAATCAATGGTGCCATTACACTAACACCCGAGTCCCCACCATTGCCCAGCAGGCACTTAGGAGTAACCCAGCAGAAAAGTTAGTGCCTAACTGGTTTAGCACAGTCTGTGTAGGGATAGTGTCTTCTGCCTCATATCTCCCCACCCCAAAGCCAGGAAAAAGAATCTGTTGTGTTGCACTTCCCCATCTGTCAATTCCTATGGCAGGCATTGTGAAGGCCTCACTCTTCCAAACTGAGCAAGTCTCTGACAGGTCCCCTCTGCTGTTAAGGAGTCAAAGCCATGCTAGATGTGTCATTTATATGACAGGGCATGTGCCAGTTCTCCTCCCTCTTGTGTACTGTTCTGGCTTGCTGTGGTTAGGTTGTTGGATGCAGATGCCATCTCTAGAGAGAGCCTGATATGAACGCCATTGGATTTTCAGCGTAGACCAAGATAATGTCACATTAGTCCCTCCAGGGACTCTGTGCGTGCCTTCTGGGGAATTTTTGCCTATTTGTATACAATGCTAGATTCCACAACAAGTCCAACCAATAGGGTCTTCACACTGTGCCTGTGCTGGAAATTACTTTTGTCAGCAGCAAGATCGCATCCAACCATGCTTCAACAGCAACTCTCACAATGAAATCTTACACTCTCAGTTATGCAGCAGCCCAGAAACGTTAAGAAGCTCCAGTGTCGTCTTTTCTGGATTCCAGAAATCAAATCAAATGAGATCCAGAAAGGCTGCTTACTGTTGTCAGAGAACATCTCTCCCTCACCATCCTTTAATCCCACGTGCCGCGTTGAACCCCTTGAAAAGATCAACAATTTCTGTTACCTCTGTTCAGGAACAAGATGTCAAAGCAATTGTTCTTGTTCCTCTTCAAAGTAGACAGGTTTTTAATTCATGATTTATTTTTAGTCTCGAAAAAGATGTGAGGCTTTTTGACTGATTTCTGGTTTTCCCATTCTCAGCCATTCCAACAGAAGAAAATGATTTTCAGGTAGAAACATTAACTCTTACGATGCAGAATTAGGGACATGATCTGTGAGTAAGACATCAGCCTCTATGTAGGTATGCCTAAGACAGTCAGTCATAATGATTCTTCTTCCAGTGTTTGTCCACGTCCTTTCCATGCTGGGTAAGTGTGTGCTGTGTTACACCATTGCCAGTGATTTTCCCCTCAGTGCTGTTGGTTGGGTTGGCTTTAGTGCCCTCTGGAGCTGCATGCTTATGCAGAGGTAAAAGGGGTGCCCCAATCTTCCGTCTGCTCAGTTCCTTCTGACCACTTATGATGGCTGCTGAAACAACCTTTCTTGCTCAGAAGTCGTCTTCCCAGTGGTTTTTGGACTCTTACCTTGCTGGTAGTTTAGCATCTATACTTAACTCTCATTGTCAAGGGACGCCAGGGCTGGGCTGGCCCTAGTCCTGGGCTTCAAGCCTGTTGCCTCCTGTGGCAAACCTGTGCCCATGAGTGACCTGCATTCCAGCTGCTTAAAGTGCCTGGGGCAAACTCACAAGCATAAGTGCCAAATCTGTCAGGACTTCAGACCCCACATTCAAAAGGACTGAGACATCAAGTTGAAAGCTGTCCTCATGTAAGCCACCCTCAGACCAGTCTCAGAGCCAGCGCACTCCCATTCGATGCTGAAGCACTCTCCTGGACTGTTCACCATCTCCTGCTCCAAGGAAGCAGCACTAGAAGCAGTGCACTGATGAAGGGAGCTTGCTAGTTCAAAAGAGTCAAGCAGGGTGCAAGCATAGCATGAGCCTCGTGCTGAGCCATTCTTCTGCACTAAGATGGGTAACGATGGGGGTGTGCCCTTTGTTACCACTCAGCTATCGGCAGCCTTAATCTCAAGTGTATCAAACTTAGGGTGGGGAGCACACCGTGACAACCGCATGGCCTCTGGTCCCAAGAAGTATCCTTGCACATAAACATCAGAGAGATTAGGGTGGTATGCTTAGCGTGCCAGCTGAGGTGATGCAAGTCTTGATAAACTGTGCTGCAGCTGCTTTTTACATCAGCAAGCAAAGAGGGACTTGATCTTGGGACTTCTGCATGGAACACTCCAACCTGAGGTGTCATATCCTCTGGGAGCCTGGAAAGTAGTTACATATCCTCTCAACAGATTCTTCCCTTTTCATCACAAGTGGTGTCTTCATCCAGAAGTAAGCAGATTGATCTTCCAAAGGTGGGGGTTTCCACAGATGGACCTATTCACTACCAAGCAGAACAGAAAATCCCATCAGTTTATTCTTGGTGTAGGAAGAGCCCAGGCTTCATCTCTGATGATTTCCTGTTCTCATGGATAAATCAGCTACTTCATACCTTTCTCTCAATCTCCTTGGTTCACAAGGGGTTCCTAACAATCAAACAGGTCAAGACAAGAGCAGTTCTGATAGTCCCAGGGTGGCCAGCCAGTGTTGGTGCAGCTCACTCCTGAACTGAGCAACTTCATGTGGCAACTGCATTCTCACTCCCACGGCATCCAGAGCCAGTGTCACAAGCACAAAACTGGCTGCTTCACTTGTATCTCACCTCCCTGCAGTTACCTGCATGGATGCTGCATGTCTGAACCCCAAAGAACAAGCTGCTCAGAACAGGTCTGGCAGATCTTGCTAGGCAGTAGAACGCTCTCCATCAAGGCTACCTGCTTGGCTAAGTGGAAGCACGTCTCTTGGTGGACTTCTGAATGTGCTCTTTCTCCACCTCAAGCTTCCTTTCGGTCTATCTTAAACTGTTTTTATTCCACCTAAAGCAGCAGGAGCCTGGCCTTCTTGTCTATTAAGGTGCATCTGGGAGCCTTCTCGGCTTTCTCTTCTCCAGTGAATGACGGGTCAGTATTTTCTTACAGGATGATGGTTCAGTTTCTCAAGGGTTTGGAAAGAGTCTGTCTTCAGGTCAACCAGATGATTTCCTTCCACCCCACTGTCCCTCATGGGACCCAAATCTGATTCTTTTAAAGCTCACAGGTCCCCTCTTTGAGCCACTAGCATGGTATTCTGTGCTGTTCCTCTCTTGGAAGGTTGCCTTCTGGTGGTTGTCACCTTGAGCAGAAGGGTCACACATCAAGATCTTTACAACAGAACAACCCTTCACAGTGTTCTTTAAGGTTAAGGTCCAGCTGCAGCTGCAGCCAGGTTTCCTGCCAAAGGTGGTGTCCCAGTTCCATAACAACCTGGTCATTTTCCTGACGGTCTTCTTTCTAAAACCTCACAAGAACTTTGAAGAGTGACCGCTTCACTGGTTGGATGTTAGGCATGCACTTGCCTTTTATACTTAGAAGCCTAAACCCTGTCACAAACTCATGCAACTGTTTATAGCAGTAGCAGAAAGAATGAGAGGGCTCCCTGTGTTGGCCCAGAGGATCTCATCATGGATAACTGTCTGTGTCTGGGCTTGCTGCGAGCAGGCAAATGTCCTGCCTCTTGCTAACTTAACTACTGACTCCACAAGAATTCAGGCATCACCAGCAGCATTCCTTGTGCATGTCCCAAATCCAGGACATCTGCAGAGCTGCAGCCTGGTCATCAGTGCATATCTTCACCTCCCATGGTGCCCTCACTTAGCAGACCCATGATGAGGCCGGGTTCAGGAGAGCAGTTTTGTTGCCAACATGTGCATGAACTCTGAACCCACCTCCTGGGGTACTGTTTGTGAGTTGCCTAGCAAAGGTGACATAAGCAAGCACGCAGGAAGAAGCAAAAATAGTTAATAACCTTTCCTTGATGCACCTTTATACCCCTCTGTCAGAATTAACCAGTAGGACTGAACTGGGAGTGTGTGTGGCTGGCAGCCCCCTCATGTGACTCTGGAGCAGTGGTTCTCAACCACTGTGTCAGGACATCTTACTATGTCACCACACAGTGGTAAATGTGTCACGGAGAGCCAGGGAGATGGCTGGATTTGGCCTGGAGGGAGTGGGCTAGTGTGTCTTGTAGAGTCGCAACATGTGAAGTGTGTCACAACCAACCAAAGGTTGAGAACTGCTGCTCTAGAGTATGCTAGAGTCAGTGCACCAGATGCCACTGAAGAAGATATCTCCTGGAGCAGTACACGTGGTATGGACCTACCTAGCATGGAACAACATGAGCAACACATTTTAAAGAACAAGAGTTAGGAAAGGTTAGTAGCTGTTTTTGTTATGGTTCCCCATAGTTGGTCAACATTACCATTTTGCCATTCAGCCATCAGCACAAAGTCTTCACAAAGGCAATGGCAATTCTGGTCTACCAGCACACATCAGGAGTGTAAATTTAGCATTTCTTAGACCAGTGGTTTCTAACCTTTTTCAGGCTGGGGACCCTTTTAGAAAAACAAAAAACCTTTGTGGGCTCCCCCAGGTGATTATGTAATCTGGCCCATGGAGGCAGCCTCTAGCCCACGCCATTCTGGCAAAGCCACTGGGACAGCCAGTGAGCGGCATCACCACCACCATGGCCCTTGTTGCTGGGGAGCTGAGCCACAGTGGCTATGGCCCCCTCCCTTTGCCTTCTTGGGGAACTGCTGCAGCCGTGTCCCCCTACCAGGATCTGGCCATGGGCAGGGAGGGGGAGCCCTGGCAGGGAGCATTGGGGCTGCAGCTGGATTCCAGCCCTGGTAGGGAAAGGCTCCGTGGACACTCTCAGGTTGGGAACCACTGCTTTAGACAGTCTCTTGATTCCCATAGCACAAGGAGTAAACCACCTTTGCCTTG
Source organism: Podocnemis expansa (assembly GCA_007922195.1). Taxonomy (NCBI): domain Eukaryota; kingdom Metazoa; phylum Chordata; order Testudines; family Podocnemididae; genus Podocnemis; species Podocnemis expansa. Next base: position 40,738,234 of record ML681963.1, read on the forward strand.
CTGACACTCGGAATTTTGCTCGAGGTTGGCTTCATTATGAACAAAGGGAAGAGCTCATTGATTCCATCATGAGCTGTCATACATGTAAGTGCCCATTTCAAGATAGGCCACATCATAGTGATCTGTTCTCAAAGGAGATTTTAAAAATTCACACTGATTCTTTCTGCCCTCAGAACCTACCAAGCTTCAGAACTTGGTGCTTGCAATGACCTGGATTATGATGATATGCACAGACTTGCTTTGAGCCAGTTTTTAACTTTTGGGAAGTCTAATCCTAAGAAGTTGGAATGTCCAGGGTGATACAATGAAGGAGATGTCGGGTTCCAGCTTAATATGAAAATTGCTATGGTAGTGGTCCCTATTGGAAGTATCTCTCTGAGAAGCAGTTATTAGACCGTACCATTGTATGTATTCGTCAGATACATTTTCAGATGACAAATGACCTCCACCACAGGAACTGGTTTCGGAGGCAGTTTGGGTAAAGCATAAATTTCCTGGACCTGCCAGTACTCGGGAATGCCATTGGGTTCCTTCTTCCCAGAATTCCTGCTTAACTAGCCACTGTGCCCATAGAAAATGATAGCCATGTCATTGACAGATCCGAAGAGGTATGAGGAGTTCTGTGACACTTTTAAAGACTAATAAATTTATCACATAAGCTTTAGTGGGAGAAAATCCCACTTCATCAGATGTCTTTAAAAGTGCCACAGGGCTCCTTGTTTGTACCATAGGCAGAGAAATCTTGTGTCTCCTGGGGAGGACAGGATGGGGAATTGTCATACGTGGCCCCTGCATCCAGAAGAAGCTGAACGAGGAGATTCTTCCCAGGGGAGTGGGAACTGATTGAGACCATTTTTAGTTATTCAGCTCCCATGGGTTGCTTCTTACGAAGGAATCTCTTCATTAACTGCCATGGGAAAGTGTAGTTGATTTGCTCCACGTGCAAGCAATCTGCAAGCCTGACAAAAGGAAAGTCACTCTTCAAGTGGGCAGTCCTACATGTGTGTGCTTTGCTGTGCTTCACTCACTTACTCCCCCACCATCTCCATGAGAAATGCTACCTTGGAATTTACAGGCACTTTTCTCTTCTCTCCCATGTCCGCCTTGCAGACTGGGTTCCAGTTGGAGAGTAATGTCTTCTCTCTGAACCATAGAGTAAAATTCTAATGGGCCAGCTGTGTTAGTCTGGTTCAATAAAACAAAGGAGTCCTGTGGCCCTTAAAGACTAACAAATTTATTTATTTCATGAGCTTTCTTGGGAGAATCCTGAGAGGGATTTTCTCCCATGAAAGCTCATGCAATAAATTTGTTAGCCTTCAAAGGCCACAGGACTCTTTTGTTTTATAGCAAAATTCCGTTCTTCAAAATGAGTAGCAACAGATGCCTACTAGAGGGAACCTGGGTCCTTTATATCTTATTTTTAAACCACAGGTTGAAGCCTACTGCTGGCTCTCATACCCTCAGGTACTGTGTCACAGCACCCTCTGCTGCTACTGCTGAAAGACTAAAATGCATTGCTGAGAGATGTAATTGTTGGGTCATGGGGATAAATGTTTTTTTCTCAACTGGGTCCTGAGGGGGGAGAAAGTTCAAAAACCACTGCTTTTATATCAGTGTTTCTCAGCAACTGCCTGTGAGATCTACCTGACATGATTTAGGAGAAGGGCAGGCTCATCCCCAGTATCATAAAGGTTGAGAAAATCTGCTATAAGTAAAGGGGGAAAGTCTTCAACTAAGCTGAGAGGGTGGCGGGACTTCATAAAGTTCAAGGAATCTTTGTGAAAAATTGCAGTTAGGGGTAAAGAAATAGTGTTTGGTTTTTAAAGTGACTTCCTGTCAACCCTTGCATCCCCATAATGTAGGATGAATCCTAAACTTCCCTGTTGCCTTCTAATGGCATTCTGACAGAAAGGTGATCACATTGGGGGTATTTTTGAACATTTAAAATGTTTTTAAGTATTGTTTTTGCTCACCAAGGTATTTTCCCAATAAAACGTATTGAAAGGACAGTGATAATCCTGTTACCAGTAAGAGGTGAGGTCACTAACTGAAAGACGGCAGTGCAAAACAAGTAATTTGGGCTCCTTTGTGTGTTTGGGAACTCACTATAGTTAATCCTTCTAGAGTTGGTTTATTTTGAGCTGTCATTTCACTCAGCAACAGATTGCAAAACCACACAAGTTGACAAGGAGACTTGGGAGCAGATGTATCTGAAACACTTTTAATGTAGCTGAGGATCCATTTAAAGTTGTAAAAGTAGCTGTGGGAACCTGCTTTGTCCTAGGGGAGACCATCCAAGATGGCTCCCACTCTTACAGCTTTAAAAGCTGTAAATTCCTGTTGCGTTAGCAAGGGCTCCCACTCATGGAAATAAGGTGTTGCCCTTTCACAGTTGCACATATTACTACATTACATAGCCCTTAAAAGGGACTTGAAAATACAGGCTGAGCTCTGGATGGAGTCAGCAAATCAGAAAAGGATATTGACAGTCACTGAATTGTGATAGATGGGAAGAGCATGGAACTCACAGCATAGCACATTTTTAGATCCCTTTAAACCAGGGGTCTCAAACTTGCGGCCCCTGAAGTTATTTCTTCTGGACCACAATGACACCATCACTATCAATATTAGCAGTATCATTGCTTGAAAAGGTTTTAGTGGTGTGGCCCTTGGGCTACCTACTAGTCCTCATGTGGCCCTCATGGGATTTGGGGCTGGATACCCCTGCTTTAAACAGTCTCAGGAACCAAAGGCCTTCCCCATTTTAAGCCAGAGTTCTCCATTGAAATCTGTAGGCTATTCTGCTTAAATATGATCATGCCAGGTTTAAGAACCATGCTTAATTACAGCCCTAGCTAAAGTGTTCGGACAGTTTGGCCAGTCTGTCTTCTAGAACAGTTGCTGGCAAAACTGGTTTAGCACTAGCTTAGAAAGTAGTCTCGGTTTGTAGCCCAGTCATTCAGCTGCTTACCTTTAGCTTTTGAAACATTGCTATTTTTGCACTCCACAGGCGGGCTCACAAACGGCAGTGGCCGCTACATTTCTGCTGCCCCTGGAGCTGAAGCCAAGTATCGCAGCGCAAGCAGTGCCTCTAGCCTCTTCAGCCCCAGCAGCACTCTGTTTCCCTCCTCTCGCCTGCGCTACGGGATGTCTGATGTCATGCCCTCTGGCCGAAGCAGGCTGCTTGAAGACTTCCGCAATAACCGGTACCCTAACCTCCAGCTCAGGGAGATTGCCGGACACATCATGGAGTTTTCCCAGGATCAGCATGGATCCAGGTGAGATTAAAAATAATATGTATCATGCAACTTCAGGTCTGCCTCTTCCTGATGAGCCCTGTGCTGTGGGTGTGTAAAACCTGAAAAGGAGGAGGCAGTACAGAGGAAGGGACATTGTAATCAACCTGTCCCACTCTCATGCTGCTTTTTGTAGATGCTTTGCCACCAGCATTTACTTCCAAGGGCTGTGTGTGAGAGTAGGAGCATTCTCATTTCATATGTAACCTGCTTGCACTGGAAGCGTCACATAATGCTCCCAGCGTTCAATGGGCTGTCCGAGCATTAAGTGTCCCAGTAACCCTGCAGTGGGGGGATTCTTAGGATGCTGAGCCAGTGAGATATTTATGCTTGTGCCAGTACCTAGTGTTTCAGATAGGCCCTGTGTTTATATAACTGTCAGTTTATTTTGAGCAAGAAAATGTGGGGCTTTTGAATTGGTTTTCAGTAGATCAGTTAGAGTGACAGTGTATGTGCCAGTGGCCTTTCAGATTATAACATCACGCCATTCCTGTTCTTCAGATTCATTCAGCTGAAACTGGAGCGTGCCACCCCTGCCGAACGCCAGCTTGTGTTCAATGAAATCCTGCAGGCAGCTTACCAGCTGATGGTCGATGTGTTTGGAAATTACGTCATCCAGAAGTTCTTTGAAGTAAGTCTTTGTTTCCTTCTTTGTTAGTTCCTGTGTGGCAGGAACTAATTCCAGGGAACTGGTGGGCCTCCACAGGCAATGTGTATGCTACAGGGCTCAGTTAAGTCGGCTTAATAAGGTCTAGTTGAGGTCGACTTTAAGTAGACCTTATTAAGTTGACTTAGTGAGGCCACGTTGCATTATGTCGGCTTTAATGGACACACTGTGTTAAAGTCAACTTTAAGGGCAGGAGTTATAAAGTTGACTTAAGGAAGCCCTTAAGTCAACTTGATGAATTCTAAATGTGGCCAGGGCTTTGCTTAAGTCTACTTAAGCCTCCTTAAGTTGACTTAAGCCCATAGTGTAGACATACTCACAGAGAGCTCTGTAAGGACCCTGCCACCAAATAGGGTAGATTTGTCAGTCCTGAGGGTGAGTCAGTCACTTTCCAGGGGCTGCTGTTTTCTCCCTCCTGGGGTGACGCAGGCTGCCCAAAGAGTGTTTTTTTTTTTTGCATGTAAGATGTACCAAGGGTCAGATATCTCCTTAAAAATTCCCCAGTCAGGAGATGCCTTGATCTGTTTCAAGGACTTCACTCGCCTCTGTTCCAGGGGCACTTGTTGGCACTGCTGAACTGTCCATACTCACTGTACTTACAAACAAAGTATAAACGTCTCCAGTGAGCTGCATCTTAAAGCTGGTTTCCTTCCTTCCTTGATAATAGTTAGGAGGGAAGAAGAAGAGTTCTGTGTAGCTTGAAAGCTTGTCTCACTCACCAACAGAAGCTGGTTCAATAACAGATATTACATCTCCCACCTTATGTCTCTAATGCAGCAGTGTCAGACATGCAGTCACAAACCTCTTCCATCTGGCCATTGACTGCAGTCAGTGGGAGCACAGTCTCTTCCTAACAGAGAGGTAAAGAGTGTGGTCTCACATACCCAGTGCTCTGCAGTGCCACAAGAGTGTCAGGTCTCATGACATCATAGAGCACAGTGTTTGCATGACTGCTGCTGCAAGACCACACACTCTCTAAAAGAGAGTGAGTGGTATCATGGAGCACAGTTTTGCATCCAGAACACTGCACAAGTGCTGTAGTATTTTGATTTATAGGATGCATGGCCCACTTAAAGTACATTTAAATCAAATCTGGCCTGCCATAGCAAATGAGTTTGACACCCCTGATGTACAATAGAGGAGGGAGCATTTTTGTTTAAATAATAAAGCAAATTGAATTTGGGATTTTCAGAAAGGTCTAAGAGTAAAGGGTCCTGCTGTCGTTGAATTTCTCTGGGTTTTGGGTGCTAACTCCTTTAGGCTCCTTGGAAAATGCCAACCTACAGGTCACCCATCCTCCCTCTCTCTCACTTCCTCTTTTCAAGCACATGCACCCCTGGGAAATGAGAAGTTATTACAGGCTGAGGCAGAAAATGTTGTAGAAGTCCTTTCCTGCTATATTTGTGGCGCATCAAAGTGCTAGTCTGCAAGTCATGTTTTTAATTTCACTGGTGTTGAAGTAGGGGGTCTCTGAAGCAGCAACACTGAACGAATTATTCCTCCTTGCCTTCCTGGAATGTCTCCATTCCTCGCAAGTCACTTGGACTTGTAGCTAGGATCATGAAATGCACAGTCTTTCCAGGAACTTTTTCAGTTTTGCTGTGTTAATCAGCTGGCATGTGTATCTGAATGTGGTTGGTTCAGCACCTTTGCTCCTTAACTTCTTCTGAATGTACCAGACACTTTTAACAAGGTCGGTCACCTCCCCATGTTGTTGATGTGCACCCAGAGAGCATGCGAGTTCTTTCAAGGACACAGCATCTTGTCTTGGGCTTTGAAATGGTAACCCAGAGGCCTCAACATTATTGCCTACTTGCTGCTGCTGCCGCCGCTGCTCTTCTCTCAGTCTGATCCTAAGTTACATAAGGCTTTGGTGCATGGTGGAATAACAGTATCTGTCCTCCCTTCCAGTTTGGCAGCCTTGAACAAAAGTTGGCCTTGGCAGAACGTATCCGTGGGCATGTTCTGTCCCTGGCTTTGCAGATGTACGGCTGTAGAGTTATCCAGAAGGCTCTTGAGTTTATCCCCCCAGACCAGCAGGTAATTGTAAGTTTCCATTTTAACTTTCTTCTTGATGTTGAATGTTCCTTGCTGTTTGGTAATTGAATTACTGTACAGTTGTTAGATTCTGGTATTTTTCTGTTGGTGGTTTTCCTTTGATTTAGTTTGTGGTATATATGTTACGTTTCATGTGCGTGACAAGTATGTGATGTTCTGTGAATCCATTGCACACAAGGAGAGCGATCAGACTGTGCCATCTCACAGTTAATAGCTTTTGAGACAGAACCAGTTTCCAGTGTTCTGTGTAATCCGATTATATTGTGACTGGTGGGGAGTGGTGGTTAGCTGAGAGACCTCCTTAGTCCTTCTGGGAAAACAGTTCCCAAGACATTGCCTTTTAGCATTCAGTAGCACCTTGCTGCATTAATGTAGGGGTAAAAATCCTGCCTCCCAGCCTCAGCTACGTATTTCACAGACGCTTGTGCATTTGAACAAGAGTTTTTAATATTTGGGAGAGTAGCCAGTCAGACCAACTGTTGGATACACAGGGAAATCGCCTAGGCTCTGCTGCTTCTAGAAAACTTTCATTGTGGTGTTGGTGAGGCACAGCTAAGTTCTTCATGGAGGACTTTTAAACTTTAGATTTAGCACAGGTTTCCTTTGTTCCATCAGTTATTAGTGGAGATCCTGCATGGATATATGTCAGCTATGAACTCTGGTGGTGCTTTCTGTTTGTTTCTGTCTTTCTACCCAATAGAATGAGATGGTGCGGGAGTTAGATGGCCATGTACTGAAGTGCGTGAAAGACCAGAACGGTAATCATGTGGTGCAGAAGTGTATTGAGTGTGTACAACCTCAGTCCCTGCAGTTTATCATTGATGCTTTTAAGGGGCAGGTAAGTTCTTGAGAAGATACAAATAAAATATTTAGCCTCACATTGTTTATTTGGTATCACTTTATACAGAAGCTCAGTTACTGTAACTTGCACGTTGGGGTTTTAAACTTTAACATTTTGTTTCCTGCAAACACCATTTAGAAGAATTAAGCAATGAAATATGGCTGGGCACCTCTTCAGTTGCAAGCATTGTCCTTTTGCCTACAGATCTCTCTCATAGAGCAGCTTTGCAAAAATCTAATTCCCCAGTAAAAATAATGTGTGTGGGGGGGGGGTGAATGGTTACTTTTTCCCCCATCAATCTTCATAGAGAAGGTGATGAGTAGGCTTTGTGGTTGAACTGGCACATTTAGCAAAGCTGATTGACATCATTGTCTTTCCCAAGGGTCCAGCTGTGGGCCAGAAAGTTTTGTTTTCTGCCGTAGATGTAGAGTGATTTCTGCCCCATTCCACTCCTGGAGTGCCCAGCCAGTCTGCATATAAATGACATTTCATTATAAAATCCCTGTTTTAAGTTTTTCCAATTCTGCTGCTATAATTGGCTTTAAATTGAAACTGAAGAATGAAATCCCACCCTGAAAGTGAGTTTTCATTTTGATGTTAGGAATCTTTCAGTCATCATTCTGGTTACATTTTAAACTGCACTTATGGTGGCAAAAGTGATGGTTTTAAAAAAAAAAAAAAAAACATCTTCTACATTGAGTCTACTCTTGGATGTTTTCAAGTTGTGTCTTACATTCAGGTTACTTGACCACTGTCAGCATTGCAGAGAGAGTCAGCAAGAGAAGAGCAAGCAAGATGTTAGCCTGCAGTGTTCCTTGTCGAGCAACCTTGTTAGTTATGTTCTAACTGTAGAGTTTTCCAATGGAGTATCAATGCAGGAGACAATCTAAAAGGCAGCAAGTGTACAACTAGAAACTTAGATGCAGACAAAGGCACTTAAAAATTTCTTTACTTTGTGAAATGAGCCAGTTTCCTCTGGACTTTAGACTGAAAGAGTAAATATGGCACCTCAGGATTTAACTGCACTTGAAGATGCTTTTGTGTGCCTGTACAACTCAAAAGTAGCTTTTTACTGTAATTTTTATAGGCCATTATGTCAGGTAGAATAGCTGCTTTGTGTTAAATGGTTTTAAACAGCCAAAGAAAATATTTTACTTAAACTAACAAGATGAATAGCAGTGTTTTGATGGCGACTTCTTCCCAGCCTGTTTGAATGCATTTGGAAGGAAGACAGTTCTTTTGACAACCAACATCCCTAGAATGAAATAGTAAAGCAGCTAAAAAACCCAAACATTTGAGGAGATTAAGTTACAGGTGGCTCTTATCATGGGTCTTCAGTTGAAAGCAGAATGTGCTTTGCCCTCCATAGCTTTTTTTTACATCACCTCTTTAAGTCACTTCCTACCAAACTTTTGGCACGTAACTGTAGTTGATAACCAACATAAGGTGTTCAGACATCTGAAGCAGAGAGTTGCAAGCTAGTCTTGATAACCGTAATCAGCTCTTGCACAATTCTTTACAAAGAAGATCAATATCATTATTCCTGTTTTACAAATAGAGAAACTGAGGCACAGAGTGAGGTGAGTTGCCCAAGCCCACCCAGCAGGCTAGTGGTAGAGCTGGGAATAGTGTCTTTTTGTTAGGGACAGAAACTGAAATTCAGACCACAAACCTTCTCTCCTAATCACCATGTACAATTTAGACAGTGTGTTCTGGTGGGTAGAGCAGCAGACTTGGGACTCAGAAGACCTGAGCGCTAAGCATCATTTGGTCATAATTTTGGTTACTTGTGTGGAGCAGATTCAATAAATTAGATGATGGTTTTTACCATCACTTTTCCATTCAGTTATAAAGAATGGCTAAGGTTCAAAAAGTGGGGCTGATAAAAGTATTGCCTGGGCTGACATGTGTCTGTTGAATGCAGGTGTTTGCGTTGTCTACACATCCATATGGCTGTCGTGTGATTCAGCGAATCCTAGAGCATTGCCTGCCTGAGCAGACTCTTCCCATCTTGGAGGAGCTCCACCAACACACTGAGCAGCTCGTGCAGGTACTGGGCAGGAATTTGGAGGGTGTTTGTGCTACAGAAGTTTCTGGAGTTCCCAGTTGAGATCTGTGGCTCTGGCATGATGGGTGCTGAGCAGGTATACAGTAAGAGTGTCGTCCCGTCCTCAGGGCACTTCCAGTCTTATGTAGGGAGGGGAGGCGAGAGAAGACAAGGAAAGCAGCAGAAGAAGAACTCAGGATTGCAAGTACTGTAATCTAAGGGTATGTCTAGACAATATATGGAAGGACACTTCCCAGCATGGGTAGCCAGACAGTGTTCAAGCTAGTGTGCTAAAAATAGCAGTGTACCTGTGGCAGCATAAACAGGGGCTCAGGCTAGCCATCGGAGACCGTACCCAGCATGTCTGGCGCATTTGGACTCAGCTGGCTGCTCTGAGCCACCATCCATGCTACCTGCCATGGCCACCTGCTATGTTTAGAGCACTGAGAGCTAACATGTTTCTGTCTGCCTATGCTAGGAAGTACCCTCCCAGCTGTCGTGTGCATGTTCCTACCAGGCACAGATTGAAAGCTTTCTAGCCGTTCTCATCAGGTGTTACAGCACTGCAGGGAGGTGTCTCAAGAAGGGATGTGAGTGAGGGCAGCAGATTGGCTCTGCAAACTGAGTGGTAGCACTCTAGGGTGTGCCGTTCCATTTTCTAGAACTTAGAGAGAGAGAGAGAATAGAGCATCTGGATTGATTTGTTTGCCTAAGCAGTTAGTGTAATCAGCATGCTTCATGCTCAAGAACCAGTTATTTCGAGTTTTGGTTGGTACAGTTAGTGTTTTCCTGTCATCCCTAAACCTTCAGCATGCAGCTTTCTCTAGCAGTAGAAATATTGATTATGCGATGTAAGCTCATTCTGGGCTAATAGTGTGTAGTTTAAACTGAAGTTTAAAGGACTTCCTACCACAGGGAGTTTGATTAGTGCTAATGGTTTCTATATGCTTTGTTACAGGATCAATATGGGAACTATGTTATCCAGCATGTACTAGAACATGGGCGACCTGAGGACAAAAGCAAGATTGTAGCCGAAATCAGAGGCAACGTGCTTGTGTTGAGTCAGCATAAATTTGCCAGGTTTGTATTTGCTTAGTAAAATCCCAGTCCTATGAAAAACTTTTTCTCTATGTGCTAGCATGCCAGAAGGTGGCAGTACAGTGTAACTTACAGTTCTTTGCTTAAAAATCAGGAATACATGCATGGGGAAATTTAAAATACATTTGACCCCAGTTAGATGGCTGGCTGTTTATAGCGAGGAGGAGGATGTCCAAGTGTTGTCCATTTTTAGGATCCCATGTCTGACCAAGAAGAGTAGAACACAGCTCCTTTCACATGCCTCTGCACTAGACCTGAATTGACTTGCTGGAGGCTCATTTGAGCAGCAGCCCAGAGCATTTCATTGCCAAAAGGGTGTTTTGCCAGTCCCAAGGAGTTGGCCATTTTATCAAAAATTCTTCCCTACCTTTCCCTGAAGAGTCTCCATGTCTTTGCACACATTAATTCAGCCTCACAGCTGCTTATGAGAAAAGTTGGAATTTAACTGGGGGAATGTTGAAACATGCGGAGGTTACAGGTCATGCTGGAGATCAGACTGAAAATTGTCAGTTGGGAGTAAAAGCTAGGGGTCTTGGTTCCCAGTTCTGTGCCCTAAGCAGTAGGCCACATTAGCTGTATTGCTGCATTCTAGCCTCTTAAATAGATAGTTCTGACTCTTTAAAACTTAATTCCCTCCCCCCCCCCCATTTGTGAATGATTTCATGGTGCTTTGCAATGCTAACAAATTTGGCATTGGCAAGTTTTGAGTTGTGTGGTCAGATATCTTTACAGTCATTCCATACTGTTTCCTCCCTGACTTGCCTTACTGTGATCTACTAACCATCTCCCATGCAGAGTGTTAACCAGCTCGGTGTCTCCCTGTCCAGTGTGCACCTGTTGTGGCAGATCACTAGGGGATTTTGTGATATAGACCCAAGTCCTCTAGAGCAGAAGTTGAGATGAGCAAACCTCTTTCACTTTCCATATGCCATATTTTAAACTTGTTCCTCCAGAGATAAGACTCTTGCAGTCATCTGCCTTAATACTGGCCAGCAGGCCTGCTCAACTGTGCTTGCTGCAGCGCCAGGCAGCAGTGCGAGCTTTGCTGCCGCAACCGTAGACCAGCCAGTAGCAGGTGGCTGTGAGCAGTAGTGCTGCAGGCAGACAGGTGGGGGTGGGCTGTTCTCTGCCCACACCGACTTGCAGCTCCAACCCCAGGCAGCCACTTCAGCCTTGCCATGGTGGGGGCCAGGCAGACTCTTCCCCACCTCCTGCCCACGCACCCACACACACCCACACACACCCCCCAGTCATCAGGAAGCTTCCAGTCACATGACTAGAAGCAGGACTGGCTGGGCCCACCCTGGAACCTCAGGGGCCTGGACAGAAAAGTGGGGCTGGCTACGCCCCTGTGTCAAACCACAGCCTAATTATGGGTGTAATTATGCATAGTGTTCACTTATGTTAAGATATCATACCCCTCCCTTGGTTGTCCTGCATTTCCCTGTTCTGATCTGGTCTTTCTTTCATGTTAAGCTACAATGCCAAGAGGGATGTGCGAAGGACGAGTCAAATGTTACAGTGATGTATGTGATATAAGAACATAGACTCTGGTCTGGTCTGTAGTTACCATGGCATTCAGCAGTAGTCAACAGGAGATAAGCAAGACACATAGTGTTAACTGCCTAAATTCTGTATTAGTGTGGCGTCCCCACTATGCTGTGCTAATGGAAAATGCCCTCCCATCAGTGCAGCATTGCTGTTTTTCTAGGGGTGGATTTATCCAGTCGTCTTACAAATTGATGGAGTGGGTCCCCACTTCTGCTCAGTTGATCCCAGAGAAATAGATTCAGCAGTGCTCAATTTGGTGCTCTTAAGGGAACACATACCTCTAGTCCAGTAGTGTAGTCTTTCAGATGTGGAATGCTTAAGTTAATTTGGACAAAATAAGACCTGAATTAATCTTTTCCTCAAGTCTCTTATTAAATCCACAGATTGAAATAGCGCTATAAACTTGGTCTGTTTTTGCATGTGCTTCTGTGCTTCCTAGTTTTATTCAGGTTTTGGAATACCAGGTCTAGAAAGAGCAGCGAAAGTCCTGTGGGGCTCTCACTGCTTTTGCTGTGCACAGACAGACTAACACAGCTACGCCTCTGGAAATTTCTGACAGGTCTAGAAAGACTGTTCTTGAGTCTAATGAGGGCGGCTGTTGCCCCTGCGCTTGGGTGTACGGTTCTCAGCCCGAACCATGAAGCCCTGGAGATCTCCCCACACCTTGTTATTGCGAATTTTCAAGATCAAAGGGATGTGGAAGAGCATTTCAATACTACTCTGTATGAGTCCTTTGAGCTGTTGTCCTTAAATTGAAACCAAAAGTTCTTTGCTCAAGTTTCCAAAATGTCATACTCCTGGATTTCCACACCAGCACGTCCTGGCTTTCAGAGTGGTCATTCCTGGTTAGGGACCCAAGAGGATCACTCAGAGGTTGACTGGAAAGCTGAGTCTGGATGTTGTGGAATGATGTGTTAATTTCTTGTGTTGCAGCAATGTTGTGGAGAAATGTGTTACTCACGCCTCGCGCACAGAGCGTGCCATGTTGATTGATGAGGTGTGCACTATGAACGATGGCCCTCACAGTGCCTTATACACCATGATGAAAGATCAGTATGCCAACTACGTGGTACAGAAGATGATTGATGTGGCAGAACCAGCTCAACGGAAGATTGTCATGCACAAGGTAAGCAGCTGTCATCAGTTGTGAACAATAGGTTTTTGTGAATGGGAATCATAATAGGCATTTGAAGCGTGTAGCATGAAGATCTGAGTGGGTAAACTTAAACCTTTTTGGAGGGCAACCTATCTGTTATATTGTCAACTGATTATACACGGCTTAGTGCCAGATTCCCTAGTGTTACACTGTAATACCAAATCTTTAATCTGTAGCAGTAGGAATGAGGAATTCATTGAGACATTTCTTCTATTAAAGCATAGTATTTAATGATCTGACTATGGCTCTGATCCTAGCACTTTAAAAAATCATGAGAATTGTGAGGCAGCCCTGAAATCCTAAAAAATACTCCCTGCAGGCTGGAGTCTCAGGCATGTATGGTTTCAGAATCTCTATAGATTGACTTATACTTGTCTCCTGATGAGGACTGCCATTGGTTTGTCCCTCACAGCAGGTACACTGTTTGCACACTTTGTGCTAAAATGCATCAAGCATCCTCACCAGTCTTTTCTGGCTGAATTACATGTTTGTGAACATGGGGATTTATAACAAAAATGCTGAGGGAGTTTTGGCTGTAGAACGCCAGCTGCACGTGCTGGGATTTGGGTGATTTGAGGTATGTTTCAAAGGTGTGGCAATGATGAGACACTTGCCCTCACTGAGAACGCTGTTCAATAATGAGAACTCCACTGTGTACTCAGAGGAGCTGAGCCACACTGCCGAAACAATTGTGTCATTGATCAGAGCTGTTAGCAGGAATTCTGAGAACAGTCACCACATTTGTCATCTTTTTCTGAAGCATTATAGCACCAGATTTAATAGACTTTCTTAAAAGACGATAGACCTTTTATGGTATGGAGACTTTATCCTTTTGGAATATGAAGCATGCACTGCCTATTAAAAATTACTTATTAACAAATGTCCTTATTGTTAGCAGGAACACCTTAGATTAATACAATTGAAAACTTAATTTTATTTCCTGTAATTAGCTACACTTTTTGCTTTCTGTATTTTTGTGAGCATAATGTGTTATTAAATTAGGCAGTTTTACTTTTGTCAGGTTTAAATCTGTTTAGTTTAACAGTCTTTGCCATTAATGCAGTATTGCAGTGTTGTGAGTGAGTGTACAAAGGATTCTAGATTATGCCTGTCTTGAAAGGAGAAAAAAACCTTAAATATTGCAATACTACCAATCTTGGGTTCAAAATAATGAAATTTTTAAAATAATATTTTTGCCTTTTTTATTTGGTTTCTGATTTTTTTTAACTTTTAGAGAAGTCATGTTTTCAAGTTTTTCTCTGCAACAGCAAGCAGGGGCATAGCTACTGTTGGGTCCAGGTGGCCATATGCCCACCCATTTCATCAGTGGGCTTGCCCACCTCTTTCCCCCTCAGCACTCAGTGAGAGTTTTGTGAACCAGCCAGTAGGAGGCAGCTGTGAGCAGCATTGCTGTGGGCAGAGGGGTTGGGGTGGGCTGATCTCCTCCCATGCAGCTTCAGCCCCTGGGTAGCTGTTACACAGCAAGGGCCAGGCTGTCTCTTCTCCACTCTTATCCTCCCAGTGCTCCAATTGCTAGATAGCTGGAGCATCATGAGAAAGCTTCTGGTGACGTGACCAGAAGTAGGCAGTCTGGGCCCACCCTGGAGAGTCAGGGACCCAGCCAGAAAACAGGGCTGGCTTTGCCCATGGCCACAAGAGTTAGAAACTTTCTTTTAAACCCTCTCCCTAAATCTGAGCTTAATGTACAATCATGCCTCTTGTGGCTGGAACTTTATGAAAAACACTAGTAACAGCTAGACTAATAATAAAACTGAGAGTTACCAGTCCAGGATTCTAAAAACTAATAGCTGGTGTTTTCAGCGGAGCTCAGAGGTCCATGTACCAAATCCTAATGAAATTGAATTCCTTTATATGCCTTTGAGAATTGCAGCTAGACAGTATGTTGTTTGACAGCACTGTTCCTTTAAAGTGAAAGTGGCACAGGTATACATTGTATACCAGCGTATGCAGTTATCTTCCTGGGGAAGTTAACAGGTGTAGTTTTGGTGGAATAATTACCATAAAAATCTACAGAAGCTAAAATTCTGAATGAACCTTAATTCTCTAATTCCAAATGCGGAGGGAGTAATTTGGAATGAAGTCATTTTATTGTGCAGGTGGGTATTATACCAGCATAGTTGTCATTGGGTACGTCTACACTATGTGTTTGTCAACTTAAGGTCCCTTAAGTCGACTTAAACAGAACCCTGTCTACACTGCAGGGCAATAAAGTCGACTTTAGGGTCCAGTAAAGTCGACTTTATAAGGTCCACTTATAAAGTCGACTTTACCGTTAAGTCAACTTTATTAAGTCGACTTAAGGCAATGTGGACTCACTAAGTCGACTTAATAAAGTCGACTTAGTGCAGTGGGGCCATTAAGTCGACTTTATAAAATTGAATTCAGCCAGGACACCCATTTAAAGTTGACTTTATAAAGTCGACTTAATGTAGTGTGGACTCGCTAAGTCGACTTAATACGGTCTAATTTAAGTAGACTTTTTTAAGTCAACTTAATAAAGTCAACTTAGCTTTTACAATGTAGACATAGCCATTGAGGCTGTGTCTATAATGATGGAAGTAAAATCACTGCTGTTAGCCTGGCGTTCCAGGAGACACATTGCTTCACTCCCAGAAGTTGACGCTGGAAGTCCTGGCTCCCAGGAGACGTAGGGGCTTGCGATTGGCTTTCCTCAGTGTGTCCTGGCAGCTTAGGAAGTCGCTGGCGTTTATGCAAGGCATTTTATGTGGCTTGTGTAAATGCTGGTCAGCTGCCACTGAGAAGAGCCCTAAGCGCAGACTAGGGCTCAGTGATCTTATGATAGCCTGTGCTGTCATTCATTGTCTGTGGTTTGCCTCATGCTTGCTTTTGTCAAGCCAGCCCCTTTCCTTTGAGCGAAATCAGCTAATTAACTATGTCTTGGGCAGAACTGAAGATAACATCTATGTAAGTAACAGCATAATAACAGCCTTTGCTTGTAGATTGTCTTAATGGCAGTTTTCTACAGTCAGTTTGTTGATGCGATGCCATTGTGATACAAAAGTAAGCCATTTAATTTTAACTAACGAGAGTGGCCAACACATTAAACCCCATACAATTATGAAATCTGACAGTGAAAACTCGAAGTATCACAGGTTCAGGCTATCAACAAGGATGACAAAAAAGTAACACCACTGCTGGGATGGCATGTTTTCTATTGCTGGTTTTCAAATTATCCAGTTGGACCCGCTTTGAAAATATTAGTGCAAGGAAGGGAAAGGCAATAGGTTCACGACATTAGCAGAGAATTGTTGGCTTCTTCAGGTTAAATGGGCTCAAACCAGCTAGGAGTGAATTAAGAAAGAAGGGGTAGACGGGGCTATAGGGGCTGATGCCCCGGCATAAAAGGGGGCCCCAGGCTCCAGCCCCTTACCCCCCCCCATCCAACCTACACTGCTCTGCGCCAGTAGGGCAGGAGTGCTGAGAGCACCCCTTGCCCTGGCCAGCCCAGCCGCTGGGGGTGGGGGGAAGACCCTGGGGCCAGAGGCTGGGCTCTGCACTCTCCCCTGGCCCCTGCACCAGCTGTCCCCCACCCACCCACCCACCAGGTGTGGGGCCAGCTGGCTTCCTGCACAGCCTCTGCTCCGAGCAGCCTTCCAGGGCCCATTGCACTGGGGACAGCGCCATGTACCATCCAGCTCCACCCTCAGAGGCAGACTGGCTGGAGCAGGGCCAGAGCAGCGCAGTGGGGGCCCCCCATGAGAGCCTTCCCACAGACTGCCATGCTGGGGGGCGACAGGGTCCTGTGGTGTCAGTGTGGGATTCTGGGGGGAGGGGCGTGGTGGGGGCCAGCCCAGGGTCCCCAGGCCAGTGAATGGGGGGGGCTTTCATTTTTAGCTTTGCAGTCACTCCTACTGTGCAATATTGTATTTGTCTTTACCTTTGTCGAGTGGAGAAGAAAGGGATAATATATTTGTGTTAGATTTTAATATATTTACTCGCCATTCCAATAGTTTTGATCTTGAAATTAAAACCTGAATTCTAGTTATAGCATTGAAGAAATACACAAGCAGTGTCAGCTGCTCTCATGTATCATTGTGGTGACTCATCCCTTTCTCAGGACCTGTCTGTATGGAGAAATTGAGTAGCAGAAACACAGTGGTAGAACTACATGAGTTGTAGCCAGGCCCCCTGTGTGGATGCTCTATTTCAGAGTAAAAATAACATTGAGTAATGATTTTGCAATGAAAGTGACTTTTTTTCCAAAACAGTGTCCAAATGGTGAATTAAACCACTCTAGTTCTGCTAGTCAGTATCCACATAAGTCCCTTGTAAATGTTGAGATTAGAAATCAAATTAGAACTGTTCAGGAACTTTCCATCAGAATGATTTTCTGGTGGAAAATGACCTTTCCACAAAATAGAACTTTTCCATCTGGAAAATTTGAAACTGCAGCTCCCAGTGGGCAGGGAGTGACAAGAGCCTTGCCAGTGAAGCTGAGTGCCCCAATTCTCTGAGAAGTTCCAGAGCAGCAGCTGTGTTAGTCTAGTTCAGTAAAACAAACAAGGAGTCCTGCGGCACTTCAAGACTAACAAATTTACTTATTGCATGAGCTTTCCTGGGAGAAAATCCTGCTTCGTCAGATGCTTTGAACATGGGGGGAGCTTACAGAATGGGAGGAAATAAATGCCTGGAAGTGTAAGCTTCCTGGCTGTTGGCTGCCTTCCAGCTTTGGCCGCCAGTGTTTCCCTGAAGACACTTGTGGGTTTCACTGACTGTCTGTAGAAAGCTGAAAAATTCCAGTTTCTTGCAATGGGATTTTCTTTGAAGTCCTATCTCAGGAGAAGCTTCACATCTTTGTCCCAAACAGGTTGAAAAGACAAAGTTTTTTTTAAAAATACAGGGTTTTTCATGGGACAGGATTTCCATTTTCCAGTCACCTCTAAATCAAATTACTTCTGAACACAGGTCACTGTTTATCTAAAAATACTGATTTACACTAACCGTTTTTAGTTTTTCCTTGCTAAAGTGACTGCTTCACTTAAGCTACTGAAAAATAAATTAAAAGTTAAACCAGCAAGGTGTTGGAAGAGGGTCTAAACTGTTGTCCGTAGTTCAGCTCTTACAAAGAAGGCTGGCTCAACACAGGCAGCTGGCTGTCTTCCTTGTTTTCAGATGCCAAAGTTTATTGACAGGTCGCTAAACTACCATACATATGCTCCTACTATGACCTTTCTGTGTTAGCAATTCATCTGGCTGCCCCAAGAATGTTAAATGGGGGTGGAGTTGAGGTTGGGTGATGGGGAAGGGGAGGGAAGATGACTATTAGGATATGATGGTGCACTCTGGGGAAAACCTGAGGACCTCTGCATTAGTTTATCGTTCCTAATATCAAGAATTTGTTTAATCCAGGTCCCTCACATCCTACATTGAACACTGAATCACTAGTTCAGTTAATAGCTCACAACCTCTATCAGCTGCTTGACCAGAAGCTCCATGTTGGCATTAAAACAAAAATAATGTTATGTGGAACATTAATTGATTCAAAATTATGGAGGTCATTACAGCAAATGGCCCTTCAGAGTCTCTCAAGTACACTGCTCTCCTGAACAATAGCACTGGTGGCAAAGACTGTGTCCTAGAAGGTGTACAGAAATCCCTCAATCCTTATGTGTATGTGGTTCTGGTTTCTAAACTTCCATAAACCTTTTTGTCTCCTAGATCCGGCCTCACATTGCCACCCTGCGCAAGTACACCTATGGCAAGCACATTTTGGCCAAGCTGGAGAAATATTACATGAAAAATGGGGTTGACTTAGGGCCAATTTGTGGACCACCAAATGGCATCATTTGAAACAATAAATCGCAGAGAAACTCACTGGCCATCAGGCATTTAAAACCAGCAACCGACAATATTCCAATATACAGTTAGAAAATGTTTCATGGTTGCTAAACTACTAAAAATACAAACAAAAAATAAGCCTTTGTAAATTTCTTTAATTTTATTATGCATAACATGTACTAATTATTTTTTTTAATTAACTAATTGCCCTGCTGTTTTACTGGTGTATAGAATACTTGTACATAGGTATCAAATGTACATGGGAGGCCACATTTTTGTTCACTGTTGTATCTATATTCCAAATGTGGAAACTTTCAGGGTGGTTGGTTTGAAGAAAAAAAAAAAAGTTTTTAATTCATCCACCTCACAGGTGACTTTTGCAAATACCTGTTTTTCTCCTTTTTATTCAAAACTCAGCAAGAAGTTTGAATTTTAGTTAAATGGCACAAACTTGCATTTAACGCTGTTTATAAATATTAAAAGAAAATTCAACTTGCTAAAGCTTCAGTTTAAAAAAAATTTTAAGTTTTTGAAACTTTTTAATTGCTTTTTCTGTTTTGTTTTTGGAGTATAACATGCTAAAGAAAGTAGATGAGCAGTCAGTTTTGGAAGAAAACATACACAGCCAGAAAGTTTTTAAAGCAAGAAGGGCAGGTGTATTTGTTTACTGCCTACTTGGTTTGTTCTGTTAACACTGAAAGACAAAATTTGATTATTTAGCATGAGGGAAAATAAATCCAACTCAGCTTTGGTCTTGCTTCTATAAATATATAGTGTATACTTGGTGTAGACTTTACATATATAAAAATTTGTAGTATTTTCTTGTTTTGATGTCTAATCTGTATCTATAATGTACCCTAGTAGTGGAACATACTTTTGATTGTACAATTGTACATTTGTAAACCTCTGTAATGTAAATGTGGAGAAGTTTGAATCAACATAAACCCGTTTTTGGTAAGAAAAAAAATTAGCAAAACCTGTGCATTTCAGTGTATATTCACACCTTTTATGGTCGTAGCATATAGTGTTGTATATTGTAAATTGTAATTTCAACCAGAAGTAAATTTTTTCTTTTGAAGGAAATGTTCTCTTTATACAGCCTAGTTAATGTTTAAAAGAAAAAAAGCTTGGTTTTATTTGTCACCTAGTCGAACAGTAGCGATCCTTTCTAAATGTTATACAGAATGATTCAGTTCAAAATAGTGTTTTTTTAATCTTAAAAAAGTAATGTTTTGCTTCTTTTGTGACAGTAAAAAAAAGTGCAAAAGTACAGAATCCCCTAGTTTTCCTTACAATCAGAGTCCCTTTTCACCTTGTAAAGTGTGAATCACCTTCCCTTTTTGTACAGAAGATGAACTGTATTTTGCATTTTGTCTACTTGTAAGTGAATGTAACATACTGTCAATTTTCCTTGTTTGAATATAGAATTGTAACACTACACGGTGTACATTTACAGAGCCTTGTGTATATTTCCAATGAACTTTTTTGCAAGCACACTTGTAACCATATGTGTATAATTAACAAACCTGTGTATGCTTATGCCTGGGCGACTATTTTTTTGTAACTCTTGTGTAGATTGTCTCTAAACAATGTGTGATCTTTATTTTGAAAAATACAGAACTTTGGAATCTGGGTTTGTGCTTTATTTGAACGTTTTCAATATAGTGCCACCAGGACAAACTTTTTTATTGCCTTTGCCTCTTTCTTTCTGGTCTTAAGAATGTCTCTCAAAACAATTTTTAAAGGATGATGCATCTGGTAAGGGAAGGAGAGCCTTACTGAATTGAGCACTTGGTTTTAACATGTATTGGAATGAACCATATGATTAATCAGGTATTTCCTAGTTTCATGTAAGATTAATATTTTTTTTATATATTGTGATCTGCAGTTTTAGAAAGAACCTGGAAGACTGTAATCCAGCAAGTTTTCTGTATGGCCTTACCTTCAGCAACAGAGTAGTCTCATTAAAGGCAAAGGGACTTAAAAGTTAAGTACATGTCTAAGTTTCTCCAGTGGGGTCTAAGGCCTGGATCCTCACAGCTGTTCAGGTTCTTCAATTTCAGAAAGTTCAGTGCCAAAAATGCCTGTAAGGATCTGGACTTAAATGACTACATTTCCTTAGAATTTTGCACCACATTGTCACAAAACTGCATTTTCCAATTTTTTTTTAGTAGTTAAAATATTCTCAGTACTAACATGTCTCTCTGTGTCAGTCAGCAGCAAACCCCTCCCCCATGTGAATTGGCATTGTTTCAATCTGTTTTGACATGTTATTTTAAGTCTTAAATCAAATAGATTTCTGCCACCTTTTAACCAGATTTTCAAGTTAGTCTGTCTCCATGCAGTAAACATTGTTAACACTGCCAAATGCAGTCAGCTGCAGTTCATGGCAGGTGTTTTGTTACACTTATGTGCTCTCTTGCCGAAAATTCAAAGCCTTTCATACTACTTGAATGCTTATTGTTGCATAATAGTACTTGACACTTAGACAGTCCCTTTCATGTGAGGAGCTGGGAATGCTTTACTGATGTTAATTAATTTGTTGCAGCACTCCTCTGAGCTGGGACGTATTCCTGCCATTTTAAGGTGGTGGGGAGAAGTAAAACCAGTGTTTTTGATGACTGTAAGCTGAGCATCTTAATTTGTGTGCTGAGTTTGGACATACTGGGCGTGATTTTATCAGGAGTGCCGAGTGCCACCATTTCAGTGGAAAGCAAGGGGAGCTGGGTGTCTGACATCCTACAGTGTCCTAAATGAGACCAAAGTCAGTGGTCAATTATATTTAGAAAATCTGGGCTTTGGGGTCTGATTTTGTTCAGAGATAACAAGCACCTGTAGCTGCTGCTGACTTTAACAGAGTTGTGGCTTATTAGCTCTGCAGGCCTTGGCCCTGGCTCCAAGTGAGGCACATTGGCTCTAAAGTAGCTTGGTCACCTCAGTGCCAGAGCCTGGAGGAAGGAAGATGACCTAGGACACCTGCTTCTCAATTCTACCCCTTTTAGACCCCACTTCCCTTTTGATAATGTGTACGCCTCTCAAGAAAGAATACATGAGCTAGTTGAAATGGAGCAGTGCTGGCAATTTTCCAACTGGAGAGAACACCTTTGTATTGTGTGGCTTTGCACCAGGACTCACCTTCATAATTCTCCTAGAAGCACTGGTGCCCTCTTGTGCTAGTTCTGTACCCTGTGTCCTTCAGTGCTTCAGCTAGCTAGTGTATCCTAAAACCTCACCAAAACCGAAAAACATGAGAATCTAGATCTGTGACTGTGATAGCATCCTAAGCTCCAAACAAACTGTGAAGCACTTCAGAGTTCTCAACACCGTAACTTTTCCCTAATTCTGCAGGTTCAAGTTCAAATTGGGCACCAATTTGTAAGAGTGAAGTTGATTAACCACCAGAGCAAACTACCCAGAGAAGAGGGAGACTCCCCATATCTTGATGGTTTCAAAGCAATGCTGGTTTTCTTACTGGAAAAAGGCTTTGGTAAATGCACAACTTACAGAGCACAGTGCAGGACTCAGTGAAATATAATTGCATGTGATAAACAGTAGGTCAGACTAGCTGGTCCTTGGCTTTAAAGATCTAGGAAAGTGAGGTGCTGGGACTTGGAGATATGAAATGTCACTTCCCACTGTTATGACATTTCCTGTGAGTATGACCCCAAATGACTTTAATAATGGGCTTGTCCATGTCAGCACTATTGGAAACATTCCAGATTGGCTCGCCTGTGTCCCATGCGCTTCAAACCATAAATGCCTGCAGCTTCTGTCAGTGGATACTCAGAAGAGCTGCTTGTCTTTTAGCTTCATTGCAGAACAAGGGCAGGGCTCATGGGACACAAAGGGATTTTTCTAGCCTTTTGAAACAATGTTGTCTCCTGCTGAAAACTGAATGGCTGGGAGAGGCTCTTTCAGTAGCAAGAGTGTGAGTCTGATCAAAGATGGCTACAAAGCCCAGGATCCAGGCTCAGTTTTGAGGAAGTTCTGTCCCAGATTTAAGCTGTATGATGTCTCTAGATAATTCTAGTAACTGCATCACCAGTGTCTCTGACCACCTCACAGATCTTTGTGAATTTACCGTTATATCCTGGCTAGGATGGTGGGAACTCCTGTCCCCATTTTACCCGTACAGAATGACCATGGGGCAGATTAAGTGACATAACCCAGATCTCACAGGAAGCCTGTATCAGATGTGTGCTGTACCCTAAGGACAAAACTGCTGTTGGGGTGAAGAAGGTGAATAGTGAAATGTTATTTAGCCTTTTATATAACACAAGAACAAGGGGTTACTGAAATGAGTAGGTTGCAGCTTTCAAAAAAAAAAAAACCCATAAGGATGTACTTCTTCACACAAAGTCAAGTCAACCTTGTTGCCAGGGAATATTGTGAAGGGCTAAAATATAATTGGGTTTAAAAAAAAAAACTAAAGTTCATGGAGGATAGGTCCATTAGTGGCTGTTGGCCAAGATGATCTCAGAAGTGCAATCTAGTGCTCTAGGTCCCAAAACCTCTGACTGTGAGAAGCTGGGACTATATGATGGGCTGGATCACTCACTAATTGCTTTTGGTTGTTCCCTTTAAAACATCTGGTGCCAGCTGCTGTCAGCAGACAGGATCATTGGCCTGACCCAGTATGGCTGTTGCTTCATTTGCTTTCTTTGGGGATTTTCTTTGCTGACTCTGACACCAGCAGGATTTTGCACTGCTACCCAGACCTAGGGAGCCACAGCACAGTATCTGGCCAGAAATTGCACGTGCCTGGAGCAGAGTCCTAACAACCCAGCTAGAACCACTTCTCTCTGCTTAAGTGCTCTTTTGAAAGTTTCTATGTACTGGTTTACTGCTCTTTGGCTGCTGCAGAAAGGCTAGGCCTATTAGCTGTTCAGCATGTCCCCATAAAGCACCTGTGCATTGTGTGGATGCATAGGCAGCAATTCTCCTTGGGATGTTTATGAATGTAAAGCTGCTTTTGGCTTCCCCCTTTTACTGATGCAGGAGAAACGAGCACAGTGAGATTTGCCCAAGGTCAGCCAGCAAAGCCAGGGGGAGAGATGGGGAAAAATCAGCCCTGACCGCCACACTCACCTTTTTTGCATGGCAGAAGCCCCTGTAAATGGAGCAGGTCCTGTGCCAGAACAGGTGCTCCCAGTTTAGCCAAAGAGGGTGAGGCAGCAAGTGGGGCCAGAAAGGCTCAGGGAGTGACAGGGAGAGAGGCTGAAATCTGTAGTGAAAGGCTGTAGGGTAATGGATTTCCCAGGTGACCTTCCTGAATTAGAGCATGGGGAGCTGAAGAGTGCAGAGGGAGTTGCTGGGCGAGTGCTGAACCAGGGCTGAAAGCAGGGGATAGTACTGGGGCTTCCCTGCTGATTTCACAGTCTCCACCTTGCAGCTGGAGAGCTGAGGACCGAGGGTAAGAAAAGCTGGTCTGCTGGAGATGGGGCAGGGAGATTGATGGTTGGATGAGCAGAGAAGCTGGAAGCTCTGGCTGGGGGAGACATGGCTGCGCTCCAGCTGGAAGGGCTGAGATGGTTCTCCTAAGAGAGGCCTGAAGAAGAGCCTAGGTGCTGCTGCAGAAGATATGGGTGCGTGGTATGAGCTGCACTGAAGAGCTAGCTGCAGTAAGAGGCGATAGGACCATGCAGGGATTCTGATCACAGCTTGGTTTGTGCTGTGTGCTGGTTACACACCTGCTCTGAGGAGGTTCTTACAGAGGCAAGAGCACCTGCTGTGGAGTGCTTGGGGGCCTGAGACTGGGAGAGGGATGGTGGTACCCAGCTGTAACATGGCACAGCTCAGGTATGATGCAGAAGCAAGAACAGCAATAGCGGTATGTCTCCCTGGCTGGGGGTGAGCTCTCACCAAGTATGGGACAGGCCCACCTTGCTATCTCCTTCCCACCCTTGTCTTGGCTGGAGAACCTGTGTGATGCTGGAGAGAGCAGCATCATTACAGGAGACCATCAGGAGCAGACTCGGGCAACAGTGACCTGGGAGGAGACTCAGCAGGTAAACCGGTAACAGTGTCCCTTGCTTAATTTAGGGAATCCGTTGAATGTTAGCTTTGGCCACAAGGGGGTGCCACAACCTAAAGAACACAGCCCAGCTTTCCAAGAGCTAATTGGCTGTGAGCTGTCCTCCCCACCTACTATTTGCATGAACAATTCCTCACCTTGCCATGCAGAAAAGCACAGGGATGGCTCAGCAAGAGGCACTGGTGGGAGATGGCTACCTGCCAAGAATAGGACTGTGTCTCATTAGGGCATGGCAAGGCTACCACAGAAAGAAAGAAAATTGCCTTGCAGAATCAAACAAGAATTTGGTGGCTTTTCTAAAAACAAACAAATGTATTTCTTGCATGACTTTAATGGAAGAAAATCCTGCTTTCTCAGATGCTTTAAAATGGGGGGAACTTACAGAATAGGTGGAAAACAAATGCAGGGATGTGTAAGTCATATTATCCATAGTGTGAGCTGATCCTAATAAAATAAATTAAATAAATAATTAAATAAATACAAATCTGTTAGTCTTAAAGTGCCACGCAACTCCTTGTTGTTTTTTTTCACACTGTGGAAGCAAATCGAAACAGTCGTTAAGGTTCAAACACTGGGGAACAGTATATAGAGGAAGATGAGGTCAAATCACATGTTGTAATGAGAAAAAAAAATCCATAGTCCCTATTCAGTCCTGCTTTCATATAGTCAAATTTGCAAATGAATTCCAATTCTAAAGCTTCTCTTTGAAGCCTTGATTTGTTACTCATTTGTTTGAGTACAGCTATTAACAAATCATCAGTGGAGTGAGCAGGGAGATGTATTTCCCTACTGGTTTTTGAGTATTGTGATTCTCAATGTGAGATTTGTGTCCATTTATTCTTTTGTGCAAAAATTGTCCTGTTTGCCCGACATGTAAGGTGTGAGGGCATTTCTGGCACATGATGGCATAAATCACGGTAGTGGATGAGTGGGTGAATGAACCTTTGATGGAGTAGCTAGCTTGATTAGGTCCTCTCATGGTGTCTTCTGGGCATAGCTGGCAACATGGTTTGTTGCAGGGATATGTGCCTGCTTTAATGGGTCTGTTGTTAGGTCTGTAGTTGCTGATGAGTATCTTGAAAGCATCCAGTGACGTGGGATTTTCTCTCATGAAAGCTCATGCAATAAATAAATCTGTTAGTCTTTAGAAGTGCCACAGGACTCCTTGTTTGTTTTGCTGGTTTAGACTAACACAGCTATACCTTTGGAACTAGTAGAAACAGATACCTTTATGGCCCCTGGAAACAGCTTTTTGCAGATGATCAGGCGATGGCCTTTCATCTACTGGCCACAGCTCCAATCTCTGCTGAGGCCCCTTATATGCCATGCTAAGCAGGATTCGCCAGCACGTTGCTGGGGCTTGTCCCTCCTCATGGCAGAAGGCTGATCCACAATAACAGCTTTAGCCCCTTGCTTTGTGCCTCTACAGTGTGTTTAATATGCACTGATTCCAGTGACTCTTTGGCCTGTTATTGTCCAGTGTTGCAATGGTAGCCTATTCCGGGAACTCAGAGGGTTCTTTTGATTATTTCCTCCAATTAAAACCCACCCACGTTTGACTTGAAGGCTAGAAGGAACCATTATATCATCCTGTCTGAGTTTTTATAGCGCCCAGGCCATTCAGCTTCAGCCAGTTACCCCTGTACTAAGCCCAATAGTTTGTGTTTAGCTAAAACATCTTCCAGAGACACAGCCTGTCTGCCTTTGAAGATATCAAGAGATGGAGAATCCATCACTTCCCTTGGGAGTCTGTTCTTTTGCATTGTTAAAAACTGGTGCCTTACTTCTAATGTCTGACTGCAGCTTCAAGTCACTGCTCCTTGTTCTGTCTTTCTCTACTAGACTAAAGATCCCTCAAGTACCTGCTATTTTCTCCCCAGAAAGGTGTTCAAGAAGTAAAGTAATTGATTGTTGATATGTTCTTTTAGATATGTGACATTAAACATTAATCTCTTTGAGACGCTAAACAGACTGAGCTCTTTAAGTCTCTCACTGTGAGACCTTCCCCAATAGTCCAATTATTTTTGTTGCTCTTCTTGGCACCCTCTTGAAATGTTTCAACATCCTCCTTAAAAAGGGCACAGCAGATGGCAACAAAGTATTTCAGTTTGTCCACTCTCAACAGTTCTGAAGATCAGGGTAAAATTGTCTGCATATGCCTGCCCTGTTTAGACATCCAATGACCACGTCATTCATTTTTTATCACAGCGTTGCCCCCATAGCTCACATTGAGTTGTTCCTGCACTGTGAACCCTGACTCCCAAGATACAGTCTCCTCCACTTGCAGATTTGGCCCATGTTCCTAGATGTACAACTTTGCTTTTGACTATATTAAAATGTCTTTTGTTTTATGGGCACAGCTTTCAAGCAATCAAGATCACACAGTATGATCTCCTGTTTGCATCACTGTTTATTGTGCCATCAATCTTTAGGTCATCTGTATATTTTTATCAGCAGCAATTTGATGTTTACTGGCTGATCAGTTATGAAAATGTTGAGTAGCCTCAGGGCCTAGTACTGATCCCTTGCAGAACCCCACTAGAAATTCACCCATTTGAGGACATTCCCCACTGACAGCTGCTTTTTGAGATCTGTCCATTAGCCAGTTCTTACATCTATTTGGTGTGCTCCCTGTTGAGATTGTGTAGTGCTAATTTTTGTAATCTGACTAGTGTACGGCTTACCCAATCAAACCCCTTATAAAAGTCTAAGTTGCTGATCTGTATTTATTCATGGTATAAGTAGATTTTTCAAGAACAAATCATGTCAAATCAACCTGATTATTCTGCTTTGACAGGATAACAAGTCATGTGGATAACAAGGAAGCAGGAGATGTGAACTTCTTTGAGTTTACTAAGGTTTTTGATACTGTCTCACATGACCTTCTCATAAGCAAATAGCCTACTATATGTGGATATAGGAGGTTTGTATAGCATAAAATGCATGCAAAACTTGTTGGTAAAACTTAGTGTTGTTATCAATGGTTCACAGTCAAGATAGACAGAGGCATATCAAGTGGGATCCTGCAGGGATCTGTCTTGGTTTTGGTTCTAGTCATATCTTCATAAATGGCTTTGACAATGGCCTAGAGAGTACACTTACAATGTCTGTAGATGAAGTCAAGTTGTAAGGGGTCACAAGCACTTTGGAGAACAGGTTTAGAATTCAAAATGATCTTGCTAACTGGAGAAATGGTGTGAAGTAAATAGGATGAAATTCAAGAAGGAAAACTACAAAGTGCTCCACTTGGAAAAGAATAATCAAATGCACACATGCAAAATGGGAAATGACTTTCTAGGAAGCAATACTGAGGAAAGAGAACTTGGGGTGTAGAGATCACAAGCTAAAGACGAGTCAACAGGGTAATATTGTCGTCCCCCCCCAATAAAAAAAAAAAGAGAGAGAAATCTTCCTGGGCTATATTAGCAAGCAGGGCTGGTTCTTCCACAGAAGCAACCTAGGCAGACACCTGGGGCTGGTCTGCTCCCCACCGGCAGCACCACTCCCTAGCTGGGGCTAGACCCCCGCCTGGAGCCGGCTCCCAGTGGCAGCAGTGCCACTTCCCACCCATGGGCGGATCCCGGCAGCACTGTTGCTCTGCTGGTGGCCGTGTGTGTGTGTGTGTGTGTGTGCGCGCGCGCGCGTGTGCGCGCACCAAATCCCTGCTGGTCTAGGGCTGCAAAAAACCTTGGGCTGGCCCTGTTAGCAGGAGTGTTTTAAGGACACCAGAAGTAATTCTGCACCCCTGCACCTCATGCTGATGGCTCTCAGCATGACCTCCTTAACCTCAGCAGGGTTGTCCCTGCACCACAGTCATCCCCTTCCTCCACACACCAGGCTGAGGCACGAGTTGGATGTGCTGTCTCAGAAGAGCTTCCAGTTCTGCTACAGAGAGAATCATGTTGCATTTGGCAAACAGCAACAGAGGGTTAACACAACTGGCTGTGCCAGTTTGCAGTGGGCTTGGCTCACCTGACATCCGAGCTGCCCCTGGCTCTGCGGCCTATTAATGTCTTTCTTTTTTAAGAGTCCCTTCAGCCATTTCGGCCCTTCAGCAGAGCTGCTGTTCTGCAGGTAGAGAGGCTGCAAGTGAGACCAAACAGCCCCAAGTGGCTGAATGAGAGGCCAGGCAGAGAAGCACTATAGCTGAGGGGCGTGGGCTGTGGCAAAGTTGGGTTCTAGTCTTGGCCCTGCTGCTGGGTTACCTTAGCCAAATTGCCGTTGCTTTGTGCTTCTGTTTTTCCCCACCTGCAAATGGTACTGACCATAAAATGCTTAGCACTGGGCCAATTAAAAGAGCTGGGTTTTATTATGATTTCACCACTTTTCCCCAGAATGCAGCAAGGCCTCAAACAGAATTTAAGCAGAAGTGTTTAGCTCCCTTCAGACACTGGGCTTACAAGCTCTTTGCGGGAAGGACCTTCCAATTTTCTGCATTTGTACAGCCCTTTGCACAGTGAGGTCCTAGTTTACACACAACAGCAATCAAAATGTACAGCACCTTGCACCCTCAGGGCATGATCCATAGTGGCAGCTCCTATGCATGACTTAAATACCCATCATAGTGATACAGCAAAATGTCACAGTCCCTCTGCTGTGTGGTGGGGAACCCACAA
This sequence comes from Podocnemis expansa, assembly GCA_007922195.1. NCBI lineage: Eukaryota > Metazoa > Chordata > Testudines > Podocnemididae > Podocnemis > Podocnemis expansa. The sequence goes on from ML681963.1 coordinate 40,767,418, forward strand.
GGCTTGTTCCTGCTGTGGCAGCACAAGGGACCTCCCCAGGAAGCACCTGTGACCAGACAACAGGGCAGCTGCTAGTGGGGATGGATGAGTGTGTTGCCCAATGATCAGAGACAAGGACAGTCAAGACAGGGGCAAGCCACAAAATATTAGAAAGTAGCAAAAAATGCATCTGTGTCTGTTTTGCAAGGTTCAAGATGGGCCTAGTTTTTGCCCATCATTATGGAAACTGTTACTGGATTCACTGCTCATATATATATTTAATAAAATGCTGAGTCGTTGTGAAAAGGTCAGTTTTTCCACAACTGTTTTTGTTTTGGGAAAATGGCCTCTCCCCCCAAAATTGAAATTTTCTGCTGTAAAAGCTGTTGAGCAGCTGTAGGGAGGAGTCCTGACCTCCCAGAGCTAGTGAGTCAATGAGGCCATGGTGCTGCCTTGCTCTGTGCTCAGTTTCCCCACCTGTGAAATGGGGATAAGCTCCACTCTTCTAATGCATTTGGGGAATCCTGGCTTAAATGAGGCCAAGGCCTCTTGCTGGGTCCCTTTGCTCTGAGGATTTCCACTGCATTCATTGACACCAATGGAAGATACAGCCATCAACCTCCCAGCGTGCTGGTGTTACACTGTCAGTTGTTGAGCACCTCCTGCAAAGGGCTGGGCACCCCTGACGCCTTTTCCAGCCAACCAGAAATGGTCCTGATCCTGCCTCACTGCTGTCAGTGGGAGATCGATCACCAGCCAGGGCTCAGTCTTGATCCACCAACATGATCTCTGCACAGGCAGAGCTGGTGAGTGTCTCAGAGATGAGTCTGGTGGCTACAGGCTGGCACAAGGGATCTCCTAGGCCCTGTCTCCTCACCCTGAAACTAGCTCCCTCCGTTTATTTTGAAGGAGAACTCTTGTGTTTCCTGCGGCTGAAGAACAGAGACTCTACAGAAGTATCGCTCTGAAATGCTGGCCTGTTAACTGAGCATCATGAGTCAGGCCTCAAAAAATGATGAGCTTGCCTGATATTGTGAGACTTATTAACATTTTCAAGTGGTCAGTAAAACAAACAAACAAGGATCCTGTGGCACTTAAAGACTAACAAGTTTATGTTTTGCATGAGCTTTCGTGGGAGAAAATCCCACTTCATCAGATGCCTTGAAAAACAAGTGTTCAGTCTGTCTATTTCCCAGCTGGGTTCTCAACCTCTAGTGGGTTGTGTTTTCCAGGTTTTTTTCCCTTGAACCTCAAAGGCTAGCCACTTTACTTTTTCTGGCCTTAATATGACTACAGAGAACCTCACCTGCCCGCCCAGCTCCAGGAGCTGGGCCTTTAAGGAAACCTGTGCTGGGATATGCCTCCCTGGAATGAGGGCCCCAAAGCAAATGGCAAGTCAGGGAACCTCCAAGTCAGTAACTTTCTCATGTTGCCATGGGATGCAAAGCCTTTTCCAAATGTGAAGCCATACTTACATAGCACTGAAATGCAGACACTTCTGGTGTGTCCGCTTTAACACTGCCAGGCCAGCAAGAACTGGAGGGGAAGAATGTTATCTAATGGATACTGCAGCAGGAATTTTGAGATGGGGAATATGGAGAATGAGCAGGAAACTGGAGTTAATAGCTGACCCTGGCCAGATACCCCAAAGAATCGTTCATGCCCACAAGTGGTCAGGACCTTGGGTTTATGCCTCCTCAACCTGCACATCCCACAGCTCCATGTGTCTTAGGTAACTTAGCGATGAGTTGGAGCAGAACTACTGTGCTGTAGTCATTCCATCTGCAGACCAGCACCATGCTGCAGTGAGTGGTGAGGTCTGCACCCCCGACTTCTACCATTAATCAGCAAAGCCAAGTGGATCACAACAGAGCAGGAGTCCAGTCAGAGGGCCCCGCACAGGCAGAGAAGGGAAGATGCCTCCTGTGGCAGCCACCTCACCAGTGGGTAGCTCCTGAGCCAAACTAGGCAAGGATTAAGGAGGCCTGGCTGCTCTTGCGCCTGGTTCTATTGCAGCTCTGCTGGATGACCTTGACTAAATTAAGTATTAACTTTATTAATTCCTATTTTACAGACTAGGAAAACAGAGGCACAGATTTTTTATACCACTCTCCACCCCCCCCCGTATTTTATATGTTTATTTAATAGCGATTTCTACAAAGCCTTAAACTTCCTGCTAGCCAGAGCTCTTGACACCTTTGCAGTATAGTAAATATACAAGCCAAGTGAAGCAGGCAAAAAATAAATAAATATAACCATGTCCCCAGAACTGCAGCGGGGGGTGGGGGGTGGAGCACACTGTAGATGGCATTGCTGTTTGAGAACAAATCTTTTAGGAATGTTGATGTGGGTTTATAGATGTTTTAGTGGGACCTTCTTGTAAATAGATCTCTTTGTATGGAACAGCAAATAGTCCTCAGTTGCCTGAAGTTCAATTATACAGGCCCTGAAGGCAATGGAAAATTATAACTACTGTATTTTAGAAACCACTAAACATAAATCCTAAACTAGGGGGAGTTTTAGGGTTTGTCTACATAGCACGTTACTGTGCAACAAGCCAGGGTGTGACTTCACAGCACCCCAGGGTTGCCATGATAGGGCAACTTGCAAATGAGAGGCCAGGTTCATGGGTCAATTAGAAGTTTCTCTCTCCGCCCCCCTCCACCCCCTCTGAGGCCACTCCAGGAAGCTCTTTCTGTTTCCTTCCAAAGAGCATTCAAGGTGTCAGATGCTATGTCCCAGTTCAATTTGCAAGTGCATCCTTTGCCTGCGTGCCTTTCACATGCCTCGCACACATGGATGGTAAAGGGGAACACTACAATTTCTGTTTGCTATTCACAAGTGAGTGGCTGCTATGTAATGTGAATGGACCACAAGGTTTGGCCATTCAGGTAGGAATCAAGGTAATATGTTTGACCCCTCTGGTAAACTGAAAAGTACACAGGAAAGGGACCCTCTTTGTGAGGAGGCAGTGCACTGTGTCATGGAAGGGGTCATTAAACACACACAGAGGAGCTTAGATAAACCATCAGCAGGAGCTGACCGGCAGCCCTGTTTCACTGCAGCATAGACCCATCATTTGAGCTACAGTAGTCAGGGCGAGATTTGCTAGCAGCAGTAGCAAGCTATTACCTGCTCTTGGACTGAGTCTTTGAGGAGGTGTGATACTTTGTCTTTGTGTTATACATAAACCTTTCTAATGGCTGACAGTGAAGTTGAAGTCAGGCTCCAGAAGCACAGACCGTTAGCACGTTAGCACCTGAACATCTGCTGGTGCTGGTAATGGTAAGAGCTTTTTTTTCCTCTTTAAAACCACCAGCCATTCATAGGTACAGCCAGGCTGGGTCAAAATAAATAGTCCAGCTAGCTCAGTATCCTGTCTTCTGACAGTAGACAATGCCAGGTGTTTCAGAGGGAACGAGCAAAACACGGTATCATCTAGTGATCCAAAACAAAGCTATACAGCTGAGAAAGTCCTCTATCATCTATTTCATAGCAGAGACCACAACATGAAACACAGGGTCAAAGGAACATGCTCTCTGAAGACCAGCAGGGACAGGGGTTATGCACCTGCAGAGGCAGAGCCAGCACAGGTCAGCATTCAAGAACACTCAGGATTCCCAGTTCATTGGGACATCCTATATATAAAATCTGAATTGCAAGATAAAACAGTTTGTTTGAGCTGTAGCTTTTAAAATTTCCTTTATTGTGTCTAAACCCAAAGACATTTTGCCTAAAATCAACAGGTGACATTTCAATTCCAATGAACAGAGACAGAAATGCTCATGCTTGAGGTTTCCTCTTGCAGTCCCACGGTTTTTTAATGCAGCTGTTCTTAAGTGCCTGTATTAATGCCTAGTTAAATGACAGCAAGTTAGAGGTGGCCCAGGGAGGAGGCTGAGGAGAACCATTTTAAGGATCATGAGAATTTTTTTGTTTTTTTAATTCATCTCTTTAAGGACATTTCTCACAATTCCCCCTTCTAAGATGGTCTCTCCCAGGAAGATCTCAAAACACTTGATGGATGAGTTGACTCATTAACCCCATGACAGAGAGGGGAAAACTGAGGCATGGAGTGGCAAAGTATCTTGCCCAAGGCCACAATGGGAAGTCAGCGATCGAACCCAGGAGTCCTGACTCTCAGCTATTGTTAATGAAATCCTGGAAGTAGGATTTCTTTTTCCATTGGCTAATGTTTGGCAATCATCTGAAGGACCTGCTTGGGTGTTAGAAGCCATGGTGCAGCCAAAGCCATGTAGGGGTTAAGGGATTGTCACCCAATGTAGTGAGCTCACTCAGAAATCTGGCCCCAGGGCAGGTGATGTGATAATGAAAATCTGGCCTGGTCCCTGGGCCCTGACTGCTGCCCTGCATGGCCCAGAGAGATTGACTGTTATGAAAGATAGAGCGTGATCATTACTGAGGTAAAAGACCCAGACCCCAAAGTTACCTGGGGCCTAAACCTAACCTAAGTCCTCCTTTTGGCTCCCTGGTGATCTGCGAAATTCCCACCCCAAAATTCCCAAAGAGGCCTAACCACACTGGCCCCCTCCTACTTTGCCTCCAGACAGCTGTGGTGCTCTTCTCTCGGTAGATACAGCTGGTGCCGCTGGCTCCCACTGAGGCCCAGCACCATTCATGAACTGGGAGGAAGCTCAGAGTGTGGCCAGCAGCTGCTTAAGTCATGTGTGGGAGTGAGCCAGCAGGTGGGCTCAGAGGCTTGCAAATTACCCTGGCGAGCCCTTTCAAAATCAGCTGGAGGAGGATGAGCTGGGGCTCCCAGGCACCTCAAATCTGTTAGCCCAGAGATCAGCACTCTGTGAGGGTGGTGGAAGACCCAGGGCCAGCCCCTCCGCTTCGCTGCAGTCCAGGCATGGGCTTGAACTGCTAGGCTAAATGTTACCAGGAGGGTGATGGTGCCACCTCCTTCTCTAGGTGTTTGGTGAGGCAGGTGCTGAAAGTCAACCCTGCAAGAAACACCTCAGACGCCTAAGTCCCTACCTCTCCTTCCTGGAGTTAGGTGCCTATGGCCACAAGGAGCAGGACTCAGTCCATACCCATCAGCATCTCCCAGAGGTTAGTCCTCACCTGTCTTGGTCTTTAGGAACCTTCTCCCAGGCACTGCTCCTCCCACATTCATTGCCACTGGGGTCTGCCCTCAGGGTTCGCACTGGAGTGCACTGTTATGACTGTGATCTTCCAGGTGCCTAAAGAGCAGGTGCTGCCTGTGTCAACTGCACATCTAAGCACTGCTCTGTCGATCCCACCCAAGAGCCTGTTCAAGCAAACATCCCTCATTTAGAATCATCCAGGGAAACTGTAGGAAATACCACATTACCTCCAGACTCACCGCTTTCCATTGTTCACCACTTCCCTGCTACTGAGGGTCTTCAGTGAAGACTATGAGCAGCGACTGCTTCATCTGAAAAATTTGCCTAACTCTAAAGCAGGGGTCTCAAACTCAAATCACCATAAAGGCTGAATGAGGACTAGTACATTAGCCCAAGGGCCGCATCACTGAAACCTCTTCATACAACAATATTGCAAATATCAATAAGGATAGCATAGGAAGTAACTTTAGGGGCTGCATGTGACCTGAAAGTTTGAGACCGCCACTCTAAAGAGACCCTTGCTCATAAGAACAAAGCCCCTCAGAGGTTTGCAATATCTAGAATTCCCAGGAAGGGGCACCCCCCACTCATGTTCATAATACAAAGCAGGCATGCAAGCCACTCATTTTAGTGCAAAAAAAAAAAAAAGGAGAAAATATGACAATTGCATGTTGGGGGAGAGAGCACAGTTTGTGCATCACCTCTGTAGCAAGCTGCTGTAGCTGAGAGAACAGCATGCCTCCTGAATGCTGCATCCAGAGTGCTTAGAAGTGTGACAGTGCAGTAGGCCAGTGGTTCCCAGTCTTTTCAGTAACACAGCGCACTTCAGTAAGACAAACAATTCCACAACACACCCACATTTTTCAGCTGAACTGATTGCTCATAAGTGTCACATTTACTTACATTTAATATAGTTAGTCTTACTAGATAGTTCATATTTTAGAATCAAAAGACTGATACCTTGCTTTTAATTTGATTAATTCTCACAAGTTTTATGAGTTGTAATTTTGGTTGGATAGAATATTGTTTAAAATGAAACAATGTTTGTTTTACATTGATTTTCATTACCTTTCTACAAAATTTCACAGCACGCTTGGATATTTCTCACAGCACACTGGTTGAAAATCATTGCAGTAGGCAGTCACTTTCTAACTCAGGGGTCTCAAGCATGTGGCCTGTGGGCCACATGCAGCCCCTAAAGTTATTTCCTGTGGCCTGCAATGACATGATCATTACCGGGATTTGCAATATCATTGTATGGAAAGGTTTCAGTGGTGTGGCCCTCGGGCTACGGTACTAATTCTCATGCGGCCTTCTGCTAGTCCTCATGCGGCCCTCATGGTGACTGGAGTTTGAGACCCCTGTTCTAAGTGATGGTTGGTTTGTTTCAGTACTTTGTACTCATGGAAAGTGAGCGACATGGTTTGGCTCCAACCCTGCATGTCTGTGCAATGGAGGGAGATCCAGTGCACAGCCAAGGCAGCCCTGTCTCTCTGTCCTCTGTGAGTGCTGCTGCTCATTAGCAGACTCCTTCATTCCCCACTCTTATCCCCTCTGGCTGATCAACCCACAGAGAGATCATTAGCTGTGCAGAGATTTGCAATATGAATGAGGTGGGGGTAAGGGATCATTTCCACAGCCTGGGGTGGAGAAGCAACACAGCCTATTAAGGCTCCATCTCTGAAAACTTTATTAATGCTTATTACATAATAAGACCCTTCCCTTCATAGCAAGCTTTGTAATAACTGGAAAAAGTGCATTCAGCTGCCCACAGACATGGCATCTACCAAGGCCAAAGCCCAGGCTTTCTGAGCAGAAGAACCACTTTTGATGCCAGACTTGACCTAGAGCTCTGTGAGGCTTCACCTCTGTGAATTTTAAACACATGCATTTCTGTCTGCGCTACAGGGACTTACGGCCTTGGGGAAACCCCTCCCCCAACTGGAAATTGAATAGTTAAACTTATTTTATAAAGAGAAAAAACTTGGCCCTGCTTCTTCATGGCCTGGGCTCCTGCACAGCTTTATATGCCAACCCACCTGCATGCTGTGTGATACAGTTGCTCCAATCTAGCAGTTTGCCACCACACAGATGTAGATGACCAGGCCCTGAGCCTTGAAGAGCTTCATTTTATTGGTCCAGGAACTCAACTGCAAAACTCTCTCCTGTGAAGCATTTACCTGAACATGACATTGGCACAAGTACGAAATGGAGGAGATCCCCCAGCACTGCCAGCCCACAGGCCTCAAACATCACAAGCTATTAAAAAACCAAGCATTTGGGCTGCTTCCTTTGCATTCTACTTTCCAAACCCTCCGGTGCCCCTGGCCAGCTTGTCTACCCAGCCAGGGCTCTAATGTCCTGTTAAAGAAGAAATGAAAGCTGGGGGCCTCATGCAATTGCTTGCCTGCTGCAGCAGAGGCTTTTCAGGCAGTACATCGAATACCAGAAATAAAGTGACAGGAGATGGCGCTAGTGGCTCCTGCAGGAAGAGCAGGTGTCAGCAGCCGCAAAAACCAGGCAAGCTGCCCCTCAGAAGCAGTGTGATTGGAGAGGACACAGAGAGGGATCAGCTCCTGCAAAGACAACCATGGAGGATACTCACCCATACCTTCAGGTCGACCCTGATTAATAATATCATGTCAATTTCCAAGGTGATAGCTGTGTTAGTCTAGTCCAGCAAAAAAACCCAAGGAGTCGTGTGGCACTTAAAGACTAACAGATTTATTTTTCACATGAGCTTTCATGGGAGAAAATCCTGGGATCTTCTCCCACAAAAGCTAATAATATCATGCCTGAGCTCTTTTGGAGGCAGTTAAAACCTCCTGCATGAATCCACATTGCTACTGTATTCCCCTGTGCTGAGTGAAGAAGTAAAACAGCTGGTTTGATTTTATAAGGTGCTGGAGACCCCACCCACTCCCTTCCCAGCATGCTTTGCTAAAAGGAGGTTGACAGTCCTTCCTTTCCTTGCTCTTCGAAGAACCGATTGGGCCTGCTCTCCAGACTGCCTTCTTGGCTCTGTGCTCCAGATGAGGAGATCGAGGCAAGGAGCTGCTTCCTGGTTTCTTCTACGCCAGTCTGGGAACCCTTGAGAGTCGGGGAGCCCCAACTTACTTCCACTGGGCTTCAGCTCTGGGATTGTCATCTGCAGATGGGAGAATGAGACCAATTGTTAAGGCACACTTGCTCCTTCCGACTTCCTGGGGGCTGTGCTCTGTCCCATGGCAAGGGAAGCGTGAGGGTGGGGATCTCTTGGGCTATGTCTAAGGAGACTTAATTCAAACTAAATTAGTCCCTGTCTACACTAGACTTTTGTTAAGTTGAATTAAGAAATTCCTGAATTCAACTTAATGAAAACTTAATTCAAATTAATTAGACCTACCCGTTGGTTCAAACTAAGCCTTAATTCAATGCCTTAGTTCAAACTAAGGATGGTATAGACCTGGATTAACCCGTAATTTGACTTTTTTAAGGTTGAATTAAGGGCAGTTAGGTTGAATTAACAAAGTGGACTAAGTCAACTTAACGTTAAATCCACTTTGTTAATTCAACTTAATAAAGTTGAGTTTAGTTTGAATTAAAGTTGAACTTATTAGTTTGAATTAACAAATTTGACCTAACTTTTTCTGGTATAGGCATAGCTTTGAGTATTGGAATCAATGGAGTATGGTGAGGGTTAGCAGATGTCAGGCAAAAGGAGGACATGTTCTCCTTTTTACCTTCATGTCCTCCATCTGGAAGGCATTTAAAAAATACATGATTTTGTCTGGCTTTTTATTTACAGGGTTTAAAGTATGCTGGAATGCCCTGGAACACCCTATTTTTAGAGGGAAGCATTCCAGGGCCCCTGAAAAACAGACGAATATGACATTAATACTACATTTTCTCTCTGTGTCCTCCAATGTCCTCCTTTTCATACTTCCCCGTCCTCCTTACCATGCTTTGGTATCCGATAACCCTACTCAGTCCTGCCCTGAAATGTTATTGGGGTTCTGCTGCTCCCTGTGTTCCCGGAGCTCCCTGATCCCCATCTCCTCTGGGCTCTGTGCAAGTGGGCCCTGGTCTCTTCAGCCTCTTGGAGGCTCCCTCTTTTTCCCCGGCACTTTGAGTACAACAGTCTATGCAGTGTGGCGGGGTGGACTAAACCCCCCCGCTCCCCCCCAAGTTCTCATCTACATTACATTTCCCTCATTTGTAACTCTCATTCTCTAGTTTCTGTTTCCATGACTGACAGCTTTCAAACCTCAGCACCTGGAGCTTTGCTCCTACCTGAACTGTCTGGATTTCCAGAGGTGCCAAGAGCCTGCACTTCCCATTAACTTCACCAGGAACTTGGACGGGTTCAGCACATCTGAAAATCAAGCCAGTGTCGCTAGGTGCTCAGCTACAGATTTGGGAGCCTCAGGTTAAAAGCTGGATAGAGTTTTAGGGCCAGAACAGACCATTCTAAGGCTCTAGTCTGACCCTCTGGCCAGAGAATTTCACTCAAGGACGCCTAGGTTCTGGCTGAGCTAGAGTGGAGTTTTTAGAAAGACACTTGTGCTGGATTTAAAGATGTCGTGATGGAGAATCCATTGTTAAATTTCTGCCTTATCTGTAGTTGGAATTTGTCTCACATCAGCTAAAGAGCCTTCAATTTCTCACGTACCTTCTCCCCAGGTAGGTGCTTAAACACTGATCATCCCCCTTCTTTTATATAGTTTATTTAACATTTTCTTTTTTATGATAATTGAAGTGTATTTTTAGGCTTTTCACACAAAGTGTGTGAAATACATCAGGAGGAATTAGTTGTTTCTTTTACACCTATCATTTATAGCCCTTGCCTTCTGCTGCCAATTTATCACATATTGTCACCTCCCTCCTGGACTCCTGAGGAAGCAAATACCTTTTCTTCATGTTAATCAGAGAACTATTGCTGGCAATCAGACATTCATAAGACTCAACACTCCTTACTCAATGCTCTCCAAAGACTTTGCACAGAGGAGTGAATGCATTCTCACATCTTGTAGCTGTATGCCTCCATTTTACAGATAGGGAAAGAAAGGTGCAGGGAGACTTGATCTTGCAGATACTGATGTGGGACTTGAGTTGGCTTCAATTCCTAGTTCTGCCACAGATGTCCAGTGTGATCTCAGAAAGTCAGGTGATCACTCTGTGCCTCTGTTTCCCTGGATGTAAAACAAGGGCAGTACTTCTTTTTCCACTAACTGTTTTGTCTCTTGGGGTTGAGGTCGTCACATTGCACAGTCTGTGCAGTGAGTAATAACTTTCTCATGATGTGTGCAGAATGTGACTTTAGCATAGTACTAGAAACTTTTAGTTGGATTTTAAAAAGGAGCGGGGAGGGAAATGCTGGTGGAAAGATTCCATGCAGGAGGGAAAATAAGCACAGTCACAGCAGTTAAGTTGGTGCCCATGGAAGATGTATGAAAGCCCTGGTGTTTTGGGCCTATCTTTTCATGGACAGCCCCGGGTTTTCCACCACCTCTATTGTACTTCTGTCTGCCTTCCAATCCAGGGACAGTCAGGCCACATCTGTGAGACAAGGTGGGTGCAGTAATCTCTTTTATTGGCCCAGCTTCTGTGGGTGCTAGGGACAAATTTTTGTGCTGCTCAGTGGTGCTTGTGCAGGCAACACCTCTGACAATCCAAATGAGGCCGTCAGGCACCTAATCAGCTGTTACAAGGAATGGTCACTCACAGTCAGTCAAGTGGTTGCTGACATACAACAAATGTATTAGCTTAGCTGGGCATGAGGGTGAGCCCCACCAGGAGCTTTGAAACAGAGCTGGTGGTTTCCACCAGCAGTTTGCTTCCCGTCTCACTGTTCAAATACTAGAAATAGGACGCAGTAGGGATGTGCGGGAGCAAATGCCTCCATCTGCCCTGACCAGAGATGGTGGGAGCTGTGGAGATCTGGGAGGACACCGCCCCCCCCCACCTCAGTTCATGTTCACCACCTCGGGATGCCACTCCAGCAAGCAACTGAGTGACAGCAATTGGGGTGGGAAAGGAAGACCACTCAGTGGTGGGGGGCTAAGGAGGATTACAAAGTCTTCATCTCCATTCCCTGAAGGGCTAGGGTGGCCTGGAGGGAGAAATTCACTCCAGGCAAGTAGACAGGCTGCCAGCACCATGATGTCCATGCTGCTGGTTGTCTAGCAGAGCTGGGGCTGACACCTCCTGCTGGCCATGTGGACATACCCCTTGGTTTCAGAACCAATACAGAGTATGCACCCAAAGGAAGGGATTTGCATTATGGAGAAAACTTTCCCTACCAGAGGTATGAGCCATGAGATCCCACAGTGATGGGCCATGGAGAAAGCCCTAATAGCCCCGATCCAGAATTCCTCAGATGTGGGAGTATGGGACCTATTGGTTAGAGAGTGGGAGTGGATGCTGGGGTTGCTGAACTCTAGTCTCAGCTCTGGCCATGCCTGAGTGTCCCACCTTGCAACACACTAGAGAAGGAGGCAGCTGCAGCTAGGGAGCTTGTATGAGGGAAACATCTGGCTAGAAAGGAGCTGCAGCCACTGCCAAGCCCAGCCAGCTGCTTGCAGAGAGAACAGCTGAAGCACTTGCAGGGCAGGATGACTTGTGGGATGCAGGAGCTCCCCTGACACTGCAGGAAAGTGTAACAAGGGGAAAAGGGCTTGGGGGCTTAAGAGACCTATGTCCTGTATTACAGAAAGGATAGTGACTCCTCTCTTGTAGCAAGAGGGGAGCACACATCTGTGTACCTCCTTATTATTGCGAGCCCTGATCTCCTCAACCAGGTCCCTTTTTCAAGCACACTGGGCACATGAGACTCAGTGCAGGGGAGTGAGTCCCTTCACTGAAGGGAAACAAAAAAACCCAAACCAAAACAAAAAGGGGTAGGGTGTCCCATTTCTCTTGACAGTGAACAAAATAGCTAGACTTTTTTTTTAAGTTCTTGTGACCTTGTTTCCTTCAGAAGATGCTGTGGAGGGCCAGAGAAATGGTAGGGCGTTCTGACCTTCCAGGTCTAACACTGGAGGGGAGAAGCTATTTTTAGTTTGACTGATGACCATTCTTTGCACTCCCCTCTAACTCAAACCAGTGCATACACTTGGGAGAAAGGTTTTTGTTACAGATTTAACAACCTGGTTTCTTCAATTAAGAGACGAGAATGCTCCTGGCATCCTTCTCTGAGTTCTCCCGAGAAGACTGCCAGCAAAAAGAGGCTTTATATGACTAATGTAAGAGCAAATGCACATCCCTCCTCATGCCAGGCTGCCCTTGAACCTCCCTGTTGCTCATGTTTGGTCTCCGCTTAGCATGCTGGAGTCAGACAGCGACAAGCACTTTGCTAATGAATGCTCTCCTTTCCTCATCAGCGTGCTGCCCTCTCCCATGCCACTTTCAGCTCTTTCTGCGCTCTGCTCTCCCATTTGCGTTTCAGACTGAGACCAGGTGCCTATGCAACCCTGCCAGCCTAGTGGGCATGGCCCGCTGGGAAACGATTCTGTGCCCAGCAGTGCCGATTCTACTTGGACCCCTGCATCTATGCAGAACCAGCTGCTGGAGCCAGGCTGAGGCATCCTTCTGAGGAGGCCTTTCAACAGGAGATCCCATCAGCAGGGGTCAAATCGTCCTTTCCTCAGATCGCTAGCTGTGAGTTGTCAGCTTTCCCCACCCCAGAGGTGGCTGCCTGATTCCTGTATCTTAGATAGCGCAGCCACATCCTTTGGGGTGGAGGATGCAGAACCACATATAAACATAGGGCTGGTAGGTTTCCTCAGCCCCGGTGTCCAGCAGTCCAAAGGGCCATGGTGTCTGATAGTGAAATGTGTAACAAATCACCCACGTATCTTGGTCATCTCTCACTCTTGACCCTCGTCTGTTGGCCCAGGCTCTGGCCTATGGTTTAGTTATTGATCAGGTATGTAGCATCAACAGGGTGCTGGTGCTTAATAGGTAGGCCTGGTGACATCTCTGCGTGGAGAACTCAGACCCTAAGCCAGGGGTCTCAAACTCAAATCACCTTGAGGGTTGCATGAGAACTCGTGAAAGGCAACATGAGGACTAGTATGTTAGCCTGAAGGCAGCACTACTAAAACCTTTTCATACAATACTGCAAATAGCAGTAAAAATAGTGTCATTCTGGGCCACAGGAAATAGCTTTACAGGCCACATGTGGCCCACAGGCCATGTGTTTGAGACCCCTGCTTCAGCCCTTGACTTTGCAGTCAGAACTGTTTGCACAGATCCCGTGGCCACCTGACGCCCTGCACTTATGGATATCAAGGTCAATAGGGTTAATTATCTTTCTCTAGTCCATTCTGTATAGCACAGGCCAGCGAATTTCACCCATTGATTAAGCCCAGTAAGTGTGGCTGGACTAGTGCACACATCGTACAAAGAAAGAAGTCTTGACTAAGGCCTCATGTACACTAGCTTTCATGCCAGCAAAGTTTTTGTTGCTCAGGGGTGTGAAAATACACATCCAAGTGACACAGGTTTTGCTGGCATTAGTGCTTGGGTAGCCAGTGTTATGGTGGTGGGAGAGATGCTCTCCCACCAATGTAGCGACTGCCACTCATTTAGGTGGTTTTCTTCTGTTGGTAGGAAAACTCTCCTGTCAATATAACATGACTACACAAACATGTATGCTGGAAAAAAAACTTGTTGCTCAGGGTGTGCTTTTTTTCACACTTTTGTCGAAGCAACAAATGTTTTGCCAGCCTAAGCACAAGTGTAGGCAAGACCTTAGAGAGACCATGCAATGGAGAATCCACTGCACCCCTGAGTGAGATGTTCTCATGATTAATTACTGACCTTGTTAAACATTTGCACCTTACTCCCAATTTCACATTGTCTCGCTTGAGCTTCCAAGCCATTAGCTCTTACTATGCCTTAGTCTGCTAGGTTGAAGCACTGCCTAGGATCTGATCCTTTCGTCCCACGTAGGTACTTACGGACCACATTTAGGTCACTCAAACCTCCCTTTAATAAGCTGTATTCATATAATTAAAGGCCAGAAGGCCCCATTCAATCGTGATGTGATTGAGCATAGGCCGGAGAATTTAACTTCCTTAGCCTACCCTGTACCACGCCTCAAAACTTGTGTTTGGCTCATGCTCTTCTTCCGGAAAGGCAGCTCGGCTGCACTTCTAGACAGCAAGATGATGAGGCCACTGCTCCCAATGGGAGTCTGTTCCAATGGCTAATTGCTGTCACTGTTAAAAATCTGGGCCTCCTTCTTGTTGGACTTTGCCTGGCTTCAGCTCCCAGCCCCTGGTTCTTGTTCTGCCTTTCTTCATTAGACTGACCTGATCCTATGTTTTACACCCCCTTGAATTTAGTTTCATTCCTTTCTGTAAGTTCACCCATCTCCGAAGCATGTGAGGAAGTGGGATCTTCTCCCACGAAAGCTCATGCAAAAAATAAATCTGTTAGTCTTAAAGTGCCACACAACTGCTTGTTGTTTTTTTACTGAAGATAAGGAGCCTCTCCCCATCAGGCAGGTTCCCAGCCCTCCTATCCTGCCTGTAGCTCTCTCTGAACCCTCTTGAGTTGTCTGCGTGGCCTTTGGGTGCCTGCAGGAGTGTGGCCCAGGCAGTCAATGTGCTGAAGGATGGGAAAGGGGCGATAATGAATGGAGCCAGCGGAGCGTGGTGCTGAGTATGGGCTGTGTGACTGTGAGAAGTTTTGTAGATTGGGGTTCTCATCTTCTCTACCTTCCCCTAAAACAGTTTCTCCTTTCTCTGATGCCTGAGTCCAGCCTCCTGGGGTTGAAGAACTGAACTGGGGGGGGAGGGGCTCTGGCTAATTGTCACACTCTCCATCAGCCCTGCACTTGTGACCCTCACAACCTGCCCCTTCTCTGTTGTGAATCCTTGATTGGCTGAGCCCAGGCACTCCTGGGTAGTGTTACCAGGTACCAAAGCCTGGAAAGGAGGACAGGGAAGTATGAAAAGGAGGACATTGAAGGACACGTGGAGCAAATGTAGTATTCATGTAATATTCTTCTGTTTTTAGGGGGCCCTGGAATGCTTCCCCCTAAAAATAGGGTGTTCCAGCATACTTTAACCCTGTTCAGTAAAAAAACAGACAAAATTGTGTATTTTTGAGATGCCTGTTGGATGAAGAACATGAAGGTAAAAAGGAGGACATGTCCTTCTTTTGCCTGACATCTGGTAACCCTACCCCTGGCTGAGAAGGCTGTAGGCAGGGCTGGCGCAACGCAGGAAGCATTGCAGGAGGGTGCTGCCGTTTGAGGGGTGCCAAAATGGGGACTGTGCCGTTGTGCTGCCCTGTGACGCCACTCGTTGGCCTGGGCATCTGCTGCACTGCGGGGGGCGTCCAGAAACCCTAGCACCGTAGCTGGCTGTAGGCGGCCTGCTTTTCACCCTGCTCTTTTGGGCAGCTCACGGCTGCTGTGGCTAGGGTCACCAGAGACGCCAGGCCAAAGCAGGACCCGTCCTCCTTTTTACCTTCATGTTCTTCATGTCTCGTCTTTTTACCTTTGTCTGTTTCACTAAACAGCTGAACTTGAATTAATATGCACGCTAAATTCTGTGAAAGCAGGACTTAATCAAGACTATGGGTTCTTTCCCCGTTACAAAAGGTCATTTAACTTCAGGCTTCCCATGGTTTGAACCTAACAACTGCTCTGATCTGCTGTTACCATAGGACTTGATCCTATGTTTTACACCCCCTTGCATTTAGTTTCATTCCTTTCTGTAAGTTCCCCCATCTTGGAAGCATCTGAGGAAGTGGGATTTTCTCCCACCAAAGCTCGTGCGAAAAATCAATCTGTTAAAGTGCCACACGCCTCCTTGTTCTTTTTTGACTGGACTAGACTAACACCCTATCCCTTCGGAAATTGCCAAGACTCTTTAGAAATACATGCTTTTTTTTCCTGACAGGGCTGGAACACCCTGTTTTGAAGGTAGTGTAGTGGCTAGCACCTCTGCTTAACATGCAGAAGGTCCTGGGTTCAATTCCCAGGGGGTTGGACTCGATGATCTTATGAGGTCCCTTCCAGCCCTATGATATGATATGAAGGGGGAGCGTTGCAGGGCCCCTCAAACCAGAAGCGATGCCATGAATGCTCCATTTTCCCCAGGTGGCCTCCGATCCCCTGCAGGCTGGGTGTGCGCCGCCCGAGCTGTGCCGGGGGGGGGGGGGGAATTTGGCAGCGAAGTGAGCACGGGGCCCGCCCTCCGGGCCCGGTTTGTTTCCAGAGGGGGGTCCCCGGCGCCCCAAGCCCGGCAGGGGGCGGCGCGGTGCCTCCCTCGCAGGCGGCGCAGGGGGCGGGACGGGCGCGGAGACGCGGCGCCCGCGGGGCCGGCATCGCTCCGCCCGGCTGGACTCGGAGCCGCCCCGGCCAGAGCGGGCGCGGCCGGCGATCTGCAGCCGGGACTCGCTGCGCCCCGCGCGGGCGGCTGCTCGGTGCCCGGAACAAAGGAGACTGGCGCCCGGCATGGAGCTGCCTCGGCCCCGGGGGCTCGGCCGGCGCCTGCCGCCGCTGCTGCTGCTGCTGCTGCTGGCGGCCCCCGCCGCGCTGGTGAGTGAGACCCGCCGCATCCCTGGGGGCCCCGGGGGATGCATCTTGCGGGGTCCCCGGGAAGCAGGTTGGAAAGAGCAGCCTTGGAAAGTTGCTGGCGCCCCAGCGAGCTGTAGCGGGAGGCGAGGAGGGGCATCGCCCCAGCCGTAGGGGCTGCCCCAGCCGGATGGACGGGTTGGGGGGAAGCAGGCTCCTGCCGCTCTCCGGTTGCAGCAGATGTGGCGTGGCCACTCCAGGGCTGCTCGCCGTAGCCCCGGTGGAGGAGGCGGGCAGTGGGAGGGCGCAGCAGGTGGCTTTTGGTGGCGCTTGATTATCCGGGGTCTTTGCTTCATGCTTGCTGACTACTCCAGCTGCCTGGCTTCCCCTGGGTGGGAATCAGCTCCAGGAGCAGTCAGGGGCACTGTCTGTTGGGTGATGCTGTAAAGACACCGGCGTTGCAAATTTCACTCCACGCCCCCAGGGATCGGAGGCACGATTTCCATACCCTCTGTCGCCTGCTTCTGAAAAGTCACACCACCCAGGTGGAGGACAAAGGCAAGCCAAGCTGCACTTTGCAAATAAGGTTGAGAGGAACTGGAAAAGCTCCAGGGAAACACACAGGCCGGCTTTTTCTTCTCTCTAGAGGGAGACAAGCACAGGGATTGGCTCCTTGCCAGCGAGTGACCCTGTGTGTTAAACAACAGCCACCTCTTACCGCTGGTCTCCTGCAAATTCTCTTGTGCTTTAGCAGACCCCGGCCTCTCTGTGGTTCCCAGGCTTCGTTCCTCTGATAATTACAAATGCTGACACATAGGTACTAGGGAATGACTGAACTATTTTTACTTTGAATGAATGATCTTCCCTTACACAGACTTGTAAGGGTCCTCACCTGCCCAGAGTGGTTTTAAAATGGCCCTTTTGTAAGGTATTTTCTGTGCGCACGTGCACATTTAAACAGAGTTTCTAGCAAAGATTATTTGTCTCGGAAGAGACAGGTGACTTTTCCCACCAGTGGGGCCCGTGAGCCAGATATTGAGTATGCAGTAAGGTCATGGGGAAGGAGATGAATGGTCTAGTTGTATGAACGAATCTGTGCTATAAATACTGTTCCCTACACCACTAGCGGTAAGGCCGGGCAGGTGCTTATGCTGTGTATCAATAAGTAATCTATTAAGGTGAACATCACATTTTGCCATTGATCTGTAGGGAACTTGGTTAAAGTAACAGCATTATTATTTCCCACTTTACACACTGGCTAAGAAATTTAGTTTCACTCCTGGAGCTCTCACTTATTTATGCATGGGTGCTGCCTGAGATGGATGAGCTATGCAACCAGGTGCTTGCTTTGCCAGGGGGACCAAGTGTTAGCTTATTCCTGGCCATCTTGGTGGATTTCGTCAGCAAAATCAGAGCCATGCTGTAGAAGATCTCACACTCTTTCACCCATGCCCTTGTGCCCTCCTCCTTGGCTCAGCTGTGCCCTCCTGTCTCGTGTGAGCTCTCCAGCACACACACTCTCCCTCTCTCTGACTGCTGACAGTTATTGATGGTTAGCTCCAACTTCTGAAATGTTGTTTAATCTGGGTAAAGTTCAGCGTTAGCAGGGGAATGCAGACCGTAGGTGCTGTTTGCTCCAGTGTTTGATGACTGTAGCTCTTAAACAAAAACCCTAACATTTGCTGTCACGCCCCCATCTTAAAGCATGGCGGAACAGAGCTTGAAGCATCTCTCCCAGCTGAGAAGAGGCAGGGCTTGGCTTGTGATGAATGCAAGGGGGATTCTTTCGTGAGGTTGTGGACATAGCCAGATCCTGAGGTCCCCTCTGGCTTTCTAGCTCCCACCTAGATGAACTAGCACAGTTGTGTCACCATCTGCGCTTGTGAGCCTGGCTTAAAGTGCCACTTGGGGATGTATGCTGCAGACATGGACCCAAACAACCTAGGAGTGGGTGCTTTTTCCATACTGGGAATGCCAGATGCACTTCACCAGCTGTCTGCAGCCTCCTTGGAAACATCAGGACAGGGTCTGCTGAAATCCAGGGACACCCATTTCCTGCTGGGGCAGCAGCAGGGAGGGATCTGTGCCAGAGGAGATCAGGTTTTTGGACTGTGAGAGAGGTACAAGAGCTTTCAGGGAATCCTGAGGTAGTGGAGTTTCATACTTCTGGTGTCCTCCTGAGGACCCCCCAGAGCTGTGTGAAGCCATCCAGTTTGGAGCAGTACTGGGAGTCCTGGGACCCGTGCCCCACAGGCATGGCTGTTGGCTCACCAGGCAGTGAGGCTGGGGAATAACCCCTGTGTGTGGGTATTCCTGCTACCTATAGTGAAAGAGACTGGAGCCTGTTTAAAAGCAGTAGTAGTCGAAGGGGTCCCTAAATCCTGGCCTGGATTATGCAGTCGTGGAAGGGAATGCTGAATAAATTTCAGTGCCTGATTTTTTTTCCCGTTTAGGTTTTGAGTGGAAGGACAAAATGGCCATTTGCTGACATCAGCCAATTAAAATCGGAATCTCTCCAGCTTAATTATAGTAAATACATGGCAAAGGCAAAGCTAGAAAATGTGTTAATGGGTTATTAATAAATCCTTCAGGTGGATGATGAGCCTACTGGTGGGGTAATGGTTAATTGGGGGCAATCTGTAAGTGACTATTAGTGTCTGTTGCCTGGAGGCAGTCAGGACTTCTCCCCTACCAGGAATGGTCACTGCTGTGTGGTCTGGGCTCCCCAGTCTCTGGCGCCGCTGAGAGGACTGTGCTGTTCTCAGACTGTGTCACGAGATTCAGAGTTCTTACATTACTGCGGAGGTTGAAGGGGGATGTGTTGTCTTGAATCTACAGTGTTGGGCTGAGACAACATCTCACTGGGGCGATATGGGGAGCTCACAGATTTGGGGAGCTAATCACGCCCCCAGAACTCTGCTCCAAGGGGAGAAGGCAGGCTGGGTTTCTCCCCCAAGTCACAACACAGCATGTTCCTGCTGGAGCCTGCAGCTAGCATGTGAGCTTCTGTTTGCATCGATTGTTTGTTTGCATGTGTTGGGAGCGTGGGAAGAAAAGTCAGTGCATAACCACCCTGGGTTTGCCCCATGCTGGGTGGGGGTGGGGAGGCTTTCCAGCAAAGTGCAGGGTTGTACGGCATCCGCCGTTCACTGCCCAAGGCCTGAACAACACATGTAAAGCAGGGAGCAAGACACCCACTGCAGAGTAAACTCTCTGAGTGGTTCATCCTTCTAGCATCAGTCTTGGTCTCCCAGGCCTTTGAGTCGTCTTCTCTCCCAAGGTGAGCCCTGGAGCCTGGCCCGCTCCCTGGCCAGCATAAATACCAATTCCTGAACTTCTGTAATCCTACAGTGGGATTGGGGTGAAACCCAGGCAGGATTGGGTAACGGGGCCCAGAAGAGGTAGGTGTGTGGTGGCTGTTAATTCATGTGTGAGATGGAGAAGAGGGTCCAGCTGCTTTGGACGGGGTTAGAGCTGGGGAATCACATGATGGTCGGGAGGGTTTAGGACGCCTTTTTTGGCCAACCCAGGACCCTCATACTGATGCTGTGGCAGGCGTGGATGTGAATGACAGTGTCTCTGCCCAGGGATAGTGCAATCTAGGGCAGGGGTCTCAAACATGCGGCCCACGGGCTGCATATGGCCCCTAAAGCTATTTCCTGCAGCCTGTGAAGACACGATCATTACTGATATTTGCAATATCGTTGTATGAAAAGGTTTCAGTGGTGTGGCCTTTGGGCTAATGTACTAGTCCTCATTGCAGCCTTTATGGTGATTTGAGTTTAAGACCCCTGCTCTAGGGTTTGGTAGCAATGCGTGGGGGTCCCCCCCCACAGCTGGCTATGACTTGGCTGCTCACATTGGGTTTGTCAGCATTTGTTCCCCATGTGAATATATCTGCAGATGGCTAATCCATCCCGGGCTATGCTTGTGCTGTGCCTGGCCGGTGCTAAGTAGAGCTGGGAGCTGAGCGGGGTGTGTCAGGTGGGGTGGTCGATTCTCAGACGGTTTGCCAAGCCTCCTCCTTGGCCAGTGAATGAGAAAGCTCCTGGGATGTCAGATTTGTTGTGCTACTGCACTTGGGGAGGGCATGGGACAGTGGGGTGGTGAGAGGAGCCCCAAGATGTACCCATAGGCATCCAGATGCCTCCCCCATGGCCTCCAGTCAGTTTCTTGGAACAACTGGCGGCAACCCTAGGGAATCTGCTGTACCATCCTTGCCCCCTGCCTCAGTTTCCTTTTCTCCCTCAAGGCCAGAGCCTATTGCTGGCTCTTGGTGGAGGATCACTGATGCCCTGCTAGAGATCTAAGGGAGAATGGGCATTGTGTCCTTGCCCAGGTCAGAAAGTGTAAAATGCAGTATCTGACCTGGCCAGCCAAGATCTGGGCTGAACTAGCTGCCCGTGTGTCTGGCTGTTTGTCTGGAGGGGACCGGACAGGGGAGGAGATGAGGGCTGTCTGGTTCTCAGTCAGCAATGTGGGGGATGAGCATGCTCCTAGCATGTGGACAGAGGAGTGTGCTGGAAGAAACTCTGCACTTTTCCTGATGTGCTTTTAAATGACCTGCAATGACTCACTGTGACTGGGAACCGCTTTTGCTGGAGGGCCTGGCCATACTGGGCCATGGGTCCCTTGGCAAACTCAAGCTAATGCAGAAATGGGGAAGACTCTGCTAGTCCCCCTTCTAGGGGGCAGAGGTGGGGGAAGGACACATGCCTCTGGAGAGGCAGCATGTGTGCACAGCTGCCTGGCAGTCCTTGGTGGTGGTTCTCCAGTGGAGTGTGTTTAGGGGTTCAACGCTGTCCCACCAGGTGCAGCTTCCCTGGAGTGCCCAGTTCTCTGCCCTGGGAGTCCTGGCAGTCAGTTGGGATCAGTTGGGCCATCTCCTTCCCTGGGTTGGAGGGGATGGGCTGCAAGAGTCACTGGCTGGGCCCTGGGAAATACTCTTTTTGTGGTAAGCATGGTCTTAAATTCTCATGGTTCCCAAACTCTGAACTCTCTCCTTAGAGTTGCCATTCTCAGCCAAAGCCATGGTCCTTCCAGCCCAGTGCCTGGCTCTGACAGTGGCCAGTACCAGATGGAAGACAGGTGGAAGGATCCCGCACCAGGAGGCAGTTCCTGCATCCAGGCACCTGCTGTTCACTTCAGCATATCAAATTAGTAGCTGCCTGGGACTGAATTGTTGTTATAGTGGTGCTGGCCATGGATACTTGGGACTTGTAGTCAACTGCTGGGGTGGAACTTGGATCCATCTCAAAGCACTTTTGTAGCCCTGTTTTCTCCCACGAAAGCTCATGCAATAAATAAATTTGTTAGTCTTTAAAAGTGCCACAGGACTCCTTGTTTGTTTTGCTGAACTAGACTAACAGGGAACATGTTAGCACTAACTGTTTGCAGTATGGGGCCTATGAAACACAGCTGAGCAGTTCCAGTTTCACTCAGTAGAGGTCAGTGGCATGAACGAATGAACACACATGAGAGAGAGAGAGAGAGGTTGTTTGTTGTTGTTGTTTATGCATAGGAAGGTCTTGAATCCTACCTTACTTTTTAAAATACTCTCCTTGGCCCTGATTCCCTCCCTGCACTTGCTCCTTGAACAGGGAAGGGGACTCAGATTTGTGTCCTGTTCTTCGCTACATCTGTTAGGAGGAGGCAGCAGTCATTCTGACAGAGGGGCACTGAAAAGGCTGTCTGGCTCTAGGGGCTGTATCAGATATGTGGCTTATATGTCTCATATATGGCCAAGAGGATAAGAAATGATTGTTTCTGGATGCAGACGGCCAGATAGTCAGACTGAACATCCTGCCCTTGGAAAAACTGGGCTTACTTCAGAATTGGTCACTTATGGAAATCTTGGCAGTTGTGGATCTGAGGGGAGCGCTTCCGGGCCTGGCAGCAATACAAATGAGTATTGAATCTGAGGGACATATGTTTGTAACACAGTGCTTAGAGTCGATTAGTGATTGCTGCGGTGTTCCCCCCTCCGAACCTAGGCTGAAGACAGTCCCATACTAGCGGAGACCTGAGAAGAGAGATGCACATGAGGTCCTGTGTTTGCTGGTACCCACACACCAGGGCATAGCACCTTTACCCAAATCCACAGGGCTCAAAGCATAACCGCACCTCGCCCTTTCCCAATCCGCAGGTCTCCATTCCCCATTTCACACTCAAGGGCTCAGAGTCGTGCATTCCCAGGCCACAGGGCTCCAGTGTAATCTGGTTAATTGAAGTACCCTCCCTTTCCCAGTCCAGAGGCTCTGGGTAGAGTTACCGGATGTCAGGCAAAAGGAGGACATGTCTTCCTTTTTTACTTTCACGTCCTCTGTCTGGCAGGCATTTTAAAGTACAGGATTTTGTCTGGCTTTTTACTTATAGGGGTTAAAGTTCTCTGGAATGCCACGGAATACTTTATTTTTAGGGGAAAGCATTCCAGGGCCCCCTAAAAAGAGAAGAATATTGCATTAATACAACATTTTCTCCATGTGTCCTCCAATGTCCTTTTCGTACTTCCCTGTTCTTCTTTCCAGGCTCTGGTATCCGGTAACCCTAGCTCTGGGTGTAATTCTTGTTGGGTTTGCAGGCTCTTTTACCAGTGATGGAGCCTTAGACAGAAATATCCTTATTACCAATTACCAAAACAGAATACACATGCTAAGTGTACAGTGTTCACCAAGACAACAGAGCAGACAGACTTCTCCTGGTGGCCAGTCAGGACTGGGGACTCCAGGTTCTGATGTTGAGCTTTGGCAGCTCTGTGTCCCAGGGTTAGATTCCAAAGAACTTCCTTTTGAACCTCAGTTTATATAGTTAAAATGGGTCCTGCTTAGCTGTATTGTATTTATTTAGACTAAAGTACTAGAAAACACTGGTCCTAGCCCATTACAAAAAGGTCTTCTAACTGATCCTATTCCACCAGCTTAATTGATTCAAATAATACACATTTAGATATGCAACAGACAGAAACAAAGAACCAGCCAGAAATCTTCTAGATAAGCAATGGAAAATTGGTTACCATAAGGATAAAACAAGAAGTGTAGATTTTACATCCACAAATGTTGAGAAGTGATTCCTTGCCAGACAGAATGCCATCAGACAAAGTTTTCTTTAAGCATCTTAAGATCTGTGTTTTATCTCATGGCGGAAGGTACCTATTGGGAGAGTAACACCTTCTTAACAGCCTGATATTCCATTGTTTTGAAGGAGTGTCAGGAATGCGAAGATGTGACCACCTGCTACTTAACTCCCGACTGCTGTTTCTTATATAGCTGATACAGTTTAGCACAACTAAGCTTAGCCAGAAAAACACAAGGCCTCAGCTCTTACAGCTGCTGACATGGGTCAGTTTCCCCATCTGTGAAATAGGGTTGATAACGTGTGTTGAGATTGCCTGTTGTACAGCTTGTTCCTGTGAGGCATTTGTGGCTGACTCCATATGGTGTTGTTTCAGGCCACTGGGGGCCGATCCCTGATGCAGTACATCATTTTCATTAACGGCACTGACCTGTGCATTGAAACCCTAGCCCGTAGTACCAACCCCAAGATAACAGCACCTGGATCTTACATAATGCTTTTCAGCTGTAGATCCCCAGGTGCTTTGTGAGTGGGAAATTAAACCTGGATCTTCCACCCACCAAAGCAATGGATGGCTTGAGATACAGGTCTACCGACCTCTCTAGGACACTAACTCAAGTCCATCCATAAAGTCCAATGTTGTGTTGCATAGGCAAATTGTATCTCCATCTTGTGGCTGGAAATAAAGCCCCCTTAGCTTGAGTGACAGTGTTACAGAGAGGACGAGTGTTGCCAAGTGGGTCGCGGATTCTGAGGAGGTGCAAGCAGGTCTGGAGCCCGTTGCTGGAAGGTCATGTAAAGACTTGCTTGCCACCTGGGGACAAAGGGCTCTAGTGGCTGGCATGGCCACTCTCTCCAGAACTCTCTGGGTGCCAGGGTATCTCTGCCAGCGTGTGGCTAAGCTGCTGTAATGAGAGCTGCTTGCTGGGGTTTGAGGTGCGGCAATGACAGGGTTTAACAGAACAAATAAGGAGTACTGTGGCACTTTTAAAGACTAGCAAGTTTATTTCTCACATGAGCGTTAGTGGGCAGAATCACACTTCATCAGATGCATGAAATGGGGGTGGGAGGAAGCATGTTACGTGTAAATATATAGATACAGAGAAGAGTGAGTCACAAATGTTAGCAATCTGCAAAGCGAACAAGCTATTGAGCTTAGGATGCGTGCACTTGGCTGGGAGAGCTCGGGTGTTCTTTGCTGCCTGGTGGGAATGTCCCTGGATCAGCGGCTGCATGGTCTTGAGGCATGCATGGCACGGGTCTGGTTAGGAGAAATTAGGCTGGATAGTGATGGACTGATATGGGTAGCTCCTTCCAGTGATGCTCTGTGCTGGAGGCTGGGAGACTGCCTGCTCCTCAGTGCTGCCATCCAGACCTCTGAGGGGCGGTGGCTGTTTCTATTTGCAAGTGTCTGTTGGCTTTTTGTTTTGTTGCCCAGCTGGAGATCTCCACTCTAGCCTTGATGCAAAAGTGCTGTCATCTTCTCTCCATGGCTCTTCCAGCCTTTCCTCCCCAGAATGGTTAAGAAAGAGATAATGAAACAAGCCCTGAGCTGCAGAGGACTGGAAACCCCTGGCTGGGCCTTGTTATGCACTAACGGCTTGTTTCTGGACAGTTTGTCCGGGAATCTCTGCGCCACCGTGATGGAGAAAGAGTGCAGTAAGGTTTCCCTTTCTGAGCCTGGCCTGCCCTTCTTTAACCTTTACAACCATTTTTTTGGGTAGAGAGTAAGCAGGTGAGTAGTACCTGGTTGTGTGCTAGGCCATAGCAGGAGGCAGGTCCTCGGGGCAGTGTTCTACTTGGGTGTTTGCTCTGGGCCAGGGGTCAGCAACTTTTGCTGACCCCTGTGCTGGTCCTTCCTCCCCAACCCTCAGCTGGTGCTGGCAGCTCCCTCTGCTGAAAAAGTATGGTGGCTGCCTGAAAATTCAGCAGCAGTCATGGCTATAGTGGGAGCACTTCCCAGGGGTGCCATGAGAGGAAGTTGCCCAGAGCGGCTCGTCTTGGCAGTCTGTCTGGGGACAGAGCTCCCCAGGCATGCCATGGAAAGAAGTGGCTCTTTTCAGGGGTTCCCAGGCATGCTGTAGAAAGAAGCTGCCTAGAGCGGCTCCTTTGGGGAGCATCACACTACAGAAAGGAGCCACGCTGGGTCACTTTTTTCTGTGTCACATGGAGACGCAGGCATGGGGGGACCCCCTGTGTCCCAGCTGCACCTGAAGGAAGCTGCCAAGGGTGGCTTTCGGTGGCAATTTCTGTGGTACTGCAGAGAGTGTCGTGTGCCGCTTTGAATGGACTTGGGTGCCACTGTCGGCACATGTGCCAGGGGTTGCCTACCCCTACTCTGGGCTGGTCTTTATTTGTAGTCTGACCTGTTGTGTCACACCTGTAGCACTGAACTCATCCAGGTTAAACAGAAACTTGAGGACACCTTATGAGTGGCGGGAAGTGGCTGGATTGTAAAGTGCCTTTTTGTGGATTTTGAATGTTCCATCAACCCTGGGAGTGAGACAACAGTGTCCCTTCCTGGAGGCAACATGGGGGAAGTGGAGGAAGATCTTGGAGTACTGAGATTTGCAGGGGTGCTGGATTTCTGTAGCATTTACAAAAGTTCATTACTCTCCTCTGGAATGGCTGTTTTTTCTTTGACTTCTGTGGTGTGATGGTCAAGTTCTCTCTCTGGCCCTGGTTTAGGGAAGGTGCTTATGTCTCACTGGCTTTGTTCCTCTGCCACTGACCTGGTGATTGACTGTGGGCTAGTTACTTGCTTTCTCTGTTCTTTCTCCCATCTGTTGTGCACTATCGCTGTTTGCATTGTAAGCTCTTAGGGGCAGGGACTGTCTCTATGGGTCTGTACAGCACCTCGCACATGGGGGCTCTGATCTCATGTTGGGGCCTCTGCATGCTCCTGTGATGCAAGTAGTAATAAATAAGAAGTGAGACAGCCCTTATTAAATGAAAATCAGTTTCCCTCCCCATCTTATGCTGGCTCAGTTGTCAACCTGAGTGCGTTGGTCATTTCGTTAGAATAATGCTGTTCTCTGGAAACAAAATAAGCCATACACATGCCCAGTGCTAAACAAAATTGTGATGCCAAATGGGTGATCAGCAAAGGGCTGGATGGCTTTATCAGTTTTCCCCCTAGACACTGCTCTTCCTTTAGGGGCACAGGTGGGAAGTGAACACTCCCCAAAGCAGCCAGTGCAGGGTTGTCTGTCTGATTCTTCACAGCCTTTGTCTCCCCATTTCGGTGGTCCAGTTTGTTGTAGCCTCCTTAATTCAGAGGTTGGTTATAAAGATTGCTGCTGTTGTCAGATGAGCCGTCAGTAAATTGAACTGGAAAGGTCACTGCTCTGCAGCGTGGCTCCCCCGGCTGGTGCTGCCACCAATTTGCTCCCTCGGGCCATATCCAGTAAAAACGGTTATCTCCTTAATAGGTTTCAACTCCAGCATGTTGACTCTGCAGAAGAGAGTTTAATTAAGCTCTGCTCTGGGGCCGTAACTGGTGGCTGTGAGGGCTGTTGGGGCTGGAGCATGTGGAACCAATAGCCTCTTGTTTAAAAAGAGAGCCAGCACCCATGTGCCTCCCTGAAGCTCAGCATTGTTGCTTCCATGATTCCCCTTCTCATTTATTTGGCATAAATCATGCTCTGTCTTGTGCGTGATTCCAGGGAGGCCTCTATTTAATGGAAAGCAAATTCTGCCATGTCCTCACTGGGCTCCCGGTCTTCACTGGAGCTGAATGTATTCCTATCCCCACTAAGGGAGCTGTTGCTTTATTTATTTAATTTGTTTCTCCCAGTGGAGTAACTGTCCCTCCATCGTCCCACGAGTTCCTCCAGAGAAGATGGTTTAGTGTGTCCTGCTGGGTGTGTATCTGTAGACAGAACCTGGTGTCCTTCCAAGCTTCCTTGGAGGAGACCATGGTGAATAATCAAAAGCTTCGGGCACTTGGTGTGGAACCGTATTTAATATCTTTATTGGCAGCATTTTCCCTTCAAACATGCAAAGCAAGGCGGAACATCTCCAGTGACTCAAGAAGCTATGAATGAGTGGTGGTGGCCATGTGTATGGAAGGGCAGCGTTTGGGAGTGATTCTTGAGAAAGACATGACGCTCTGCACTTTGTAAGGCTCAGCCTTAAAGGTAGGGGTGTCTCTGCCCATGTCTGGATTTTAGTGTTGGCTTAACCACGATCACACTGGCTTCCCTTCCACCACCTGGCACTCATGGCCTGGAGGATTGTGGATAAATTGGGAAGGGTCCAGTGGAGGGTAACAAAAATGATTAGGGGACTGGAGCACATGACTTATGAGGCTGAGAGAACTAGCTGTGTTTAGTTTGCAGAAGGGAAGAAGGAGGGAGGGTTTGATAGCAGCTGTTAACTTTAACCTGACAGGGTGTTCCAGGGATGATAGAGCAAGGCTGTTCTCAGTGGTGGCAGATGACAGAACAGGGAGCAGTGGTCTCGAATTGCAGAGGGAGAGGTCTGTGATTGATGTTGGGAAAAATTTTTCTGAGAAGAGTGTTGAAGCACTGTAATGGGCTACTTATGGAGGTGCTGGATTCTCCATCCTTAGAGGCTTTTAAGGTCTGCCTTGACAAAGCCCTGGTTGGGATGGTTTAGATGGAGCTGGTCCTGCTCGGAGCAGGGGGTTGGACTAGGTATCTCCTGAGGTCCCATCTAACCCCAATCTTCTGCGATTCAGCTGTAGGAGGACAAGGAAGTTTCAGTCACCATGGCTTGTTTGCTACTCTGCCTCTCTGCTCAGTGTCAAGAAGAGGGGCAGATAATGCTGACTGTGGTGATGGAGACACCTATATAAGTAACGAAGCTGAGAACAACCTACCTCTTCTCATGTAAACACCCATCGCGTGTTGATGATTTTCTAGTATTCTAGAGGTGAAAGGTTCTGTACCCTTCCTGTTTCCCCATCCTCTACGTTGGCGGTTTTCAAACAGGGTCAGGACCCAGTACTGGGTCACAGACCCTCGGGCGCTGGGTCGCAGCACGCCCTCCTGCCCCCACTGAAAGACTGGAAGGCACTACTCAAAGATTTAATTATTGGGTCGTGAGCATAAATGATTTTTTTCAACTGGATTCTGGGAAAAAAAGTTTGAAAACCACTGCTCTACGTCATCCAAGGACTGCTTTGCAGCAGTTAAAAAAACCGAGCTACATCATAATAGGACACTTTTGTACTGATGTCAGAATAGCTGCTCAATGCCAGCACTTTTCAGCAGGCTGTATATTTAGTGTAAAGTTAGAGTATGAGATACAAGGACAGGTCAAAATGCCCAGGTGCTGGCCCAAGGCCTAGCAAAATAAGCCAAAACAGAAGGCCTGAGCTGGATAAATAGTCAAGCTGGCAGGAGTCAGGTTGCGAAAGTCTGACCTCACTGAAATTGGCAAAAAACAAATGAAACTGCAATAACAAGTATAAAGAGTGGAAAATATCTAGGTGTGGGGTCCAAGTTGAAGTCCCTTTTCCAAATCAGGGAGTATGAGAACTAAAAGTTGAGTCTCCTACATCCTAGATGAGTGTCCCATCAGGAGTGCTGTTTGGGATGGAGAGTTGTGTGTGTGTGTTTCTCTCTCTCTGCCTTGTTTGTCATAAAAAAAAATGCAGAAAGCTATGTTTTGTCCTGATGTGGACAGGGAAAAATGATTGAAGTCACACATCTTCTCTGGCTTGGAAAATTATTTCCTACCAATCTCTAAAATGTGTCCATGCACAGAGTGTGACTTGCAAACCACTTAAATTTGCCTGTAGACCAGTCAGAAGCCCCTTGCTACCAGCTCGTGTCATCTGTTGGATGCAGGGGGCAAAATCTGGTGTGATAAGACTCAGCTTGTTCCTGCATTGAAATCTGTGATGCAGCACAAGGCCTGTATAGGGAGAACCAGCCCCTAATGAAAAATGATGCTTTGGATTTTGTTAATGTCCCTCCTACACCAGCTCTTCGCCGGGTAGATGAGAGATCCTTCCACTACCCAAGTCCCTGCTCTGGCTCCATTAATGACGCCAGGGGAATTTTAAATGATTCTGTGAGATCTCAAACCAAGGTCCTGACCACTTTCAAGCATTAAAACTTCCCTGGCATTCTTCCCAGCAGCGGGCCACATTCCAATAGGAGTAATTACATTCCCTTTGCTGAAATTTCCCCCGCATTTTCAAATGGAAACATTTTATTCTTCACTCCCCCCTCCTGAAAATACCCACCGCATAATGTTGCTGTTTGCTGGTAAACAGATACCCTGTTCTGTCGCAGAGATGGCTGCACTTTTATGATGGGCGAAGGGATTTGTACACCTGCAGGATAAACTTCTGCTCTTGCAGTTGCACTCACCACGGAGGAATGGCGTATTAGGGAACAGCATTTTGGGCAGAGCCTACGAAGTGCTGAATGGAAGGCATTGCAGCATATCAAGTGTTAGTGCTATTATTTATGATGTCTCTCAACTCCACTATTAATGAATAGAGAGAGACCCCATTAGTGCCCTTGTCTTGGTAAGGAGCATTGCACTGTTGGAATTGGCAGGTCTGAGCTCTGTTCTGGGCTCTGGGAAAGCGTGTAGCCTCACGATTGAAGGGGGCGAATTAGATGTCGGGATTCCTCGGTTCTTTTCTTGACTCCATCTCTTATGTGCCACGTAGCCTTGCAGGGAAAAGTCCCTGCTCATCCATGCCTCAGTTTCCCCATCTGTACCGTGAGGTTAATACTTCCTTTGTAAGGGCTTTGAGACCCCCTGGAGAAAAGGGGCTGTGTGCATGAGTGAGCATTCTGTCTGGTGATGGTGTTTCTGTTGACATTCATATGTGGTACAATGAACCTGCTCCTGATGTCTTTCCTCTTTGGCTACGTTTACACACAGAGGGTTATTTCGATACAAGTTGTTTTGAAACAACTTGTATCGAAATAATGCCTTATTTTGAAATAAGTTAATTCGAATTAAGAAAATGTTAATTCGAATTAAGGAAAAAAGCTCAAAGCAAAATAGCATGTTCGGACAACAGTTATTTCAAAACGAGTCACCGTTGGTTCGAAACAACATGTTCTGATGGGATTGTTTCGAAACAGTTGTTTCAAAACAATG
The DNA here is from genome assembly GCA_007922195.1 of Podocnemis expansa. NCBI lineage: Eukaryota > Metazoa > Chordata > Testudines > Podocnemididae > Podocnemis > Podocnemis expansa. Next base: position 40,798,183 of record ML681963.1, read on the forward strand.
TTGTTTCGTCACCAAATGGGGTTTAAGTTGTTTTGAAACAACGGTACGTCGTGTGAATGTGGCGTTTCTTATTTCGAAACAACCTCTGTTGTTTCGAAATAAGACTGCTGTGTGAACACACCCTTTGTTTTCCCTGCCTGGAACAGGGCTGTGGGTCCATACGACTCCCCATCCAGAGGCAGCCCTAGAGGGCCCTTCACCTTCCTGAGTTCTCTCATGACTGCAGTGTGATTCTCCCACTGATCATGTCCAAAGTGAAATCAGTGTGAACCTGGAAACTAGCACAAGAAATGTGGGCCCTATGGTTGTCTGCTGCTTCTAGCCTGTGGCCAGATACAAGCTGTCAAGGCTGTTACTGCACAAGCTGTGGTGAAACGAGGAGTCTCGCATTTTTGCATTGATGAGGGAAGTATTTGTGTAATGCTTCATGCCTTTAAATTCTTTCCAAGCCTGGCTGGCATCGCATTATAAATAGCATGTTCATGGTGAGGGTTTTGATTTGAAGTTGGGAGTCCCCATTATCTTGGAGCCTGTGTGAAGGAATCTGCCCTTGGGTTTGGGACTGGCGGCTGATTTTCTGGTCCTGCTGCAGGTCCCTGCTCTAACCTCTAGACCCTACTACCCTACCAGAACCAGGATCAGGAGCCCCACTCTCCAGCCCTCCCCCTTTGTTCTGTGGGGATTTCTAGACCTGGAATCAGATGCTGTGTTTTGCCGAGTTGAGGGGCAGCTGAAATATGGTGCAGAGAGGGGATTTTGAGCCAGCCTTCCTGATGTCTGACTTCTGTGGTGAGGGGAGGATGGTGGCAATGAACAGCAGACATGCAATAGAGCTTGCAGGGCCTTGCAAGAGGGGGCAGTGCGAGGCAGAGCAGGAACCAGCAGGGAGGTGATAGTGTGTTCATGTGCTCACACACGTCTGTCTGCGCATCTTGAATGCATTGCATGATGCTGGGTTATGTGCATAGGAAATACAGCCCTTATTAAAGCAGGCTTAATCTTGCCAGATTGATGGCTCCAAGAACTGATGATCTCTAGGTTGTCACCCTGCCATGGTGCCCTGACTATATCCCAGGATGAGGCAGGGCGAGAGGAGAGAATTCAGCCTGTTGACCTGCTCCATTTTTTGGTCATTGAACCTTACAGGATGACATGATCAGAGAAGGGACCTGCATCCGCCCTCTTCAAGAGGCCAGGCAGCTGTTGTCCCTGGCATAGTCTGTTGAACTCGGTCATTCTGAGTCAGGTGGGAAATGGTTTTCCTGTCCTGTGAAAACTATGGGATCTTTCCAAAGGAAACTTCTTTTGGGACAAAAAGTCAAAAACATGGAAGATTTTCACACATTGCAAATCTGGGGAGAAAAAGTTATTGTTGGGTCAGGCCAAACAAAATCTTTTGAGCTGGTTATGACCATTCCTTCCCTGCATTTAGCTTGCATTTCAGAATGAACCATCATTTTGACCCCAAAAATGGGAATTTCATTTAGAACTTCTTCCAAATCCAAAACCTTGTTATAAGCCCCTGCCCTGTGCCCAGTCTGAACAAATCGCCATTTTCTAACAAAAATGTTAAGGCTGAAAATTCCTGTCCAACTGACTGGATGGGCTGTCCCTCTGGGGAAGTGCTGCCTCCACTCTCAGTGCTGTGAACTCAGCCCTTTAGAAAATCCCTCAACTCCTTGTCCACTGGGCTGATGGAAAACATGGCTGCACTAGTCTCTGCTTTTAGAGGCCAGAATGTGTCCCATGAATACCAGTATTGGCCAGCTGGTAACTTGAACGCCCACTTACTTGACTGAGAAGCTGGCACAGAAGTCCTGCTTCTTGTCGGGTACCCTGTGAAATGAATGGGCTTTCTTTTCATCTCCAACTTGGTGCAGCTTTGCATAGTGTGTGTATGGGGATGGTGATAGAGGGTGGTCCTGAGTGCTTAGGATATGGAGTGTGCTATCTGAGTCTCCAAAGCCCTTTACAAACACTACCAAACCTTGCAGAGGGAGTCTACACACAACCCTCAGGATGGGGAGTTCTAGGGATCTGGGAGGGGTGGGATCTGGGGCAGACCTAAGAGGGATGGGAAGCTGTGAGGCTGGAACAGACTTAGGGCACAGGGGCTGGAAGGTTTCCCTTAGCCCTGCCCTTTGATGCCCTTGTTCTCTTACAGGCTGAAGATGAGGACATTGGCGAGGTCCTCTTCCAAAGCTGCTGTATGCAGGTGCTGGGGTCGGCACACACAAGGGTCAGGAGCTGCAGGCTCAGCCTGGCTCTGAATCTGGCTGGGTGCTTTTTAAGTAGTCTTGCATTATATATGTTCTGTGCGTGGCGGCGAGGAAGCAGAAGGAACTGGCTGGGGATGGCCCGTGGGAAGATGTATTATTTAAGAGACGGTAATGTTTTTATATAGATCTCTGTATTTTAGAGCCAAGACGCACCCTCCCTGCTTCCTTCTCCTTCACACTTGGAGAATTCCGGAATTTCAATAAACCTGCCACCTTTCCCGCAAAGAAAAATCTTTGCCCTGGGAATGAGAAATCCACTCCCCCCACCCCAAAGTCTCTGGGAAATGAAACTGCCTTGGTATCCCTGTAGCAACCTAGGGACTGTGTGTGTGGTTTAATAGATATTGGGCTTAGTTCACCCCTTGGACTGGTTTTATACTGGTGTAGCTGCATTGACTACTGTGAAGTCACTCCTGCTCGACAGATCACGCTTCAGGATGCTATCTGGATTATAATCCTGACTGATGCCCATGAACCATGCTACCTGTGCAGGCCAGAGAGCTGGAAACGGGATGAGTTGGCTTCTATTCCTGGCTGTGACCTGGGGCCCATTACTTCCCCTTTCTATGCCTCTGTGCCCTCTCCCACCCTTTTGGGGCAGAGTTTCTAAAGTGCCTAGCATCACCTTGGCTGGCGCACTCTGCAGTGCTGAAATATAAAGAACTAGTACCAATGCGTTGGGCAGGGACCCTGAGATAAAATCCCTGCTCTTGCACAGAGCACCTTCACTGGTTTGTAATGTGCATGCAGAGCAGAGAGGTGTCTGTTGGTGGATTGTATCCTGAGCCCCTCCCCATAGTAGCTGCTGAGGCAACCGGTGGCTGAGAGCCCAGTGAGCCTTTGAAAATCTGAACCTTGGGTTCCTGGTACATACTTGCACTGAACCTCCTGACTATGCCCATCGCTGGGGGCTGACAAGAAGTTGGAGAGGAGGGATGTGTATGTTGGGGCATGGAGGGAGGAAGAGGGAATGCATTCCTAAAATGGAATCTACCTTGAAACGTCAGGAATCAAACCCCTGGCCCCAGCACTGCTTTCATTGGCTGGGGAGAGGAGGCCAGTTCTCTTGACTCCACACTAGTGAAAGATGGGACAGGAGGCAGGCCCTCTTCTTGGGAATCCTACCCAGTCATCCTTCCCATGGCCCTCAGCTGGGATTTCTCTCTTGCGTTGTCCAGCACCCATTGCTAACTGGCCCAGACAGGGGCTTAAGGATCAACTTGTCACTTTAATTATGAAGAGAACAGATTAGCTGTAACCTTTCCACAGCTCCGTGCTATTCATTTACATGGATCCATTAGAGTTTGAGAGAGAGAGAGACAAATTCTTTGATTCTTGGTGACCTTTTGTGCATGCATTACCTGATGCACCAGAGGCCTGTGAGGAACTAGGGTAGATCTGTCTGGTCAGAGGTTGCAAGTGGAAGCAATGGAGATGGGACTGTTATTGGGACAGCTCTGGAGCAAGCCAGCCCGTGTGGAAAGTACAGTATTTGAGACAAAGGAAAGGCACACTTGTTCACCTCCTTTTGGTGCTCTTGGCCAGTCTTGCTCAAGCTGGTCTGGCTGTACTGTCCACTGAAGCCCCATCTGCCCTGTCATGTCCTGAGCGTTGCTTTGACCTACTTTGCACATCACTTTTAGGGCATGTTGGAGCAATGACCAGCCACGTGCGGCTGTTCAAAACGCAGAACCCATTGCTATTCTGAGATAGCAGGGCTGAGGGATGGGCCAGCCCAGGCAGACTTCTTGGCACTGGGGCTTGGCTCAGCAGTGGGGGGGAGAAAAGCAGCAGAAAATGGGTTTCCAGTCACGTCTCTCTTTCAGTAATTTAAAATTCATCTTTGCTGCAGTGCAGATAGGGTCATTTGAAATGCCTCTGGAGGGGTGTTTGTGTGTGTATCTGCATGTGCATGTGCCAAAGGTTCAGGAAGACTGAAATCTTGAGCTCTTTCCTCACCTCTGTGGGAAGGTTTCTGGAAGGGTCTTCAACCAAGTGAAGAAGCAGAACTGTCACATTCTCTTTGAGTTTCCCATGGTCCAGGAAGAGGACCCTCCATGGACATCTGTATGGCTCTTGGCTGGCTGGCATCTGGGGTGGGACAATAGGAGAGGTCCAGCTAAGGAGAACTTTTGGGCCTGCTGGCTTTTCACACATTAAGCGGAGAAAGTCGGGACAGGGCTGTTTCTTGGAGTATTTTGCTGGAAGGGGTCACTCAAGGTCAGATATCAAGAAGGCTTTGAGCATGGTTCCTTTCATGTGCCATGGCCAGAAGAGTAGCTATGGCAGGTGCGAGGGGTTTCTCTCTTTCCCCTGCAGCTCTGTATTCATCCGGGAACCACCCCAGGGCTCTGGGAATTGCCTTTGGGAGCTGTTTCTTGCTGGATGCCTGGATTATTAAGATGTCATTTGCTTGCCTAGGGAAGTGGAACTTGTTCCATGGTGGGGAGTGGCTTTGGGTGCTGAAGTCAGTGATTTGCCTATTCCAGATGCAGCATCTGTACAGATGGAAATGCTTGGACACTGGCCTTTCAGTGGGCTGTTGCATTTCATTCCAACAAAAGCAGAGAGCAGGGCAAATGGCTCACCCCCCACCCCCATTCTCTTTACCTGCAATGCAGTGTCTGTGAGGATTGTAGGAACTTCAATCACCTGGACTCACCTAGAGGCCTGGACACAACATAGGACATATCTCTGAGTTCTGAACTGCATGATGCTAATGAGTTTGGTAGGCCTCAGCTGAAGTCCTAGTGGAGTAAGTTTCCATGGCATAAAACATTGTTTTCACTAGCACCACTCAGCCCAGCTGTTGGACTGGACAGGATGATCAGTAATGACTGGGCTGTAGAGTCTGAGTTGCCTTCTTATCTTTGGGGAGATGGGCCCCGCAGGGCAGAACTGAGCTGAGATACCTGGGCAAGGGAGGATGGGGAGGGCAGCAAACTGTAGACTAACCTATGAGTGCTGTGCACATAGGGGCCTGGTGGTCCCAATGGCATCAATCCATCCTGGCTCTGCCCCATTCTAAAGTATTTGACTTGAAATCAGGGAGTGCATCAAGTCATTGGTAGAGAAAAGCCCAGGCTCACGGAGTCACTCACCAAGTGGGCAGGGTCTCTCTCTGAAATGCGTCCATTTCCACCCTCTCCCCTGCCCGCAGCTCCTGCAGCATCTGCTTACTATGTGGATTAAGTGTAATTTCACTTATCTGGCTGCTGATTCTTTCAAATCTACTCCATTTATTTTAGGATGTTAGATTTTTTAATCTGGCTTTAAAATTTTAGCCGTCCATGTAGAAAATGTATATTTTCGGGCAGGATGTGTGGAGGAGTTGGGAGGGGCAGCTGTCTCCTAATGAGATACTGAAAAACATGTAGCTGTTTCTCTGCTGTCGGTATACTGGACTGTTCAAGCCAAGATGTGTGGGTTATGGGAATGGGTGAAAAGTCTGATTCTTCGCTCACCGCAGTTAAAGCTCATATTGATTTCAGTGGTAAAGGATCACAGTTAAGACCTTGGACCAGGCTACACTGGCCTCTGTGTGGTTTCTAAGTATCAAGTTAGCTCTTAGCTCTACTGTATTAGAGATACTATCATAATGTAATACGGTCCAACAGCTTGGAAAATTGCAGCTATCCTACCCTCTGGATCCCTCTGAATGCCACTCAGCTCCTATTTAAAACATTGAGTTCCCATTCCCCCCCAGATTCTCCTCATTTTCCTGCAAGGCATGTGGGATTTTAAGTCCTCAAAAAACTCTGTCTTTACAGAATGCAAAATTGCTTCCAAAGAACTACTCAAAAGAAGATTACATTTGCAAAGTCAAGCACCCAGGAGTTTGGAAATCTCAGTATGAATATTGCCCATGGTCCCTCAATTCTGTCCGTCTGTGGGTATGCAAGCATGTCCTTAATGACGTGATCACATGCTGGTCTTTTTCCCCACAGGGCCCCCTCTTATTCAGTATCTTGGATGGATGGTAGTCATCAAATGAGTAGCCATTCAGTATTTCCCCATCCTCCTTGTATTGTTCACTGCTCACTATCCAAACCTGAAGACAGAATTATTAATTAATTTCTTCATGGACTTTTCTATGGGGCTTTCATTGCAGCATCTCCAAGCTTTACAAACATGAATGCATTTATCTTGCCAACACCTATGTGAGGAGGTTTTATTATTCCCCATTCAACACATGGAGAACTGAGGCCCAGAGATTAAAGCAAAAAGTGTTAATTAGCTTTGGGTGCCCAATTGTGAGATGTGCAAGACCTGATTTTTTTTTTTTTTCTGAGTAGTTAGCATTTTATAGCAATTTGGATGTTCAGAGCAGAGCACGGTCTTAGTGGTCAGCACTTCTGCAAATTGGGACTGCATGTGTCTCAAGCTGGGTTTCCAGTAAATGGGGAACTGACTTGTCTTCTGTGAAAATATTGGGTTTACAGACTTTTCACCACCAAATGGGAACTCTCTGGCAGATTCAGGGATGAAATCCAATCCTCCAGGGCAGCATTTGGTTATCCCATCTATGAAACTGAGGCAGGGGTGCTACAGACCACAACTTTGTTTACTACACAACTGTAGCTCATTCCTGGAGAACACTTTGTCCTGTGCACCAAATGTGTGGAGCCCGGTGGAAAATACAGTGTGTGTGCATGTGGACGGGCTCTGTGTCATAAAATGGATGCACAAGAGGACTGAATGCAAGTAGCATGGGTAGCCTTAGTACTGGCACTTTACAACTTTTGGGGGCTAAACTTTGCCTACCTAGTGTTCTTTTAAAGAAGTATTTTAGATATAATCTCCTACATTTTAAAAAAAACCCTTAAAGTAAAAGCCAAAACAGAAATGTAACCATGCAGACTCCTAACATGGGTGGGTCATCAGCACGTTTGGGATCTTTAGATATACAGCATAGTTCTCTGCTACCTGTAGCAGTAGGAGTCTGTTGTTTTCTGTCTTTGCCCTAGAGTGGGATGGAGAAACACACTGTGCCAGTGGGTTTCAAAGCTCTTTAGTGGCACAGAGGAATGGAGGGATTTGGGAATAAAGTGTTTGATACTCGGATCTGGGGAGGAGCTTTCTCTAGTGGTCACAGACCCTCCTGCCCCGTCTGCCTGAGCCCCACTCCCATGTTAGTTGGACCGGGGTGCTTAACTTCCTTGGATTCCTTTGAAGATCTCAGCCTGGCACCCTCAAGTCATTGACCCCTCTATAGGAAAAGCTGGGGTGGGAGGGACAGGACAGGCAGTGAACACAGAGAGCTTTTGTGGGAATACATAGATCTTCCTCTGTTAATGAATTTGACATTTATATAGAGCTTCTTAAGCAAAGCTCCAGAGTGCTTTGGCAGCCCTCATGGGCAGAGCAGCGTATGTAGGCAGAGTGCCCTTTGTCAGGGCTCATGGGGATAGAACGTGCCAGCCATGCAGGGACGCTCCCCAGGCGGTCAGGATGGAAAGGAAGAGCAATTCTGTCCCCTGCTGCAAGAGCCAGAGAGAGACCAGTCCAATGGGATCTTGGTGGTGACAGTAGCGCAAGCACCTGCCTCCCTGGTGGAAAGCACCATGGGTTCAGGGCTGTGGTCATGTTTTAATCTGAGGTACAGCAGCTGTGACTGCATGATATCCCCAGCATTGTATTGGGCCACTGCTAAATCGGGGGAAATGGCTTTTCATTGAGGCACTGACACCATGTCCTGCAACAGGCAACTGCTTTCCAGGCATCAGTAGGATTAGACCCACAGGGGTAGAAGGGACTGTGAGGGTCAACTTGTCTAACTCCCTGCCAAGAGGCAGGACTTGTTTTATTTAAACTATGCAAGACAGGTGGCCATCCTGCCTCCTTTTGGAAACCTCCAAGAAGGAGCAGGGTCCCTTCTCACTGTTCTATCTAGTTGTGGCACCTGGATGGCTCCTTTACCATCATTTCCGAACACCTCACGCATCTTACTCTATTATCTTCACACACCCCTGTGAGATAGGGCAGACTGTTATCTCCACTTTACTCTGGGAAACTGAGGCTTATAGGCCAGGCTCACACAGGGAGCCAGTGACAGAGAAAGGACTTGAAAGGAGGTCTGTCAAGTCCTAGGTTACTGCCCTAGGCACTGGACCATCCAGTCTGGCTTGTGCTCTCTCGCAGGCCTGAGGGTGCAGGTCAGAAGCCCAGCAAGTTTCCTTATCCAAGGTGTTGTTCGATGTGATGTTTTTCCCACCTGGCAGATGAGGTTGGATGCCATTTGATCTGTTCATGCATGTGCGCAGCCTCCATTACCACAGCCTCCCAGTGAGGCCATGCAAGCATTTGAAGATAAACATTACATGGCCATCATCATCTATCTCTCCTCCTTCCCAGCCTGTGGAAGAAGGTGCACGGTTAGTTTCCATGTGAGACAATAGCTTTCAGAAGCAAAGGAATGCAGGGGGGACCATGCTCTGCCCCAACTAACAATGAGGTCCACGTTGCCTCCCCCAACCAGCGCCTCCCCTCTTGATGACCAGCTGTTGTGGGAATCTGTGACCATGGAGGTGTGTCTCAGGCACCCGGGGCTGATCCCGTGGAGGGGTTCGTGTTCCAAGGCAGATGCCATGAAGTTGGTAGTGGGTTTGGTGGTAGATATGAGCACCAGGAGGATAGAGACCCACGCTGTTGAACAGCCAGGCTGCTGTGTCTTATACTTTGCTAGAGCTATTTCAGGAAGTTAAAGCTTTCTTCCTAGATGGAATTGTGGTGATTGAACCTGGAGGTGAGGGATGTGTGGGGCACTCGAGAGTGGTCTCTGCTTGGGAGGGTGGGGCCAGATTTTCAGGGCTGGGGCCAGGTTTATTGCGATTGCAGAGAGAACCCTAAGGCTGGACCCAGTTTAATGCCCTTACTAGTATGCATGGAGGGTGATGTTGATACAGGAGGTCAGTTCTCTCTTTCACTAGCATCACCTGGCCCAGTGGCTGGCTACTCTGTACCCAGGTGCTGGTTTGAGCTCAGCATCTGATCTGTACGCCATAGCAGTGGCTGTGAACTCTAGCTCCCCTCTTCCCCAGCCACCTCACTTCATCTGTCCTCCCAAGTGCAGCTGACAATAGCTCCACAGTTGAAAGCCAGACCATAAATATTTGACGGTCCTGGCATCCCACTCACTGAAGGGATATTACCGTCTGATGGCTTTTTAGGTGATGTCTGTCCTGAGGCTGTCGGCAGTATAACGAGATCTCAACAGGAAACTTGTCCCAGTTCTACACCATAAAGATTAATCAAAACAAGCTGATGGGAGCAGCAGAGCTGGGGGGATGAGGGAGGTGGGGACTCTGCAGCAATAATTTTTATTTTCCTGGTGTGCTGCTCTGAAGGCAGATAACTTGGAAGGAATGGCCAAGTGGAATGAGTATCACATGGAGAGGTGCTAAAGCCCAAAGGGCCATGGGGAAGAGAGCCCTGCTGCATTGCCAGCTCTGAGCATCCAAACATCATGATCCAGGCCCCAAGAAATCCTGAAATTGTCTTAAAAACCATGAAATTTTATTTATTTTTAAAATTTTGCTTCCGAGCCTTTTGAGGGGTTCGCATTTTCCAGCTCTTCCCTTCAGCCTTGAGGGCTAGAACCATTTTATTTAAATGAAAACTGAGCATCTACCATAATCACATGACTCCAGGAGCTGGGGCTTTAAGGAAAAACGCCAGGGGACAGGAGTCCCATGGTGCAGTTGCAAATGCTGGCAATACTGGAGTTGGGGATGGTGTGTTGGCATGGCTGGACAGTTGCAAACCAAAGGAGAGTGGGAGTGAGATCTCAGTTTGTCCTGGAGCTTGTATTCTTGTTTTTTGTCCTGTGGTTGCATCCAGAGGCCTAAAGGAAGATCAGGGCCCCGTGGTGCTAAAGTGATTCTCAACCACTGTGTCAGGACACTGGATGGATTTGGCCTGCAGGGGGTGGGCTGCTGTGTCCTATAGGCAACTGTGTTCTGACCTACTAAAGGCTGAGACTCACTGTGCTAGAACAAAGCATACAAAGTCCTTGCCAAACAGCTCTTAGTGCATTTGAACCTGGCAAAATGTGATGGTCTAAAACTTTAGATATGGAAGCCCTCTGTGTAGGCCACAGTTGGGCAAGTTGCCCCTCCTTACAAATGCTACAACCTGGAGAACCTGCCTCAGAACTGAGAGAGAAGTTTGGTCTCCACAGCTCCATCAATCTTTCCCCCTTTGGCAGAGGCTGCCAGCCAGGGGACCTTGTTAATTGCTGGTTTGTATGAAGGGATCCTTTGGCTTTGACCAAAGTGGAGGGAGTTCCTACAGAAAATTCTTTCCTGGGTGTCTGCCAACATGCTCAGGGTCTAACTATAGTCAGATGTGGGGTCAGGAAGGAATTCCACCGGATCAGATTGGCAGAGACCCTGGGCTTTTTTTTTTTTTTTGCTTTCCTCTTCAGCTGGGGGCATGGGTCACTTGCAGGTTTAAACTAGTGTATATGCTGAATTCTTTGTAGCTTGAAGTCTTTAAACCCACATCTGAGTATTGCACTAACTCAGCCTGAGGCATCAGAGTCTATTCCAGGAGAGGGTGCGAGGTTCTGTGGCCTGCATTGTGGAGGAGGTCAGATGAAATGATCATACTGGTCCCTTCTGATCTTACAGTCTATGAGTCTCTGACAACCCTCTAACGCATGTCACTTACCAGACACGAAAAGCCACCAGCTCACTAGTTGTGTCCAGTGGGGGTTGGAGGTGAGATGCTGACCAAGAAGTGAAGACCGCATTTCACTCTCCTAGTTTCCTGAGTTTGCAAGTGGGATGGTTATAGGCAGAAATCAGGTCAGGGAGCTGGTGAGTTGGGGAGGGCCTGTGGGCTGTACATGGATACCTCTGTTTTCTGCTGTCTGTAACTAGAGATGTCACTGGGAGGAAGGAGAGCACGTGAACTGGAATGATGCTTGAATGAATCCAAGACCTTGGCTCCAGTCCAGTGGAAAAACCCAGGGCTGCCAGGTATTTGTTGATGGAACAGGATTATTTTATACAGCTCCAGCAAAGCTTTAATCTGCAGCTGGGAGTCTTATCAGGGCAGAAAGTTCCCTTTTTTGGTTTTAGGTGGGAGTGACCCAAGACGGGGAGCTGAGCACAGGAGGGAGTGAAGAGCATGGCAGCTGGGGGCAGGAGCAAAAAAATAATGAGATCAACAGCCCAGGAGGACAGGTTTCATTCAAACCCCCAGCCAATGAGGCAGGCAGGTATTGGGGGACGGACACCGAGGTTCTATTCCTGTGTGATCTCATTCAAATAATTTAACTGTTCTGTGCCTCAGTTTCTCATCTGTGATATGGGGATAATGACACTCTATCCAACATCCCCTCTTTGTCTGACTGGTCAGTTTACAAAGTAACTTCCTTGGGGCAAGGACCTTCAGATGATACACAGCACCTAGTGCAATGGGGCCCCTGATCTCAGCTGAGGTCCCCAAGAACAACTGTAATGGATGAAATAGGTCTGTCCACTGAGGTACAGTCACTTGGAGGTTTCTTTGCTGGGTGGTGCCCCATTTTGGTGGGCTGAGCTGCAGCAGTGTTTATGGTATATTGGACGATGTGAGTGGTGGGTGGGAGCCAAAGCAGACTGGATAAATTAAAACTGGATTGTAATGTATTGCATGGGTGGCAGTTCATTTGACTGTATATTAGTCATATTACAGTAGCAAAGTTTTCCCCCAGCCTTCAGAAGGTGCTGAATAGACCCACAGGAGGAGATAGCCCTGTACAGTCTAGCCGCAGAAGACAGACAAAGGTGGATGGGGAAACAGCGGCACAGAAAGGGGAGCTGACTTGCTCAAGGCCCTCAGCAGATCAGTGGCAGAATCCTGGGCCTTCCCTTCTAGATCTCACTGCTTCCCCCCCCAAATCCTGCAATGATTAAATACAGCTGCCTGTGAGGCTGGGTGTTGTGCCTTCCGGGAATGCAGCAGAAGGAGCTAAAGGCCTAAATGGTGCCCCACCAGTCTGAACTAAAGTGACCTCCACCGTGGGCAAGGGGTGGACTTGCTTGTGGCTCTGAGGCTTCAGTGATTCATGCAAGGTCAAGTCACGTCTCCCCACTCTCATGACCTGCTGTTGCGATATGATCGAAGCAGCAGGTACGGACGGGCCCGGTGAGCAGAGCAGAGCAAATGGCGCTTACTCACACTCGTTTGTCAGCAGCTGACTCCCTCGAGCTTTACCTAGTGCCCCCAAGCGACCAGGCGTTGGGTTAAAAGCACAATTGCTGTTAGGTGAAGGGTTTAGTATGTGGAATGGGCTCCAATTAGGGGCAACACTTGAATGAAAACTCAGGTTAATTTTGCAGTGAAGACAAGCCCTGGCTGGGAGGGCCCCCCCTTGGTGTGCTGTGGCTCCTCTCATCCTTCCCTCACACCTTTGGGTAACTGGCAGCCGGTAACAGAAGGACCTTTACTTTCAATGGAGTTTCATCCAAACCACACCCTTTGTAGATCATCCTGTCTCAGTCTAGGTGCAGCTGGGGCATGATGCAACATTACCCTATACCTCAGACCTCCGCTCAGGGATTTCCCTAACACCTCCTCCCCAAGTTGTCACCTCGTAACAGTTTTATACTAGTTTAGTGAGCACCCCAATACCCCCCTACACCTCCTCCTGCACCCCCCTCATTTCAAGTCCTGGGAAAGCTGGTGTGCTCCGCTTACAGCTGTGCCATGAGGGTACCAATGTTTCCTCCAGGCTTGGGGCATCTGCTGGTATGAATGGTGACGTGAAGTGTGTGGCAATGGAGGGTCCTCACATAATGATGATCATATTACAGCTAGCCAGGCAAGCCTGTGCAACGATGACCCCAGCATGTAACCCCTTCCTTGGCTGAGGGTCCCTGCCTCTCTCTCCTTTCAAAGCAGTGTCATGGCTGGTGAGACACCGGTGTAACAGCCTGGCACAGGGGAGCCCTCCATAGGCCATTTTTGCCAAGGGCCCTCACCTCCCCCCTCTCCCCCCAGTTGAGGGGGTTTGGCTGCCATGGTCACAGCATGTCTTGTAAACTTGGTTGTCTCCTCTGCCCTTGCTGCTCCTCTGCTTGGGGATCTCTATGGATGGGTCCCATAACCACTGTGGCTGATTTGCTGAACTAGAGGCATCCTCTTTTCTGTCTCTTTGTGTGAGCTTTGGAGCCCCCAATCCCAAGCTGGCCTGGCATGGGCAGTGCAGGGATCATTAGTCTTTCATGACTTCTTGGGTGTTTATTCCAGTGCCCTCCGCCGCCTGGATCAGAGGCTGTAGCGGCTGACAGAGGAGCGAGGAGCAGAAGAAATTCTTTGGGGGAATCTGGGCCCTGAATTCTTTGAGTTATAAAAATAAACCTGCAGCAAGAGAAGTTTTTAAACAATCTTCCATTAAAAGTATATGCCCAGGCCCCCTCCAACTGCCAGTTACTTGGTTGTTTTGATCCCAGAGCTCAGGCATTGTGTTGCAGTCTACAAGCACCCTCCTCTCTTTGGGGGCTGCAGGAGCACTGGTTGAGTTGTTCCTAGAGCCAGATGGCTTTCTTGAAGGGGAGTGGGACAGACTTAAGCCTGTTTTTGTGCCATGAGACAGGAGCTGATGGAGGGCAGTTTCAACTGTGCTCCAGCAGGAAAGTGATAGGGGATTTCCCTCCTCCTCTTGCAGCTCTTTTAGGACACCATCCACTGCTCTAGCTTAGCAGGGGCCCCTCTGCTTTAGAATCCCAGAGTATAAGCTCTTTTGGTCCTGGACCATCTTGTTGTACAGCTCCTAGTGCAGTGGATTGCTGGCCCATGACTGTGGCACTAGTCCTTGGTGCTACTGCAAGCCAAATATTAATACTGACTTTGGGTAATGATCATTTGTGAAGGATGGTTTGAAATCTGGAGGCTGGGATCCCACAGTAAGGATGCTCCTTCAGTACTGGGGACCACCTCTTTCAATGCAGGGGATCTGTCTTGTTTGTAGCCCAGTGCTGCAGGGACTCCTGATTTTAGCTCAGGAGGGGCCTGGTTCAGTTCTTGGGATGGCAGCCTCCTCACCAGCTTATGGTTAGCTGAGCACCAGTGCATGCTGGCCGAATGGAAGGGAAGGGCAGTGTGGCTCCAGGAAATATTGTGCTCTGCACAGAAATCAGCTGCTTCTACTCTGGGTGTTTGGGATGTCCAGCAAGATGTCAGGTCAGACTGGGATGAGGGTGATTGGAGCTGAGCCCACTTTGGATGTGGCATCCCTGCAGTCTCAGATCAAACTCTGTGCTCATGTTTCATCCTCACACCCACCCTGTCAGTCTGGTAGATGCTAACCCTGTTTTACAGATGGGTCATCTGAGGCCTGGAGAGCAGAAGTCACTTGCCCTGAGGAGCTGATGTTAGGATTGGAACTCCCTAATCATAACCCTAACCCCCTGATCCTGTGGCCCTTGACTTTTCCCATTTCAAACACACCATAAAGTTTAAGGCCAGAACTACTGGATGGTCTAATCTGCACTGGTATAGCATGGGCCAGTCGGTGTCACCTAGATACCCCTGTATTAAGCCCAGTAACTTGGGTAAACTAAAGTGCCATGACCAGACAGCAAGTGAGACCAAGAGTGCCTGGGGTCCCTGGTGTGGCAAGGTGTTGATTAAGTGAACTGTGCCCAGGGGATGCCTGCAGGAGAGTCACACTCCATGCTCCACAGGAAGCAAACCGCCTCCTTCCTAAGGGCCCTCCCATCTGATCTGGGGGGAAATTCCTTTTCGACCCTGAATCTTGTGATCAGTGCAACCCAGAGTGTGCAAGATAATGTAGAAAGTGGATTTTTTCTGGGCCACATCAGAGCACCAGCCTGCCCTGGCTCAGTCCTTGATCTCAAAGCACTGTAAACCATGCTCAGTGGGGGGAATATGGGCTCCTGGACTTGAGCCTGCACATCACCTCAAAGGTTTTATTGGCTCTGTCACCAGAGCTGCCTTTGAAGTTGCTTTTGGATTTTTCCTTCCTGCCCTCAGCATGGCCGGAGGTTGTGGGGCTTGGCAGTCACACAGACAGGAAGCGAGGCAGGAGGTGTGGATGACATAGCCCAGGACTTTTACCTTTTCTGCTTCAAATACTAGCAAACTGGTGGGGCCCTGGTGCAACCCTGTAAATTTCATCCGCTGGGAGATGAAAGGGACTCTGTCTCGCTAGGGGAGAGGTGAAGCAGGGCTAGGAGGTGTTCACTGACATCTGCTACTGCTGTGCTCGTGTAGGATGAATCCAGTGCATGCAGGCTGTGGCCTGGGGTTCTGGCTTCCACCAGCTCCTGAATGTTGGGAGGGGCTTGGGTGGAATGAGTTTGTCAGGCCTCAGGCCAGTGTGAGGTTGCAGCATTGTGGTGGAACTTGGAGCAGGCTCAGCCAAATCCTCCCCTCTGGTGTTGGTTCAGAGGGGCCTGTCTGTGGCCTGCCACTAAAGGCACTGAAATATTCAAGTTGTTCCAGGCTAGTTGCTGAAAATGCTGCAGGGGACCCTCCTTCCATATGAAGGTTAGTCTGGTGCTGGGTCTGGCCCTAACATGATACACGATTCCATCCTGAGGGATGGAAAAATGTCAGCCCACAGAAGACAGCAGACTAATGCTTCATGGAGGGAAATCTCTGGCCTCTGTTCCAATATGTGCACCCTGAGTTCTCTCTCTGTAATTAACTTCAGCAGTCCTACACAAGACTACATATATGGTTTCCACTCTGCCTCCTTTTTTGCTCGGTCTTCCTGGCTGTTTCTACCACCTCCTCTTTCTTCCTTTGTGCACCTCAAGCTCCAGAAAGGGTTAAAGGGGTTCCTTTTGCTGTCTCCAGACTCCATGGCCCCAGGACACTCTCCTAGAGAACCAATTGTGCCCTGTGGAGCCTGATGAACTGCTTCTGGTCTGAGCTATCCATAAGAGTTACAGAAATCCCTTTCCCCACCCCTGATTTTTGTGGCCTGCCTGGATTCTTACAGGATGTTCTTATCCCAGCTGGGAGGAAGCTGTGATTGTGCTGCAGGTGAGAGACTCTCCATCCTGTCATCTGTCCAAGCAAAACTGAAGGAACTATACTAAACCCTGCACCCCAGTGAACTGGAAGCATGGCATGTCCGTGCACCCACCAATAACGTTGCCTCAGGGAAAAAGTGATCCCTCCAGTGGGCTCATCTCTCTATCTTGCAGAGCACTAATTGAGGCCTAATCACCGATGACTAGTTGCTGATATTGGCGAATGCCTTGTAGAGTTTCTTGCGCTGCTGTTCAGAATCCGTCTGCAGCCCCAGCTGACTTCTTTCCTGTGTGCTCCCGCTTGGTAGCAGACGGCGCTTCCCTTGCCCCCACCCTCGGAGCAGTGCGTGACAGCCCTTGTGCAAAGCAAAAGCAGCAAGAGTCCTGTGGCACTTTATAGACTAACAGATTTCTTCAAGCATAAGCTTTCGTGGGCTACAATCCACTTTGTCAGAGGCATGAAGTGGAAATTACAGTGGAGAGGTATATATACACATGTCAGAATGGAGGAGAGCAAGTGTTAGCAAAGTCAGTTCAGAGAACAGATGGGGCCCATTCTCATTGACTTTGCCAACACTTGCCCTCGTCCATTCTGGCATATGTATATATACCTCTCCACTGTAGTTTCCACTTCATGCCTCTGACAAAGTGGGTTGTAGCCCACGAAAGCTTATGCTCGAAGAAATCTGTTAGTCTGTAACAATGTTCCCTCTAATTATTTGTGGGCTGTGTGCACAAAAAAATTTCTTTGTGAGCACCATTATTAGCACTATTGAATTTTTTTGTGTGCACTTTATTTTGTTGTATGCACCAGGTTTCATGTCTTGTGTACACATGCACATGCACACAGCTTAGAGGGAACAGTCGTCTGTAAGGTGTCACAGGACTCTTGCTGCTTTTGCTATACACAGACTAACATGGCTACCCCTCTGGAAAACTTGTGCAAAGCACTTTCCAGCAATTAACCAGCCCACACACAGCCCACACCTGAGTGTGGGTTGTCACATTATCCATCTGTAATGGAAGGGAACCTGAGGCATGGAGCAGTTAAAATCAAATGAAGTCAGTGGCCAAGCTTGGGATAGAGTCCAGGAGTCCAGACACCCAGTTTTCTGCTTGTTCTCCTATCAGCATGGCATGCTGGAGTTTGTAGTTCATTGTTGGCGGTACTGGTGTGTGTTTCCTTTCTGGCCTGTTGCCAAAACAGAATCTGAGGTTTATTAAAAAATCTTGGCTTCATGAAATGAGATCTTTGCTCTTGCTTTGTGTTGACTGGCTTTCACTGCACCCCTTATGCTTTAGCAGAAGATATCCAGTCTCTGTGCCCCTGGCTTCATTCCCTGGCTGGCCAGGTGTGGCCATCATGGAGCACACTGGTTCTGTGACCACACCATGGATGTGAGATTTTTGTCATGTTTATGACCTCAACCCTGCCATCCCCCTGGGCTGCCGCTATCCGTTGAGTGGCAAGAGTTAATTCTCAGCCAGGGACAAGTGAGGACAAGGTATTTGTGTCTGTGTGGGTTGGAATCAAGAGGATTGACTGGAAGGCCTGCAGACACTAAGGAAGCCATGCTGGTTGGATCTTAAACACTGAACACGTCCTGGCTGCACATGAACACAGCATGGTTGGAGCAAGAGATTGAGGACAGGCAGTTGAGCACAGGTGATGCTGGGAGCAATGGAGAGAGCATAGCTCTTAGGCTGTGGTACCTATCAACATGCACTTTGTTTCAAGAGCATCTTGCCCATGTTAACCTAAGGCAGGGATTCACAACATGGCTGGGAGGATTCCCAGCTGCATGCAACACGCCAAGGCTGCCCCGGCAGTACCTACGTCTTTCTTCCGGCAGCCCCACATCTTTCTTCCACCAGCACCAGTCCTGTGTCTCTTCTGCCCTCCACCAGCTCTGGCTTGCCTGGCACCTGATTCTCCTCCTCCTCCCCCTGAGTACCACACTCATCTGTTGAAGAAAGGGGGACCCCATAACCACCAGAACCCACTGCCTGGCCAGGCCTGGGGCCATGCAGCATTTTCTCTGCCTTGAGCCAATGTCTTGGCCTGTCAGTGGGCAGAAGATTTAAAAACACCCTGCCCTGGCCAGGCTGGAGCTCTCTGGCATGTGCAGGTGAACAGAGCAGCCTGCTGGTATTAGCTGGGCTCACAAAGGTTGTCAGTGTCAGAGCCCATTGCTCCCTGCTGATGCAGCTCTCTGGTGTTGGGAGGCCTTTCGACAGCAGGCTGCTGGACAATGACTCTCACCCTTGTGTTGTGACACACTTTTGTGTTGTGACAGTGATCGAGAACCACTGACCCAAGGATTCTTGGATGCTCCAGTCCACAGGATGAAGAAATGCTACCTTGCTTTGAGAAGGCCGCTTGGTCTTTGCACATACTGAGGTGCTCTGTGCTCTGCCAAGGGCCAGTCTCACCTAGTAATCTGACTTCAGCTGGACTCGCTGCAGGGAGCTGCAGAGAGAGGACAGGGTTCCTGACTCATGAAGGCCCAGTTCTGGAATTGATGAGGCTGCGGACCTGCCCTCGTGGAAAAACCTGGATCTGGGGGGTCAGGGTGGCCCACGGGGGTTGTTGTTCAAAGGTTGGGACATAGCCTGTGCCTGTTTGTTAGTGATGAGTGGGCAGGGACAGATTTGACTGGAGGGGTCCCCCTTGCTTGGTGAAACAGGATCAGGGTGCCAAGGTGTTTCCTTCATCCCACTCGGAGCTGTGAGTCCAGAAGTGGCCAGTTGAGTGAGTTCAACATTTCTGCTGCCCAGGGAGTTAATGGGAAAATCTGTCACCCAGCCCACTTAATTGGCTGTTTCTGTTTGTGATGGAGCTGAATTGGTTTGGGTGCGGGGTGGTAATTCTGCTGCTTGGAAAGCAGCAAGTAGGAGCTGGAGAGAGGGTGGCATGCGGGCAGGTGGCATGTTCTTTCACCGTCTGGCTCAGCTGTCCAGGCTGTGAGCCTGGCTGCCTGCCAGCCATTCTTCCCTCAGATTTCCCGCCAGTGCAGGTGGAGAGCCAGCGCAGATCGGCTGCAGACATTTTCCATCCCTTGGCTCTGTAATGCTGCCGTGTACAGGTCTGGCTGGCATGGTAGTGCAAGCAGCCCTGTCTCCCTTACTTGCCCATCCATAGGGCTGCCATGACTGCCTCTGGGCTGGGTGAGTTTAGGGGGAAAAGGCTGGAATGGCTATGGTCTGAGAGAGCTAGAAGAAGGGAAAACAAATGCATTCCCTAGGGCAGCTGAGATATGTTTGCCTTACTGCTGAACCCACAGCAGAGCGGGCATGCACTATGTAATGGAAAACCCAGTCCCCTTTGCACAGCAAGCCACTTTCTAGCGCTTAGATGGCAACATGGGGAATATTTTTGTGCTTGTGTCACATGGGGCTGATAAGTCATGTTGTGTATATTATGGTTGCACCTAGAGGCCTCATTGCACCACGTGATGTACGGGAACATAGTGAGGTACAGCGCCTGCCCTAAAGACCTGGAAGGGTGAGGAGACAAAGGATTGGAGAGAAGAAGTATCATTGTGTCCACTGCTCAGATAAGGAACCGAGGCACTGAGTGATTAAGTGACTTGCCCAGGGTGGCATGGGGAGTCTCAGGCGTGGCTGGAAATTGAACGCAGCTATTTTGTGTCTTTGGCTGGTGCCTGGGATAGCTGGGAAATGCATGGCAATATTAACCTGGTCTGCAGCATCACTGATGCATGCTGCATGCACAGATGTGATGGGAAGCTGCCAAAAGCAGGGTGCTGCCCAAGACGTGGAGTAGGGGTTCTGTGTATTGGATGTGAGGGCCTGGGGATAGGGGGCTCTGATTGCAGGGCACCTCCATGGGAGAGAAATGCACTGTGTAAAGGGGCTGGGAAGGTGGTTCTTGCCACCTGTTAGGAGACAGAACTGGCTTGGTGTGTCCTTTCTGTTTTCAGGGGCCCAACATTGCCAGTTCTCTGCTCACGGTGCATTCTGCTTGTCCTTCATTTCCATAACTCTTGTCCTTTCCTTGGTCTCCCTCAGTCCCCCCAACCCCCCTGTGCTGTTGAATTACGCTTGTTGCCATGGGAACAATGTTAGTGAAGCAAGAGATGCTCTGTGACATTCCCAGGTGCCTTGTGGAGCTGCGTCTCAAATGGCTTTGAAATGCTGCACCCCAGCGTGTGAAACGAGGGCTCTTGTGCTGTGGATGGGGTCATGTGGGTGTGTGTGGTTCTGTCTCTCCAGGCCAGAGACCCCACCCCAGGTACGTGGGAGTTGGGTAGTTACATGGAAGTTGGTTTTTGAGGGGATAGTCCTTCCAGTTCACAGTTCAGTATGGTTATCAGGCAGATCCTGAACTCAGCAGCCCAGTGCCCCAATTCCCCACTTTTATCCTGCAGCAAGCACTGCTCATGCCCCACTGCCTGGCATCTCTGCGCCCGCTCTGGTTTCATCCCCCCCTTCCCTTTGCTTGCAGTGCTGATTATCTTTCTTTAGAGGCAGCGGACTTTATTCCTGTATTTGCAGACAAGCTGTTCTAATTTGACTTCAGGCTTCCCATGGTTTGAGCCTGTAAACTGCTCTGATTTGCTGTTACTTTATGACCTGATCCTATGTTTTACACCCCCTTGCATTTAGTTTCATTCCTTTCTGTAAGTTCACCCATCTTCGAAGCATCTGAGGAAGTGGGATCTTCTCCCACGAAAGCTCATGTAAAAAATAAATCTGTTAGTCTTAAAGTGCCACACAACTGCTTGTTGTTTTTTTACTGGACTAGACTAACACGGCTATCCCTTTTGAAATTGACAAGCTGTTCTAAGTCACTGAAGGCAAACACCTCAGTGAATTCCTTCCCTGTATCCTGTGTGAGCTGCAGAGCCCATCAAAGAATGAGCCTTGTGTCAGGAATTAAAAGTAAAGCTGGGTTGTGTTTCTATTTGGGAGCAGGTGTGAATCTTGCATGTGTGTTTTGTGGATGCAGCATTTTCATGTGTGTATTATGCACTTTGTGTGATGCACCGTTTGCATTGTCCCTATGTCTTGCACATATGTGCACAATGTATTTTGTGTGCCTGGGTATTTTACGGACATCCTGCATTGTGTAGCATGGGGTGTTTTGTGTGTATGTGCAATGTGTATTTTGCATGCGTTGTGTGTGTATTTTATGTGTTTGTGGTTGAAACCATGTCCTCCACCTCAAACTCTGAAAATATGTCATGCTGCCTTGTGAGCCCTGGTCTCTGTTTGGTGACCCATCCCAAACCACTCTTGGCAGTGCCCAGGCATTAGGAGCTCACTCTGCCACACCAGTTTGCCTGGAGATGGTAAAGTGCTGTGGTGGAGTGAGCTTTTGAGAAATAGCTACGATTCATTGTCCTCCTTGCTGTAATCTGGTTCATTTGATTGGTTCTTCACTGTTTGCCCACTTGACTTTAATTTGGGTCTGACTTGCCTTACTCAAAGAACGCACTTTCGTTTAATCAATAGCTCTCAGCTTTTTTTTCCCCTCTCCTTCTCCAGGATGTTGAGTTGTTGATGAAAGATGAGCTGCTCCTCACCCTACACTGGGGTGGCACTTGTGGGGGGACCCAGCTGGGGAGATCTGACAGCTCCAGGTTACATGTCTTAATGAGAATAGGCCGAGCAGTGCTTTGGAGCCCAGCCCCAGTTGGTAAGGGCATGCAGGTCACTGACCTTGGCACAGATTACTCCCAGTGACTGTGGAAGATACCCATTTGAGGCAGAGGCCTCCAAGAGAGCCTATGAGGGTATCCTCAGCTTCTTTAAAACAGTGGCCAGAGGCCCAAAGAGATGCTATGTCCCCTAAGTCCTAAAGATGCCCAAACAGATGCCTTCCTCTTTTAAAGGCACAGTGCCCTATGATCTTAGGGACTACTCAACAGATGGTTGGGCAAACAGTCTGTGCCAGGTCCCTGTGTTTCACACAGCTGGGCCATTTCCTTGCGAGGGACTATTTCTGTGCTACTCAATGCCCGTGGAGGAGGGAGATTCTGGCTTTCTCCCTGCTAGACTAATCACTGGTGATGCTCATGAAACCCACAAGCAAACCTGAGGTTGTCATGCCAGCTGCTTTGTTCTGGATCTCAAGGATAGCCAGTGTTGCACATATCACCCTTTACATGTGTGGATTCAGCTTTCCAGGTGGTGAGCTGGTTGGGTATCAGCGTATCCAGGGCAGCAAATGAGGTACAGAGGGATTGAAGGTTTATAGAAAGCTTGGCGTATGGCAAGGGCACTGGGATGGGGCTTGGGATTGCTGATCCCAGTCCCTGGCACTGCCACTGATTACATGGGTGATCTTAGGCCAGTCCCTAGAGCTCTACGCCTCAGTTTCCCCTCTGTTGCTGGGGATCCTTCATTCTTTCTCCAGCTCTTCACATTTAGACTGAAAGCTCTTTCGAAGCAGGGAGTGACTTTTCACCTGGCACAATGGGGCCCTGGGTTTAGTCAGAGTCTCTAGATGCTGTTGTTAAAGAAATAAGGAAAGAATTGGTTCCTCCAGTTTCCCCTGTGGGGCAGCTGTTGTCCAAGATGAGGACTTGGGAACTCACAGATCTCAGTCCAGGTCTCTGACTGCTAACCAATGCTCCTTTCTTGATCCACATTAACCCTGGCTTTCTCTGGTTTGTTGTGGGACCCAGCTTCAATGTTGACCCACAAAGCAGACATTTGTCTACCTTGCCCACTCTGTGCCTCTCTTGAGGACCACAGACAGACTTCTCATTTCATACATGGCCTCTCAGCCACTATTTTACCGGCTCCTGTATGATCTCCCCACCCACCTCTGTTTCCTCGGGGGGGCTCTGTGTGCAGTGAAGTGTGTGCTGCCAGGGACCCAGAATTTCTCGTAGAGTCACAGATCCGAGACTGGAACGGACCATTGTGGTCCCCAGTCTGATCTCCTGCATAGCACTGGCTGTAGATTGCCCCCAAAACTTCAGTGGAGTTGCATTGGCAGGGTTGAATCAAAGCTTGTGTATCTGTGTGTCCTATGTGATGCTGCAGGCTCTGCCATTTGAACTAGGAAGAGGAGAGGTGCTGGGTAAGGCTTACTGGATGTCTCCTCCCTCTGTGCCCAGTTCTTGCAACCTGGGCCCCCTCTTTTGGCTGAGCTGGTAGGAGCTGGGCTGAGGAGCTCACACTTGGACCTCTCAGAGTGCTGGGGTGAGTCTGAGCTCAGAGCTCCCAGCTGGCCACTGCCTCTCCAAAGCTGTGAGGAGTCAGTCTGAGCTACATGCAGCTGGGAGCCAAGGTCCTGGGGATCCTGGACGCCTGGGTTCTTTTCCTGGCTCTGCCACTTAATTGCAGTCTGACCTCAGGAAAGCCTCTTCTCCGCTCAGTGCCTGATGTGTAAAATGGGGGATGATGCCCCACCTGGGTGGCTCTGTTAACTCAGGTGGTTGGAGTTCTTTGGATTCTCAGTATCCAATGACTGTGTCCCCAGCCATCCATCTGCTGCTGTGATGGACAGCTGGACCATACCCACTGGGTGCTGAGGCTGATCAAAATGATGGTTTTAGAAAAGTAACCAAGGCATGGTGGTCTTCTGCTCTCCAAGGCCCATATGTGGAAGCATGTCCAGTGTAGTGGGTGGTGAGGGTATGTTTCTGTAGGGGGAAAATAGAACGGCCGTGCAAGGTCAGATAATGGTGCATCTAGCCCAACATCCTGTCCTCCGACAGTGGCAAATACAAGGTGCTTCAGAGGGAATGAATGGAACAGGTAATCAGTGAGTGATTCCTCCCCCCACCACCTGCAGTGGATAGCCCAGCCGCAGAGGCTGCTCTTTACTTCCCATTCCCACCTCTCTTCTAGTGACGGGAAGGCCCCAAGGGACTGTAGTCACATGGGTTGGGAAGCTTTGTCGGGAATCGCATTAACAGGATTCATGCCACCAGACTTCATTGGAGATGGGATTAAGTTGGCACCGCTGGCATTTGTGGACACTAATTGGATAAAAGGCATTTTTCCTTTCTGTTAATATAGCAATGGAGAAGGGGCTGGCTGTGGTGGGTTGGCCGACAATGCCTTCCCTGCTGGGATCAGCCCCCAGTGCTTTCAAATTGTTCCTCCTGGGTGCTCGCCCACTCTAGGGAGGTTGAGGGAGGTGTCTTCATGATGGCTAGGCGGGCCAGCTCCCATGTGTTCTGGACCAGTGAATGAAGTAGCATCCCTCACTCTCCCATTGGCTCACACAACCGCAAGGGCCTCTGGTTGGTGCAGGCTGTCTCAGGGCACCATGTCAGTCAGTCTGGGTGTGTGCCAGTCAGTGGAGTTTGTGCATGTGTGCCTCTCATGGTGTGGCTGCCTGTCTCTGCTGGGCACCTGTGTCAGTGACATACCATCTCCTTAGCTGCAAGGGACCCTGTTGCTGGCATGTGCTTCCTAAGTAGCTGAGGCCCCTGGCTTGGAGGCTGAGTCTCCGCAAGGAGGAAGAGTACTTAGCATCCACCTGGCTTCATGGCCAAGTGTCACTCTGGTTACAGCAGCATCTGCACTATCACTGGCTGCTCTTGTGCCACTCACTTCCCTCTGTCCACTAGCTATCATCACTGTGTCTGCACTCTGGGGGGTGAGCTGTGGCTGAGAGATGAGTGGAGCGCTGGCAGGACTAATGCTCACCTTGAGGGGAAAGTCAGGATGCTGAGAGTAGGTCAGGAGCCATGTGATATCCCATCTCTCCCTGACTGGCCTCAGTTCCCTTTTGCTGCCTGTGACAGAGGTTCTCGGAGGCCCCCTTGGAGGTTATAAGACTGGGAGTCAGACCTGGCTTCAAATTCTGGCTCTGTCACGGTTCCCGTGGGCCCTTTAGTGAGTGTCTTAGTACCCCGGGCCGCATCACAAGGGTAGTGATATAACAGGGAGCTTGTGTGTATGCGTGCACCTACCAATCTTTTTGTTTGATGGAATGAGGGCTGTACGTGTCTTACATCCTATACTGCTAACAGCCAGTGGTGATTCCCCATTAGATCAAACGGCAGGGGTCTGTGCCCCTAGAAGAGGAGAATCTGGGTTGCATCCTCACTGTCACTGAAGTTCCAAGTAGCCATGGTGTGTAGCACAAGTGGCGGTTAGTTCGAACTGACTGGGAACTTTTTAGTTTGAACTAACCTTGTGTTTGTCAAATTGGTTTGTGCAGTTAGTTTGAACTAGTGGCTTAGTCTGAACTCTTTTTTAAATTCAAACTAAGCCATATTCCATCTTTACAATGCACTTAAAGTTCAAACTATGTGCTTAGTCTAGACTAACTAGGCAAACTTTTTATTTTGGATTCAGCTTCGCTTCAAACCAAAAAATTTATTAGTTCGAACTAGGCAAAGCCTAGTGTAGACACGGACTAAATTAATCCGGACTAAACTTGCTTAGTTAACCTTTAGTGGATTAGGGAACACCTAAAGTTATTAATTACTTTTTGTGGCACATCTGATGAAGACTTTCTCAAAGAATTTGGTAATACTGGTGGGAGATTTAAAATGCCCCAACTGCAGCGAAGCTTCCAGGCATGTGTCAAGGTCTGCGGCTGTGTGCCTGGGAGTTTTGTTGCGGCTGGGGCATTTTAAATTGCTCCGTACCCACTCGTGCCAGCAACAGGGAAGGGCTGGGGTGGGTCAGGGAACACCTGCACTGTGTCTGCGGTGCACTGGTGTTCCACAGAGTGCTGGTTGAGAAACACTGACCTAGGCATTAGGCATTCTCCACCCCAGTGGCGGTTGCTAGGACGGGCAGAGTGGTGTTGCTATGCAAGCGTTTGGGGATGGGTTTGCAAATAAACAGTGTGTGTGTTTGTGCCAGCAACATCCCTAAATCCTAAATAGCCCTGTGAGAAATGGATCCTTTGCTTATTAAAAATAACACAGATAAGACAAATCTGCCTCCCTGAACTCTGACTACATTGACCCAGCTTTAAATGCACTTGAATTAGACAGGAAACTGAAATGATAACATAGATAGCAGCAAAGCCGCAGGTGTGGTGCGGAGGCAACTGAATCAAGCAATGATAGCCTCTCTGCCGTTCAGGCCTCATTTAAAGCAGAAGCAAGCGTAGTCTTTCTCCACTGAGTGCTTATTTAGAGCCTTAGGGAACACAAGAACACCTGTGAATGTGTTCTCACTGGGGGCTAAGAGTGCATTCCTCACTAGAGAAGTGACTCAGCCTAACTGACATCATGGGCTTCTTTACTTAGCACTAGCA
Source organism: Podocnemis expansa (assembly GCA_007922195.1). Classification (NCBI taxonomy): domain Eukaryota; kingdom Metazoa; phylum Chordata; order Testudines; family Podocnemididae; genus Podocnemis; species Podocnemis expansa. The sequence goes on from ML681963.1 coordinate 40,824,657, forward strand.
CAGATTTTGGAGGAAGCATTTTTTTCCTTTTGTAAATTCCAAGGAAACTTTTCTAGCTGCCTGTGATTCCAACCCAGCCTGGGATCTGAAAACCCATTTGGGGTGTAACTGTCTGTAAAAGGAGCAATAGTGGCAAGGGAGAAAATGTTGCCTCCGTGGCAGAACAGAGGATTTGGAGTCAGGACTCCTGCTCGTGACTCCGCTGCTGACTCAAGGCATGACTTTGAGTAAGTTGCTCAACCTCTTCCTGGCTCAGTCTGTAAAATGGGGAAGTTGAAATCAACCCCACAGTGATGGAGGGAAGGTTAATTTGGAGGAAGGGGGTCTGCATAAAGTGCTTTGAGGTCATTAGACAGAAAGATCTCTCTGTGGGTAAAATTGTAGTTATTGTGGGGTTGGAATTTAGCCAACAAGCCAGGTGATATGTGAAGCAGAGTAGAAGCTAGGGCTCTCCAGGTTTCAGAGACACTCTGACGTGTTAGTAAGGAGGAGGAGTTGTAACCTAGCTATTTTCCTGGCTGCAAATGCAGTGTAGCCTTCCCTCTGAGAGTATGGTGGGGTCCACACAGCCAGGCAAGAACACCCTGAGGGGAACCCTGGTGGAGCTGGAATCAGTGGCAGTGGGCACATCTGTAACTGTCACAGACAGCTGCTCTCCCTGGTCCTTGGGCCATACATCATCCTTCTCTAACCTCACAGATCAAAGGGGTTATTGAATTGAGTATGCCAGTTTCACACTGTAAATGGTATGTGTTACGGCCACGAAGGAGCTGGGAGCACAGGATCCAGGGGAAGAGAGGAAGGGACATTTGTTTTCAACAGTAGGGGACGAATGAAGGATGCCCAGTGGTGGGAGGTGAGCTCTGTCTTCTGAGGAACAGACTGTTGGGTGTGAAGCAGGAGGGCTACGTGGGGTTTCAAACCTGTAACGTCCCACTTATCCCACAGTTGACTCACACAGTGTTTGGGGGCGGGGGGTGGGATTGTTCCGTGCATCACCCTAGGAAGCCTGAACCCCAAGGGCTGGAAAATGGCTTCATTCTGTCTCCACACTGTTAGCTTCCTGCGCAAATAGCCCCTCCAGCTCCCAGCATTTTCCAGAAGTATTCTGTCCTGAGAATCGGCTGGATTTATGATAAATGTGCACTGTAAAAAGGACAGGCTGTCGGCTCTCTGTCTAATATTAAGCTTCAGCCTCCGCTGTGCTCTTCTCCCCCAGACTGGGCCGGGGGGGGGGCAGTTCTTCATTTGTAATGAGAAGAGGGTGGGAGGGCACCTGGAGGCTGAGGCAGTATTTAGGTTTGTGGAGCTTGAGACAGGGGACTGTTTGTTTATTTACTTATTTCCAGAGGATTTCCCCAGGAAAGTTGTGTGTGTGTGTAAGGTTGTAATTTATTTCCCCACAGGGAAGCTGGGTTCAGATGCCTGTCTGCTTTTGGTGATGTTCCTGCTTTTCCTATCAGATTTCCAGACAGAGAAATGAGGCAGGAGGTCAGGACACAGGCCCACTGTCTGGGTGAATCATTGGGATGTTACCCAATTTCCTCACTGCCTGGACCTTTAAGGTCCCTGATCTTTGCTCTCAATTCCTACAGCCCGTAATCTGATCATTTTCCCCTCCCATAAGCCTTTCTCATTAAAACTCTTTCCAGATCAGAGGAATGCCGTAGGGGATTTCCGTAACATTTCCTTGCTCTGTGTTTCATTGCTTAAAAAAAAGGCTCCTGGGGCTCAAATATCTGTAGCTACATAATGGCCCAAATCCACCCTTTGTAGCTCATGGCTTACATGCATGGGCTTACCCCAGGAGTGAATCTGGTATATGAGGCTGAGTTGCAGAGGGTGTGCTAAAAGCCCACTCACTGGATGATTTCTGTATCCCATGTGCTAATTCCCCTGTCCTAAGCAAATAGTGGTGGCTGGCCATCAGTACACCAGTATAGAGTCCCGTCTCCTCTGCCTTATGCTTTGCCCTTTATCATCTGACTCTAATCCTATTCCTGTTGTTTGGTGCATCTGGCTAGTCAGGTACCACAGGCAACAAGAATGAGTTAGGTTTCAGAAGCTGCCCACAACTATAAATATCTAAGAGAGCAGCAAAATCTCCCAGGGGTTTGACACTAAATATAGTTCTCTGCTGCATGTAGGCATTGTCACGGAGAACTTTTGATTGAGGTCTGGCCACTCTCTGTCTTCCTTTTCAAGGGCTGGAGGATGCAGAGGAGAAGACTCTTTCATGTGGCCAGTGGCATGACTGATTGAAAGGACAGGAGTATGGGGAGGGGCCAACCAAGATGTGGGTGGAAGTTTCCAGGAGATGCTGTCTGGAAGATGCCAGCCTAGAAAAGCAAAGGTGATTTTACCTCCTCACTGCTGAACTTCTGGGTTGCTCAGGGGATGGAGATGTCTCCAGTGTATGTTAGAGCAGCCCCTAGGGTGTTCTAATTCACAAGTCTACCAAGGCTCCACCCAGAATTTCTAAAGCAGGACGTATTATGGAGAGCCCCAGCCCCACCCCTGCTGTACTAGGGCTAGTGATTGGCAGCTCTGCCCGAGGGGAGTGTTCCCTTTGCCCCTTGCAGCACACGTCTAGCCTCTGTATGCTGCCCAGCTGATGCTTAGAAGCTGGGTATGGCTCCAGATCTGGGCCATGGAATAGGGTGGATCCCAGACAAGTGAGTGGAGGTAGCTGAGGAAGGGCGTGGTGAGCCCTGGGTTTGTTATTTCAGGGGCCTGGTGTCCATGGTTGGGGCAGGGCCATGCATGTGCCCCACAAAGAAGTGGCTGCTGCTGTCTGATTGGTGGGGAGGGGGATAGGAGGGCAATCCTCTTCCTCCTCCATCAGCCTGGTCCTCCACCCTGGCCTCTGCATTTGAGTCCAGCTGCTCCTTCCTGGGCCTGGCAGGGAGGGCACTGAGAGCATGGGAGTTTCCCATCTCTCAGCGCTCCCAGTGCCTGGGAGAAGCAGTTGCCCCGAAAGCCCTGTCCACTTATGCTAAATATTAGCATCATGCCCAAGTATGTCGCTTAGCAGGGCTGGTCTCAGCCCCTGCAGCCTCCCCTGCTAATCGAGTCCTGGCCTGCTTCAAATGGCTCTGCTCATGCACTGTGGCTCTGACTTGCAGCTCCCTGCTATTCCAGTCCTGGGGTGCATACAGATCTGACGGTGAATCTAGGAAACAGTGCATCTGACCATGCACCTGAAACTGACCCATTGCACCTCCACTAGGGAAGTCCCATTCTGAAGCTTCCTCACTGGCCACTCAAGTAGGTGACTCCACATGATGCACTTGCAGCATCCCCTTGCTACTCTGGGCTGGAACCCTCCCTGCTTAAGTCTTCCTCAGTTGTGGCTGGCAGAAACTCCTGTTCAGTCCTGGGCTTTCCTGCTGGGTGCATCAGTATGTTTATTGACAGAGCTTTTAAGAAAAGAGACATAAAATTATAGCCAAGACAGACAGAAATGTGTATCTCAGTAAAAAATAGCAAGAGCATTTAGAAAAATAGGCACATTCCCTCCCCTCCATTTCTGGTGTAAATTCCGAGCCTCTCTGAACACTCTCCATATGCAGCTTGGATTCACAGAATCTTTTTTATTTTTAATTCTGTGACGACTGAAAACAGTGGATTCTGTTTCTAAAAACAAACCTGCTGTGACCGGAAGCAGCAGCCATACAAACCCTTCAGATTGCTTTGGAAACTTAATTCTGTGGATTGTGTGAGTGCTTTCAAAATGTAATCTGGGTTTAAAATGACAGGGCACCAAAAAGGGTCATTGCAAAACCAAAAAAGTCTAGTATCAATGAGTAAAAATGAAGCTGGTTATTAACTTCTGAGTTGGATTAGCATGTCTTGTCTGTCTCTATATAGGAAGTATGTGTGTTTGACATTCAGATATCATGTCAGACAGAAATCATGCACATAGCTGAGAATTTGCTAGTGGAAGAGAATTCTCCATCTATCAGGGGCCCTTGGTTTTGGAATCCACTCTCCCCCTTTGGCCAACCTTTAGCCCGGATTTATCAACTTTCTGGGCATGCTCTGAAGAGCCTCTTTTCTAAGTTGTTCAGCTGGGACGAGGCAGAGGGGAATGGCATTGACACAGCCACAAGAGATGAAGTGGCTGCAGAAATTAGAGTGTGGATTTCTGTGGTCTGCGCTGTGCAGAAGGTCAGGCTAAATGCTCATCATGGTCTCTTCTGGCCTTTAGGTCAGTCTCTAGCCCCCTTGTGTGAGCTCAGGATCCCGCTGGAGAGTGCAGGTTTTAAGAACGTCCTTTCCTGGGTGTTTATTTTAACTGCAGCCTTGTTACTCTGGCCCCTGCACCAGAAGATCACGAGAACTTCTCTCAAAATTCTTTAAGGAAAAGAACTGCTGCCTAGTTAATGACTCCTCTCAAATCAGCTTGAGTCCTCTCCTACGATACAGGTCACTGTCATAGCTCCAAAGCTGTGTGTAAGTGCTGACTGTATGTATACCCTAACTGGGCTGAGGGAGGGTTTTACTGTGAATAGGAGTCTGTTTTGCTAGTCCCTGTATAAATAACAATGAGGTTGTCTCTGTCCCAACAAGCTTGCAATCTCAGTATAGGACAAGTGATGGTGGGAGACAGACAGATGGGGAAGTCCAAAGAGATAGATCATAAAAGCATACTGATCAGCATAACAGGCAGGTTGCAGTGCAGTAGCCTAGGTGCTGTCCTATTTTGTGCAGGCATCATAGCAAAGGAGAGTTTGCAGGAGGAGGGCAAGGAGGTGGGTATGCAGGCAGTGTCTCCTGTGTGTGGGAGCATCCTGGGAGAGAGCACAAAAGTATGTGTTTTGTGAGAAGTTTTAAGGAGTGGGCAGTGGACACTGATATGGTTGGTAGAGCACAGGTGGGAGTTGATATGTGGATAATGAATGAGAGAGAATAGCTTAGGTGGCGATAGGTACCAGGGGCAAAGACTCCAGCAGGAGTGGTGTATGCCAATGCGGACAAAGTGTTTTGCAGATTGTCTGATAGTCATGTTTCTGCACTTTTGTTCAGCAGCTTGCTGGACAACAGGCCTCCTGTTGGTGCAAAGTTCAGAACCAACTGTGCTTAGCTCCTTACAGACAAGTGAGTCTGGATGTATGAAAGAATCACGTCAGATGAGTCATGCCTGGTATTGACGATCCACTGGCATAAAATAGGCAGGAAAGCTTGGTTTATTGGTGTTTGCTACTTATATGTCACTTGGATCCAAAAGAGGAACCTTAAAGGGAAGGCTGAGCTGCACCAAAGGAAACTGATGAGCAGAACTATGTGCCAATGTGACAAATTTTTCGTGATGTTTGCAGTTCTTGCTTTGGAAAGATTTTGCGTCTGTAAAATGTTCCCTTATTTTGAAATATTTTGTCAAAGCAAATGGGTGAGAGGGGACAAGAGGCAAGCTTAGCCATAGTTTACAGTGAGGAGTTCCAGAGGAATAGCTATCTTATTTTGAAGTCTTTTAAAGACTAACAAATGTATTTATCATGTGAGCTTTTGTGCGTAAAATTCCACTTCATGCGTCCTCATGGTCATGAGATAAATACATTTGTTAGTCTTTAAAAGTTCCACAGGAACTGCTTGTTTTTATGGTGAACGTTGGTCTTGGTCTAACTGAAGTTTGGCAAACATACCCTTGAAAAATAGGACCATTTATGAAGGCAAAGTGGCCTCGTTTGACTTGAAAATGTGTGTTATTTAAACCCAATAACTAAGAGTGCCCTCCCCTAGCAGATGTTTTCTCCAATTTGGGCCATTTTCACAAAATCACGGTGAAAAGAAGTCACACATCCTGAGGTTTATCCAGATTGTGCTTTTAAATCAGTCTTCCCCACCCCAGGCATTCCATAATCAATGGTCACCCCCCCCAACCCACCAAAATCACAAGAAATGATGAAATTTGAGGATTTTTTTTAAAGCTTCTGAGCTTTTGGGGGCCACATTTCCAAGCATTCCCCTGCAGCCAGGAGGACTAGAAAATCTTTTTTAATGCGAAAGCTGAGATTCTCTTATAACACCCCTTTAGTGCAGCAGGGCAGGGCTCTTAAGAAAACCCTCACAAAATTTGCCATAAAATCATGAACGTTGACATCAACTATTATTATTACCTACCTCTGTGTGGAAACCCCATTTGAAAATCAAGTTCCCAGAATTCAGCTTCCCCTGAAATGCTGACAAGTGACATTATCTGTACTTGTTACCAAGATACTTAATTAAAAAGAACCCAGTGATTTCTGTATTCTTCCTGAGGAAAACTAGTCACTGTGTGACACCCTCCACTTCCAGAAAGCATGTAGACCAGTTGCAATTAGTGGAATGAACTCTGTGGATGGGGGTGCAGGGGGAGCTGGATTTAGCCCTGCATTTAATTTTGTTCAGCTCTCCAGCTGTAGCAGCAAATCAGGTGTGGTGGTTATTAAGTCATCTTCATTCACTGTTGGTGCCATGTGCTAAGGAGGATTTGGCTCCTATAGGAATCTGGCTTGTCCTCAAACTGCAAAGCCATGTAGCAAATGAAGAAGAGACTTTGTTACTTTCTAACTCTGCTAACACTGGCTGAGACATACCCAAGTCCTCAGCTTGGCCAGCTCTAGAGAACTCTGAATTTTGCAGGCAGACAAGATGCCCAAGAGCTTTTTGAGTAAATCTAAACAGGTGAATCACTGTTTGTCTCTGTCTAATTATGGCACTGGCGAGGCCAACCGGCCTGCTGGGGAACGGTCACTGCTGAGCTGTTCTGCCTGATGACGTAATGCCTGCATGAGCTGTGATGCTGCCTGGAGGCTAGCCATATGGAGAGGTGGGCCTGGCTGTGCCTTTAAAAGAGTGGAAGATGCTGCCAGTGTGAAGGGACAGAGCTCCACTTCTACTCCAGATCCTCCCCTCTGGGGAGCTGGTTGGTGCTGCTGGCAATGAGGGCAGCCTCTTGGGCACAGAAGGCCTAGGAACTGAATTCAGGCAGAAGGGAGGCATTGCTCCATACATATGCATCCCCCTCCCCCCAGTCTTAGCTCCCAGTTTGCCTTGGGATCTCTCGCTGTCCCCCAAAGCTGGGCCATGCTTCTGCTTTAAGGCTGGGCTAGAAGCCTGGTGGCCTCTTATCCTTTTGCAAACATGTGGGGGTTGTTTACAGCCTCCTTAGTGAGCACAGCCACTGAATACACAGGCACTGTCCAGGAGTCCACAAAGCGCTGGTTAAATGTCCCACTTCCTTGCCTACCATGCACAGGGATCACACGGCTGGATTCTCAAGGGTCTGGTCACTGTAACTTCTGGGTCAGGTTGCAGGAAGGGCTGTCCACCAGGTTACTATGTAAATACCCAGGGTCACATCAGGCCTCAGGAATCAGCCAAGTAGGGGCTCTGGCATTTGTGTGAGAGAAGGTGAGGGGTTTTTTCCTGGAGCTGTGATGAAGCAGAGGAGGGAGGCATGGGGGAGACAATATTGGGGAATAGGTGCTCCATTTAGTCCCTGCTTCTGAGCTGTGCATGAAAAGCATCAACTGAGAATCCTACTGGCTCCTTTGGTCCTAGGAGGTGTCTGGCAGTGTGGAAGCTCCTGGATCCATCACTGCAGGCTGGGGATGTGTGGCACCCATTATGACTCAGTCTCTCCCGTGTGTGAATAATGCATAGCTGGGGAGGTAGCGCTCACTATTATCTGGACACATGGCAGGGATGCTCTTGAAGATTTTCACAGAGATTTCAATAATTTCCACGACACCATCAAATTGAGCCTGGAACATTCCACACAGGAGATCCACTTTCTTGACACTACAGTACAAATCAGGGGTAGACGCATCACCACCACTCTATACCGAAAACCTACTGATCGGTATAGTTACCTACATCCTTCGAGCTTCCATCCTAAACACACCACACGATCCATTGTCTACAGCCAAGCCCTAAGATATAACCACATCAGCTGTGATCCCTCAGACAGAGACAGACATCTTGAGGATCTCTATCAAGCATTCTTGAAACTACAGTACCCACCTGGGGAAGTAAGAAAACAAATTGACAGAGCTAGACGGGTTCCCCGAAGTCATCTACTACAGGAGAGACCCAAGAAAGAAAGCAACAGAACACCACTAGTCACCACATACAATCCTCAAGTCAGACCTCTGCAACAGATCATTAGGGACCTACAGCCTGTTCTAAAAGATGATCCCTCTCTCTCTCAAGCATTAGGAGACAGACCACTCCTTGCTTATAGGCAGCCCCCTAATCTTAAACAGATACTCACCAGCAACTACAGATCTAACAACAGGAACATTGAAGCAGGCACACACCCCTGCAAAAAACCACACTGCCAAGTCTGCCCACATATCTACACAACAGACACCATCATAGGTCCTAATCAAGCCTGCTACTCCATCAAAGGCTCATTTACCTGCTCATCTACTAATGTGGTCTATGCCATCATGTGCAAGAAATGCCCCAACACCTTATATATTGGACAAACAGGACAATCGCTCCGTAAGAGATTGAATGAGCACAGAGCTGATATCAGAAATCAAAGAACAAAGAAAACAGTTGCTGAGCACTTCCATCTTCCTAATCACTCGATGACGGATTTGTTAATGACTGTCGGTAGAGATGTACCTGGGACATCAAGACTTCAAAGAGAAACAGCTGAACTCGAATTAATATGCAAGCTAAATTCTGTGAAAGCAGGACTGAATCGAGACTATGGGTTCTTTTCCCATTACAAAAGGTAATTTGACTTCAGGCTTCCCATGGTTTGAGCCTGTAAACTCCTCTGATTTGCTGTTACTGTATGACCTGATCCTATGTTTTACACCCCCTTACATTTAGTTTCATTCCTTTCTGTAAGTTCACCCATCTTCGAAGCATCTGAGGAAGTGGGATCTTCTCCCACGAAAGCTCATGCAAAAAATAAATCTGTTAGTCTTAAAGTGCCACACAACTCCTTGTTGTTTTTTTTACAGCACTCACTATATCACGGTTCTGGCCCTTGGGGTAGCTGGGGCTCTGTGCTCCAGCTAGGCTGCAGGGAGAGGCTGCAGTCTCTTGCTGCTCTGTACCATAGCTCTGTTCTTCAAGGACACTGAGGTGGGAGTTTGTCCCAGCCGCCCTCTCCATCCCGTATCCTTTTGCAGGCCCCTCACACCCACTAGCACTTGTGGTCTGCCAGGAGAAGGTGGGCTTGACGCAGCCTGCTTCAGTGCCAAGTTTTTCCTTTGTCTTTGGATCTTTTTTTCTTCCCCGTGGCTCTCTGGGTCTATAGGTGCATAAACTGCTCCTGCTTCCCCTGAATCATCAGCCCCTTCACCCCCTCCCATGCCGGTGTGTGCCCCCCACCCCCCAGCTTCTTGTGTGATCTCTCTCTCTCTCACATACATACATACATACACACACACACTTTCCATAAGGCCTGAACTTGGGCCCCTTGTGTCTCTTGAATCAGACATCCAAAGAGGTCCTCTTCTCAAAGAGGTTGTGACTACTTGCTGTCTCTCACCGGAGCGCATTTGTCCTCCTCTCTGCATGGTTTGGTGGAGCCCTCCCCCGCCCCCCCTTACACCGCTCACCTTTGCTCCACCAAGCCCAGATAAGCTTGGGCCTGAACAACCCGCACTAAGGGATCTAAGCTAGATTTTTCTTGTTCAGCGGCTGTCTCGCTCCCCTTTTGGGCCCATAGGGCAGCTCAACTTGGTATTGTCCCACCTAGTACTGGGTGGAGATGTCGGCACCTGGTCACTAGATGCAGGCATTTTGGGTCAGTCACTCGTAATTCTCATTAGCGGGGTAATCCCTCCCACAACCATATTTCCCATCAGCTTGTTGATAGCTTCTTGGATGAACATGCTTGAAAAAGGTCTCATCATGATACAGCCTCTGACCCAGTCCTCCTCTTACCTCCCTTATCCATATTTGGGAAAAAGTTATTTTAATTTTAGTGGGAAGTGCTCCCTCTCCCTCTGATACCACACCTGGACTCTGGGTTGCGTCACGGGCGCTGTCTACCCGATAACCTGGGATTCTGGTTCCCACGACCCTGAACTCCATCCCTCTAGTTCTCCGGAGGGTGGATGTGTGCCTATGGAGGTGACCTAAGGTCACTTAGTGAGCACTTACGCGTGCTGCAAACACCTGGGTGCCACACCTACCAACAGGACAAACCCAATATCACCTGGGTTTGCCTCCCCTTTCTCTCCTTATTCAGGTCGGGGTAATCTTTGGACCATCTGCCCCCCCTCCCCCCCTTCTCCATTATGTTGAATGGATTCCTGTCTGGTCTCTGATACTGGCCCAGAGATCAGCTGTGTATGCTCAGTACAAGCACGGGCCTAAACGTTTCCCCCTGGGGGTTTTCCACCCAGTGGGGGCCTTCCCAGTAAATTGCTCCAGAACATGACCAGAGCACTGCAGTTACCCCTCGTGACAGCTCTGGGGTTTTTTCTCTCAGGGGTTCCATTGGGCACAACCTCCTCCCCCTTTCCCCATCCGAAGACCCTCCTGAGGTTTAGTAGCCGTTCTTTGGCATACTTAAGTCGTGTACTAAATGGTTACGAGATCCCGTAGACACTCGACGGGTTTGCTAATAGTCCTGTCCTCGAGATTCCGAGTGGTGACCAGGGATCCCAGGAAACCAGCTGACCCTCACTAAAGGCCATCTTCCTTTTTCCTTGGTTAAAAAAAAGAGACAGGGCAGAGAAAGAGGAAGAGGCCAAGGAGATAGATTGAAAAGTGAGTTAAAGGGGAGGGCTGAGGCTGGGCCTAATCCGGGTGAGATAACCTCACTCCATTCTCGCCAGAGGGAAAAATTTTCCCCTTCCTTATCTCTTTGATCCCCGAGCTCTTCCTTGTTGCCCACACACCGTGGTGGACCTCAGTTCTGGTACTCGCATTCCCGGGCTCCGTCCATCTTAGGGTGGGCACGTTGCTGTCAGGTCCGTGCCCTTGTGAGCCTTGTGTGCTGCAAGGTTGCAGATTCTGAGGGCAAGGTCAGTAACGTGGGCTGTGGGGACTGACTTCTGGGCCCTTTTCAGGGACGTGAGCTTATCTCTCGGACCCTGTCCTTAGTTATGGCAGTTGTTTGTATTCGAGTTCCCTCGGCACTGTTCCTCTGGCGAATTGCCAGCCATCAAGCCTGGAAATAGTAATAATAATAGGGATATTTCCCAGCTTCGGTACATCACTGCAAATATTGACAGCTTGCCCCAAACAATGTGGGAGCATTCGTGACGCCATCAAGAAAGGCATTTTGGCCTCAGGAGATGCCTTTACAGAGCCATAGGAGGCCTCAGCCATGGCCAGTCACGTAATTGATATAGCGGTGGCTGGGCACTTTGTGTTCTTAAGCCGGTTCAAGCGCACTGCTCATACCTTGCGTTGTCAGAGGTAGTCATCTCTTACGTCGCGTCTCCTGTGCTTTACTCCACTAGACTAGGGAAGGGGTGGTTTCTCCTCCACCTTTCCCTTCCTCATTTCTTGCAACATCTTTTTTACTGTGGTTACACTGAGTGCTCCAGATTCACTTTAATTTCTTTCGCAATTATTACATTAGACATATGTTAGTGCCAGAATACCTAGCTTCCTGGCCTCAGCATTTTTGTAATAACACTTGCTCAGGTCCTCGCTCAGCGACACATCCGTCACTCATAGCCCATAAAGCATCTTGTCTGACTCCTTATAGTAGGGTGACCTTAGGCCGCTCTGCCCTGTACATCAGCTAGCGCTTGGGCAAACTAGGTCTTCTTTTCTCCATGTTTACAGACATCTTACCAACCGTGATTCAGTAACGGTGTTTTGTTTCTTTTCTATAAGAAGGTAAGTTTAGGCTGTCATTGCCCCTGCAATTTGCAGGTCAGGGAGCACCTGAATAAATTTGGCCTGTTCTTCTCTCTTTGTCAGACCATTTTTACCTCACAGTTTTTCCCTTACTGGGACCACAGTCCTTGTGATGATACCTTGGGTACTTCCTACGGACCTTTGTTGCCTGGGTAACTGACCCTTGTGTGGAATCGCTGTGCTGAAGGTGGCAAAAGAACCAACTTTGTCCACCATCCATCAGCACGGCTAGCAGTCACCTATTACTGAATGTATCTGAGCAGCGCTTGAAGAAGAACAGTGAGTTATTTACCAGTAACTGTCCTTTTTTTGAGATGGGCTGCTTGGATTCATTCACGTCCCTCCCACCATTCCCCACATTCAGAGTTGGTGACTTTTAGGAACTGAGGAGGGGCCGGGCGGTGGCCGCATACATAGCCGCGGTGTGGCATGGGGGGCGGTGGCCGCCAGCCCTCTTCTGACAAGCTAGGGCAAAAAGGTTCCAACCAATCATGCTTTGCAGCATGGATACACCTATTACTGAATGCAGAGGTGTCGCTGGCTGGGGGAGGGACCTGGGGCACGGGCCCAGGCCCCACCCCCTGGCCAGGGAGCGGGCCAGAAGCCACCGCAGGCAGCTAGGCCCCACATCCCCGGCTGGGGATGGGGCGGAAGTGGCTGCGGGCGGCCGGGCCCCAGATCCCCGGCCGGGGACCGGGCTGCTGCTGCCGCAGGAGCCGGGCCCCGCATCCCCGGCTGGGGACGGGGCTGCCGCCGACACAGGCGGCCGGGCCCCAGATTCTCTGCTGCGGCCACGGGCGGCCAGGCCCCAGATCCCCAGCTGCGGGCGGCTGGGCCCCAGATCCCTGGCCAGGGGTGGGGCTGCCGCAGCCACCAGTGGCTGGGCCCCAGATCTCTGGCCCGATTGGGCCGGAGATCGGGGGCACTGGGATTTGGGGCACATGCCCCGGGTACCCAGCGCCAACGACGCCTCTGACTGACTGAATGAATCCGAGCAGCCCATCTCGAAGAAGGATAGTTACTGGGAAGTAACCCACTGTTGTGGGGCATGTCCTGGAGGCCAGTTCAGCCCACTTATACAACAGCGAGTTTACACTGCCTCTCAGTTGACCTATTAGCATTGGTTTAAGTGCGGTGTCTCTCATGTAGGTAGAGTAATTAAATCAACAGATGGACCTGGTAGTGTAGATAGAAATCATTTTGTCTTAGGGTTTTTCTGTCCAGTATTATGCCCTGGCTCCTAGGATGGTATAGAGGATAAATGTGCTAGACCGTGGAGGGTTCAGATATGACAATAGTGAGGGCTGTGTACATTACCCCTCCAAATGTTTTGCTTACACTAACAATCCTCTGCTTCATATATAGAGGAGACTAGCAAACATTAACTGGGAGCTTCCCAGCTACTGGTTCCTGGGCCAAAAGGTGGGTTGGGAAATAACTGCAGACTTTGCTCTTTCAAAATTCCTCTGGTGTTTGAGCTGGAGAAGTTACTTGCTGCGGGCAATTGCACTAGTATATAGTGATCAACCTGTGAGACTCACTGCTGCAGTCGACTTTTGGGACAGTGGGTTTCAAGGAAGGGTTGGCTAACATTCCTGACCATTAATAAATACAGTCATGCTAAGACTGGTGCTGCATGTTGTAAGCTCCTTGCTGAAAGGGGGCAGTAGGAATTTTTGCCTTAAGTAGAATGTTCTACTGTCTTTGTCTGAACATTTTGGTGTTGGGACTGGAGCCCAAATATTTGCTAGGCTCTTTCTTCATTTGGAATGGCAAGCCCTGTGCTAACCTAGAAGCAGCTGCATTTTAGTCCGGGTAGACCTGTTCATTATCAAAAGCTTTGCATGGCTGTAATCAGGCACTTTGAGCTTTGCTACCCCTGAGTCCCAGATTCACTGTGTGGCTTAAGGGGGGTAGGATAGGTGAGGGAATTATCACCTGATGGTGTCAAAAGATCTGGAATCTAGTTCAGCCCTGCCACTGACTTGCTGCATGACTGTGAATAATGTACTTCCCCACCTTATGCCTCAGTTTCCTCCCAGAGAGCAATGAAGCATTCTTTTCAGATGTTTGTCCAGCACTTGGGGAACCTTAGATGGCAGGCGTATTAGAAGGATGAAATAACGGCTAGCTGAAAATTTTCCAACAGATCATTTTTTCCATTAGAAAATTCCCATTCATTAAAATGATAACACCCTGCAGGAGCTCATCAGTTATGCCAAAATTTCATTTGGGGAAGGAAAAAAAGGAACTGGAACATGTTGATAAGTAAGCTTGGAATGGTCTTCTGGGATGTTAGCATAGTGGAACATTTTTTCATTTCAAAATGCCTTTTCGGTGTGAAAAGCATTTTATCTTGTATTATAAATTTTTCTTACAGCAATTATAAACTGTAAGGCAATAAAGAAAATAAATAAAAGAAACAAATGAAATGAAAAAAAAAACCCAAAGTGAAACAATATGTTGATTGACTGAAACATTTTTGTTTCGTTCTGTGAGAGATCTTGAAATTTTCAGGTTTTTATTTTTTTTCAAGTTCAGAACAAAAACAGAATTTGAAGTTGTGGGTTCTCCTGTGAAATAGAAATTCCATTTTCTGCCCAGATCTAGGTGAAGCATGACTGTTATACAATAAGAAATAGATTCGAAGGCCAGAAAGCACAACTGTGTTCATCTAGTCTGACCTCCTGTGTAATGCAGGCCATAGGACTTCCCCAGAATAATTCCTGGAGTGGAGCTTTTAGAAGAGGGAAGGAAGTACAAAAGAACGTTCCAGAGAAAGCATCCAGTCCCATCTGAATATCCTTATCTTCTCTGGATGAGGCAGCAAATCCAGCTTTTTCTGTCTCTGCAGACGAAGGTTTTCCAGACCTTGAAATGCAGGATGGAAATCTTAGATATGCTCCTGGAGGTGGAGCCTGTTGCACAAGGAGCTGAAGATGCTTTGAATCCTTGCCAGTGTGCAAACCTAGAGTTCCCAAATTCCTCCCTGCTCAGATCAGAGCTGGCCAAAGCAATGAAAACAATATCTTGTTAAATAGTCTCCTTAACTGGCATTTCCGGTGCCATGTTTCCAGTGCAAATGATGCAGAGAATGCTGTACAAATGCCTGCAAGTGAAATTATGCGAAGTAGCAATGATTTAATTTTTTTAAGGCAAAAGGCTTGTGTATCAAATTGAAATGGCTCCATTGGTTGGTAACATCTCTGTATTGTTGGTAGAAGGTTATGGTCTACCACAGTGGTTTTCAAACTTTTTTCCTCAGGACCCAGTTGAAAAAAATCATTTATGCCTGTGACCCAGCAATTATATCTTTGAGCAAAGCACCCCAGTCTTTCAGCAAAGGCAGCAAGGGGTGCCACGACCCAGCGCTTGAGGGTTTGCAACCCAGTACTGGGCCCTGACCCTAAGTTTGACAGCCAGTGGTCCACCGTGCAAAACATTTCTAGATTAAAAATTGTGTGTGGATGTGCATGCATGTGTACCATGTGGTTTATTTTCTGAATGGCTCCAAAACATTTATTGCACCTGTAACAGCTATTCTCAAACTTTTTGTCAGCACAACCCCGTTTTAATAAATTATTTCCTGACGGTACCCTGGACACCATGGAAGATGCCGTTTTGTTCTTTGCACAGTGCGACCTCACACGCACCATAGATGCAGGGCCACGCTGTGTGGAGCAGAATGGTGTCTTTCACCCGCTAGGGATTGCTGTGACCCTGTCTTCTGATGGTGTGAGCCCATTTGGAGAGCTATTGCTCTGTGACATCCCTGTCAAACTGATAGTGAGCTATTGTTCCCTTTTAAAGATGGTGAAACTGAGGCATACAGTGCCTGCTTTTCAGATGTGCAGTGGAACAGCTGCAGCTCCCATTGCCTCACTGGTAGCAGTTGGCCCTTTGCAGGAAGCAGGTTCTGAGGTTGTTGGAGGTTGCAGAGAAAGACAGTGTTGGTCCCAGGAGAACACCTCATGTTTTTTTCAAGTGCCCATTCTGGTGCTTGAACCACTAGATCCCTCTTCCCCCTAGAGACAGACTGTGTGTGTAGAGCTGCAGTGTCTGTATTGGGTGAGTTGCTGCTGTATGAAGCACAGAGGGATGCTTTGGTGGTAGCTGTGCGTATATATCCTGACAGTGCCATTTGGAGTGCAGAGTGTGGAGTTCAGGTCTTATGAATGAAACTTCTTAGTTGATCTGAGCGGGGTGCCCCAGACCATCCCTATGCTAATCAGAGCTCCTCCTTGCTACACTCCCCACTGGTCAGTTGAATGCACCCCTTGCAGCTCAACTGTTAAGTAGGCTGGAGAAAGTAGGTCGTGGCTGGGAGGGCTAGGCAAGCTTTGTCCTACATATGTAAATCACGTCTATTTGTGGTCACCAGCATGACAGCCCACTCCTTCATTTTGTCCTCTGGGGTGAGGGGTTTCATGCTGTCTGAGGCAGGGTGTTACCTATACTTTGCAGGTGCCTCAAAACCATAGCTGTTCCTGTTTGCTAGAGTCCGGTAATAAATGTCAGAGGACGAGCAACCAGCTATAGTGTATAATGTGAAATAAACATGGCACCAAGTTTGTGTTAAAGTCATGCCACCTGTCAGCAAAGCTGGGAGAGCTTACTGGAGTGATCTCCTTCCAACTATTGATCAGCTACCCAGGATGCATCATTAGCACTAGGGATCTGGGGCAGCTCATTGCAGAGGAGAACCAGGCACCTTTTTGTGACTGAAACTTTTTTTTGAGTGAAAAATGCAAATTTGGGTCAACTGAAACATTTTGTGAGTGTCTTTCAATTTGCTAAATTGTGTTGGTCTGACCCCCCTCCTCCCTGAACACCACCCTTAATAAAAACTGAAAAAGTCTAAACATTTTTACTGTGATGTTTTGGAAATGAAATGTTTTGACTTTGTGTTTTGGAATTAACTTGTACTTTACATTCAGGAAGAAGAAAAGCTCAGTGTGGAAACAAAATATTTTGTTTGACCTAAAACACTTCTCTCTGAATTTGCAATTTGCATAACATTTGAAAAAATATCACTCTGTCAACGCCAAACAAAATCCTTTTTTTTCCTTTTTTGAAATTGCTTGAAAACAGAATTTTTTTTTCCTTTATTTGAACAGCTCTAATTACAGAAGAACAGAAATCTCCGGGGTTGTGATTCACCATAAACCCGGGGTGCCTGCTTAGAATCATAGAATCATAGGGTTGGAAGGGACCTCATAGGTCATCTAGTCCAACCCCCTGCCAGAGGCAGGACCACTCCCGCTTAAACCATCCCAGTCAGGGTCTTGTCCAGCCGGGCCTTAAACACCTCCAAAGATGGAGACTCCACCACCTCCCTCGGCAGCTCATTCCAAGTCTTCACCATTCTCCTAGTGAAAAAGTTTTTTCTAATATCTAGCCTAGACCTCCCTAACTGCAATTTGAGACCATTGCTCCTTGTTCTGTCCTCCGTTACTACCGAGAACAGTCGAGCTCCATCTTCCTTAGAGCATCCCTTCAAGTAGTTGAAGGTTGCTATCAAATCCCCCCTCAATCTCCTCTTCTGCAGACTAAATAAGCCTAATGCTTCCAGTCTTTCCTCATAGGGCTTGTGCTCTAGCCCTTTAATCATTTTGGTTCCCTCCTCTGAACTCTCTCTAGCATGTCCCTGTCCTTTTTGTAGTGGGGAGCCCAAAACTGAACACAGTATTCTAGATGTGGCCTCACCAGTGCAGAATAGAGGGGAATGATCACATCCCTTGATCTGCTGGTAATACTTCTTTTGATGCAGCCCAGTATGCCATTGGCCTTTTTGGCAGTAAGAGCACACTGCTGACTCATATCTAGCTTCCCATCCACCATGACCCCCAGGTCCTTTTCTACACTGCTGCTACTTAGCTGAATGTTTCCCAGCCTGTAGCAGTGCATGGGTTTTTTTTGTCCCAAGTGCAGGATTTTACACTTATCCTTATTGAATCTCATAAGATTTCTATTGGCCCACTGTTCCAATTTATCTAGGTCTCCCTGAATCCTGTCCTTGCCCTCCAATGTGTCTACCACTCCCCCCAACTTGGTGTCATCCGCAAACTTACTGAGAGTGCAGTCTATTCCATCATCCAGATCATTGATGAAAATGTTGAACAGAACCGGCCCCAGGACCGACCCCTGGGGCACACCACTCGTGACTGGTTGCCAGCTAGACATGGAACCATTGATTCCTACACACTGAAATTGTTGATCTAGCCAGTTCTCTATCCACCTTATAGTCCACCTATCCAACCCATACTTCCTTAATTTGCCAATGAGAATACTGTGGGGAACTGTATCAAAAGCCTTGCTAAAATCAAGGTATATCACATCAACGGTTCTTCCTGCATCTAGAAAACCAGTCATCTGAGCATAGAAGGAAATGAGATTGGTCAGGCATGATTTACCCTTGGTAAATCCATGCTGACTGTTCCTGATCACTTTATTTTCCTCTAAGTGTTTGAGGATGGATTCTTTGAGAATCTGCTCCATAATTTTTCCAGGGATTGAGGTGAGGCTGACTGGTCTGTAATTCCCTGGATCCTCCTTTTTCCCTTTCTTGAAAATAGGCACTACATTTGCTTTTTTCCAATCCTCTGGCACCTCCCCCGTTCTCCATGAGTTTTGAAAGATAATGGCCAGCAGTGCTGCTATTTCGTCAGCCAATTCCCTTAGCACCCTTGGATGCAGTTCATCTGGCCCCATGGACTTGTGCACATCCAGCTTCTTTAAGCAGTCCCTAACCTGACCTTCCGTCACCAACGGCCTCTCTTCTTCTCTCCAATCTGCCATACCCATGGTAGTGGGCTGGGAGCTGACCCTGCCTGTGAAAACTGAAGAAAAATATGCATTGAGCACTTCAGCTTTTTCCTCATCCTCTGTCACAAGGATGCCTGCCCTATTCAGCAAGGGACCTACACCATCCCTGATCCTCTTCTTGTTATTAACATACTTGTAGAACCCCTTCTTGTTATCCTTTACATCCCTCGCTAGCCGCAACTCCATTTGTCCTTTGGCCTTTCTGATTTTATCCCTGCAGTCCCTAGCAATATCTTTATATGCCTCTTTGGACATCTGACCGAGCTTCCACTTCCTGTAAGCTTCCTTTTTATGTTTAAGCTCAGAGCAGAGTTCTCTGCTGAGCCATTCTGGCTGCCTCACATGTTTGTTCTTTCTCCTAATTGGAATGGCAACTTCCTGTGCCCTTAGCAGGGTTTTTTTAAAATATAACCAACTCTCTTGGACCCCTTTCCCCTTCAGATTAGCTTCCCAAGGGATCCCGCCCATCAGTTCCCTGAGGGAGCCAAAATCTGCTTTTTTGAAGTCCAGGGTTTTTGTTTTGCTTCTTTCCTTCCTTCCTTTAATCAGCATCCTGAACTCAACCATGTCATGGTCACTACTGCCTCGCTTGCCATTTACCTCTACCTCCCTGATCAATTCTTCCCTGTTTGTGAGCAGCAGGTCGAGCGGTGCAAGGCCCCTAGTTGGTTCCTCTAGCATTTGTACTAGAAAGTTGTCCCCAACACTCTCTAAAAATCTCCTGGATTGCCCATGCACTGCTTTATTGGCCTCCCAGCAGATGTCAGGGTAATTGAAGTCCCCCATCAGCACCAGGGCTTGTGATCTAGAAGCTTCCGCTAGTTGTCCATAGAACACCTCATCCACCTCCTGCTTCTGGTCTGGTGGTCTATAGCAGACACCCACCACAACATCCCCCTTGTTGCTTTCCCCTCTCAATGTAACCCACAGACTTTCTACTGGCACGCTTCCACTTCCATAATGGAGCTCTGAGCAGTCATAGAGCTCTTTTACACATAGTGCTACTCCTCCCCCTCTTCTTCCCTGCTTGTCTTTCCTGAACAGTTTATACCCATCCATGGCAGAGCTCCAGTCGTGCAGACTATCCCACCATGTCTCTGTTATTCCTATGATATCATAGTTCCCTGTCTGCGCTAGTATTACCAATTCTTCTTGCTTATTTCCCAGGCTCCTTGCATTAGTGTATAGGCACCTAAGATACCTGGCTGATTGCCCTATTTTGTCATGGTGATTTCCAATTCTATTACATAAACCTCCTTGCATTTTTTCTAGGAGTCCTCCTCCCCCACTCTCCTCGTGTACTGGGGCTTCAGTAGAGCCCTTAAGACATTTGTTTGATTCCCCCCCATGTTCCAACCACCTTCTCTTTTATTGCTGGTGCTACAGTCCCAGCACCCCCCAAGTTCCATCCCTTCCCCCAGATCACCCACATTCTCACTTACCTGTGGGCTTTGGTCTCCTTCCCCCGTTGAACCTAGTTTAAAGCCCTCCTCACTAGGTCAGCTAGTCGGTGCCCAAATATGCTCTTCCCCTTCCTGGACAGGTGAAGGCCATCTCTGCCTATCAATCCTCTGTCCTGAAACAGGACTCCATGGTCAAGGAAGCCAAATCCCTCCTGACGACACCATCTTCGCAGCCAGGCATTCACCTCCAGGATACATCTCTCTCTCCTCAGGCCTCTAGCCTTGACTGGAAGGATCGAGGAGAACACCACCTGTGCTCCAAACTCCTTCACCCTCACTCCCAGAGCCCTGAAGTCACCTTTGATCTGCTGAGGATCACCCCTCGCAGTATCATTGGTACCCACATGGATAAGCAGCATGGGGTAGTAGTCTGAGGGGCGGATGATTTTACACAATCCCTCCGTTACATCTCAGATACGGGCACCTGGCAGGCAGCATACCTCTCTAGAGGCCGTGTCAGTGCGACAGATGGGTGTCTCCATTCCTCTCAGGAGTGAGTCCCCAATCACCACAACCCTACGCTTCCTCTTAGGTGAGGTGGCTGTGATCTGCCCAGCCTTTGGGGTGGATGGCATCTCCTCTACCTCCTGCATCGTGTCCAGCACTGCATAATGGTTCCTCACCACAAGGGATGGTGGGATGTGAGCAGGCGTGGAGCACTGTCTACTGCCAGAGGTGCTTGTCTCACAACAGGTGCTTGCTGGTTGGTTGGAGTGCTGGGGAGGGTTACAAGAACTGTGTGTCCACCTTGAGCAGAATTGGACCTTCTACTACTTTATTTAGCTATTATATGGCCATCCTTCACCTCACTGTAATATCAGGGAATCTTTTAGGCATTTCAAATAGCAGTGGCAATCACAGCCTCTCTCCTTCCTGGTTGGTAGCTGAGATAGCCTGTTTAGATTGTAGCCTCTGATTAAGAAGGCAGGAAGAATTTTAGAACAAACTTTACTTTGTTTTTCAAAGTGCTGTGTTAAGCAGGCAGCCTTTATAGCTCAGTAATAAATTTGTGACTTACTTAGGCCAGATGGCTTCTCCTCGGAAAGGAGTTGGGGGGGACGACACACTAGTACCACAGAGCTCTGGGCAGGGGCAGAGCCAGAGTCAGTTACTTGATTTCTTGCTGTGGGTCTTTCCACTGGCAAGAGGGAAGAGAGAACTTTTTTCCCCCCCAGTCTGTGAACCAAGCAACTTGGCAGGCGGACTCAGCGGCAGATGCGCTGTCTTAATTTATTCTTGGAAATTGAGTAGATTTTCAATTCGACAGTACCTTTTTAAATTGGAGCAGGATTACTCAACAGATCTAATTCATATTGGAATCCCTTTGAAAATAACAGACGGCTCTGGGCTGCTAACATGTATGAATTTGGCAAGTGCAGCAACTTAATCAACATCCATTAAAATTTTCATGACAGCTTTGGGGGTGAGAAAAAAAGGTCTTTGAGTCGACTGTAGCTTCAAATGGAGCATCTGGAAAACAGGGGTTTGCAGAGCTCCAGCACTGCCTAATTACTTGTAATTAAGCACCAACAGGAGCAGGGAAGGACCTATCCAGCAAGGGGCTCCTGCCTTCCATACTCTCACCAGCAGTTTTGGGGGAACAGACAATGGAGGGGACTCTACAGCCAGAAGAGTAGTGTCTGGGCATTGCTAATGTATTCCTTATTCATCAGTATTTGGAGGTTCATTAGCTGTCCCTTAGTGTGAGAACAGATTGGGAGGAGCAAGGGGCCTCAAATAATTGACCCGCAGCAGTTTTAGGAGCAGATATTAGATGGTTATTGCAGCTTTCCTTGCCAAAGCAAGTGAAAGCTTTTCCCTGTAATGGCTATTAAATATGCCACTAATTGTGTCCCTCTCTGTCTCACTCATTCTCATTAATAGCCATAAATTTTGTACATTTCCGTCTCCTTTTTGTTGCCCAGTATGGCAGTGCGCCATAAATGGATTTGGTGGGGTAGGGAAAGTTAAATAAAACTCATAGGGTATATCCACATGCAATCATCTAGTCCACACAATGTTCCCTTGTATTGAAATGACAAGTTCTGTCTTTTGATACAAGGGAAGTTTCTGTTGAACCCATAAAACCTGGTTTAAAATCAAAATGGTGCCTAGATCGAAACGGTTGTTTCAAAATGACGCCGTTAGGACACATTGTTTTGAAACATTGTTTCAATTGGAAGGCTTTGCATGGCACCCTGGAAAGAAGGCCCACCACCTCAGCACCCTGGCCAGGGATGGAGGGTGCGGGGGGGGGGCAGAGGAGGGAGCTGGGGCCCCTCTTCGCTGCTGCTTCCCCGGTGGCAGGGAAGGGATTGAGGGCACCTCTCTTCCCCGCCGCTTCCCCAGTGGCAGAGAAGAGATCGGGGGCGCCCTGCATCAGCTGCATCTGATGAAGTGGGTTGGAGCCCATGAAAGCTTATGCCTGAAGAAATTTCTTAGTCTTTAAGGTGCCACTGGACTCTCATTGTTACACGTCTACCCTTTTGGAAAATGCGTCTTCACTGCTGTTTTAACCTGAATTAAGGATGCATCCTTTTTGGCGGTGGCAACAACCTCAGAATTGCCACCACCTTAACCCAGCAGAAAAAGGGAAAATCTTTGCAAACGATCTCTGCCCCAAGTTAAAGGGGCAGAAAATTCAAACCACCAACCATATGGTGCCTCTTCTGTGGCCCCAGTGTGGAATTGACATGGTTGATATGAGCCCAGTTTCTGTCTTAAGTAACCACCGTAATTGCCGGCACTGTTTGGTGCCAACCACATCAGAGAGATTAGGCAGTGAATAAGCCATGCGTTATTAGAGGGCATCCCTCCAGCTGCTGCTTTCCTTGTCCCGGCTGTCTGTCTGTCTGGTGGAGAGGAGGTGTCAGGATGTGGAAGCAGCTCACTTGCCACTCAAACTGGGGCAATGTAAAAAAGAGGACTTGTGGACTGTTTTGGGGGCTCTTTTTCACCAGCATGGAAGATTATCAATCAGTATATTGGTTAAAGTGCAGTAGATGGTGCTTAAGAATATTTGCATGGGATTCTGGATTTTGTAGGACCAGCAATATTGGTTGTGCATGGAAAGGGCTTACCTTGGCAGCTCTGTAGATTTTCTAAAGACTAGCGTGCTCCTGTGAGTGGGCATGCATTCCCATGATTGCTCCTGGGAACCATGTTTCAGTAGAGCTGGGTGGGAAACAGTTTTTCTTTCTAGTGAACATTTGAGTCTGAATTTTTCCCCATTGCAAACTGAGACCCCCCCCCCCAACCAATGGAAAAAAAGCAACCCAAACCCAAAACAAAACCAACACCTTAAAAATAGCTGTGAACTGAAAACTGTGTGCACGTCTGTGCTATTTCAGGGATAATGTCAAAACATTTGGATTTACTTTCAAGCTTTTTCCTTTCTAACCTTTTTCAGTTTAATTAGCTTAAGGGAAAAGTCATTTCAAAGCAGAAATCTGGACTTCTATGTTTCCACACTTCCGAGACTTTTTCCTGAATTGGATGGTGAGTGGGGAAGTTTGTTGAATTGGACCCTGTTTCATGACATTTCCATTGTGATGAATCAGGAGGCACATTACAGGAGGAGACAAAATGCATTTCAGGGAGAGGCAGGAAGAGCTTGGAAAGTTACAGCCTATCCAGTTGAGAGGTGGAAGCAATCCTGTGTGACTTAGCTGATGGAGCGCACAACTTGAACATGGAGTGTGCATGATTCCAGTGACTAATTCACCAACAGCTGTGGTTGGTTTTTGTTGCACAAAACATTAGTTGATTGGTTAAAATCTCAGTCTGCCCAAGGGGAATTGGCCAATAGCAGGTGGGTGAGGCCAAAAGTCCAAATAAAACAATGCAAGGGGAAGTTTTTTTTGCTCTTGGTGCTGTACCCAGGTGCCAACACCACCTAAGCTTGTTCACGTTTGGAGCCCATTCTTAAGTGATGTCTTTTAACCCTTTCATTGCGGCACCTGCCGTGATCCCTGAGATGTGAGAGGAGGTGGCAGCTGCCTCTGAAACACCACTTCTCCATCAGAATGTTAGTATGTCTGTGGTGACATGCCATCCATCCAGCCTTTGAGGGAAATTCAGGGAATCTCGAGGAGCTCGTATTCAAAGATGCTCTTGGCATGTGGGGAGACAACAGAGTTTCTCAGGCTCCAGGACTGTAACAGCTCTGGATCTGTTCATTGCCCTGCTGTCCATCATGAATTTAGTGCTACCATTGGGAGTTTCAGTTTGGTACCTCCTGCTCCTCCTCAACCAGCTTCATTCCAGGGCCTATAAATTCCCCTTTTAATTTCCAAGACTCCAGGAAAGCTTCGTGCTGCCAGCCTGGGCACTGGGCAGGCCTTTCCATCTCGCCTGACTCTCAGCAAGGAATCTGCCTTCCAAATCCTTTTCCCCTCAGGCTCTGAGATGTCACAAACTCTCCCTTGCCTCTCTCACCAGCTGTCTCTTTTCACAGCATGCTGCCACTGGCCCCAATGCCAAGTGCCACTACCTGGGGACCTTCCCAGAATGCTTTATGTCTAGTTTTGGCAAACCTTCCCTGTTTCACTTATCTTTGTTGAATGCTGGCTTGAGACAGTGGGTGGGTAGATGACTGCAGCCTCTGGACCTGTGATGGCTGTGTGTCTGGGGCCTCTGCCTGTTGAGCTGAGGGTGATGGTGTGCGTCGTACCCTGATTGACGCATCCAGGTTCTGCACTGAAGGAGCCAGTCAGCGGGGCGGGGAGGGGAGGCACCGGGGCAGGTGTGTCTGCTGTTTTCTGTGCAGTTGTTTTATGTACAGCTCGGCTTCTGGTGGAATTTAATCCAAGTGGTTGAAAGGGCTGGGAAGAAAAGAGGGAGACACACAGGGAAAAGGGTGGAGACAAGTGGGGAGTGGTGCAAGGAGGAAAACAATGGGCCAGCAGCTGCCAGAGTTGGCTTTGGCAAGCCCAGTTCTCCCTTCTAGTACTTTGGCCGTGGAACAAGGGAGACTTGGAGCTTGGATCCATAGCGCCAGTCGTGTTCCAGTGCCAGCCCCTGAGCAGGGCATGAAGGAGAAGGAGCGTGGGGTGCATGGCTCGCTCACTTGGAATATGTGCTACAGAAAATATGGAATATGTGCTACAGAAAATGTGTTGTGACCAGGACAAGATCCTGCATTTCTGCTGTCGCCTTGTGGTGTTGTAAGTGACACTGTGTGGGTGGGCGGAGGAGGGCAGGCAAGGTAAAGCTGCCAAAGGTACCACCTTGCGTATGGGAATGCAGCAGCTACTGGTGCTAATCGGGGTCAAAGAGAAGAGGTCCCCTGAACTCCACACACAAATCAGGCCTTACGCATTTGCACCAGTAGTACCAGGAGCATTTGCACCCCCCTCCCCCCCCGGGAGGGCGTAAGCCAAAAGCAAAAGCTGGTTTGGGGCACCAGAGCTCCTTGAGCTGGCTCTGCCTGGAC
The DNA here is from genome assembly GCA_007922195.1 of Podocnemis expansa. Classification (NCBI taxonomy): domain Eukaryota; kingdom Metazoa; phylum Chordata; order Testudines; family Podocnemididae; genus Podocnemis; species Podocnemis expansa. The sequence goes on from ML681963.1 coordinate 40,850,208, forward strand.
CTGATGTAAGTGCATTAGCAACCTCCAGATTCAAAATGCATGAGCAAGGTCTTATAAATCATGAGATTTTTTTAAAAAATAATTTTGGTGTCTTTTTTTCCCCTTTCTGGCTTGTGACTCTGTAGGTCACACTGGAGCCCTGTTTTTGAGCTTTTTTTTCTCTACAACCAGGAGGGTGGAAAGGTTCTTTGTTAAAATAATGAAAGCTGAGGCTCTTGTGCAACATTTCAAGTCTGGGAGCTTGCAGAAAACCACCAAATATTGTGAGTGTTGTGATCAATTGGCAACAAAATAGGTCCAACACCATTCAGTCCATGGGAGCCGTGCCTGCTTACCGCAAATCTGAATTTTCAGAGTGTTCCAGGTTATTATTTAATGATTCATAGATTCCAAGCCCGGAAGAGAGTGTTGTGGTCATCTAATAGGTTTTCCTGTACAACATAGGCCAGAGAACTTCCCCCCAAATAATTCCTAGAGCTAAGCATTTAGAAAAACATCCAGTTTTGATTTAAAATTTTCCAGTGATGGAGAATCTGCCACAAGCAGTTGCTTATTCTGTGTTGAAAAAATTTTTCTAGCTTTAGATTTTAGCCATTGGGTCATGTTAGATCTTTCTCTGCTTGATTGAAGAACTCATTATTCAATAGTTGTTCCCCACATATAGGTACTTACAGATTGCAATAAAGCCACCCCGTAACCTTCTCTTTGTTAAGCTAAATAGATTAAGCTACTTCAGTCTATCTCACTAAAAAACAGGTTTTCTAATTCTTTCATTATTCTCATGACTCTTCATTGAACCTTCCCCAGTATATCAACATCCTTCTTGAATTGTGGACACCAGAACTAGATGCAGTATTCCAGCTGTGGTTGCCCCAGTGCCAAATCTGCAGTAAAGTACCCTTTCCACTTCTTGAGAGTCCCCGCTTCGTTTATTCCAAGATCACATTAGTGTGGTTCGTCCCAGCATTGCACTGGGAGCTCATGTTCAGATCATTATCCAACGTTCTCCCCCGCAAATCTTCAGAATCTCTGCTGCCCAGGGAGCGTCCCCCATGTGGAAACATGGTGCCATTCTTTGTTCATAGATGACTATGTGTACAATATAGCTGTATTAAAATGCATATTGGATGATTATGCCCAGTTTACCAAGCAATCCTAATTGCTCCAAATCAGTGGCCAGTTCTCTTCATTATTTACGCCCTTTCACATTTGATGACGTAGCAGCTCCCACCTCAAGGTCTCCGAGCTCTTTCCACCATTACCACCCAGGTGAGACAGATTAACATCATAACCTTGTTTCATAGGTGGGGAGACTAAAGCAATTTAGTGATGGAAAATCTGAATCACAGCAAGTAATAAATCCCAAGGCTGCTGTCTCCCAGTTTGGTATGTTAACAGCAGAACCAACCTCGCCATTATGGCCTTTGACACCCAGCTCCCCTTTCCTCCTGGCTGGCACTGGAGGCTGATTGGAAAGCATCACCTTTGCATTTTGATAGAACCCCTGGAATGTATCTGGCTGACAGAAAAACACAAACCCTCTCTGTAGATGAAATATTCTTTGATAACCATTTGAGAAGTAACTGGCTCAGAATTCAGCAGCCCCTGTGTAAAGGTGTGGGCAGGGAGCTCCTCTGTAGACAGTATACCTATTAAAGATCTCTCGAGCTAGCCAGGGGATGGGTGGAAAGCGGGAACTACCATATGCTGGAGAAGGATTCCAATGGGTCAGAGCGCAGCACACACAAGAATAAACAACCAGCTTCTGCAGCCTGCTGACCTGCACCAAACCAAATTCACTCTGTCAGATTGCCAGGGGCCACTTAGCCAGGATGGCTGCAGAGGTGACTGCTGGAGTGAAAGCCTATTAATAGGCACAATGAGAGGTTGTGGGGTTTTTATAATGTTTCCTTCTCTGGGACCAGTTTAATTACAGTAATTTAAAAGCAATCAAGAGGTGGCAAGTGGAATATTGAAATGTAATAGTGGGGAAGCAATTGCTCGATTGGGGCGGGGGTGGAATTAGAAAGCCAATGCTGTTTTCTCTTTTCACCTGTGTCAAAGAAAGATGGCTGACTAGCAAAGGTTTTTTTTTTTTTTTCTTTTAAAATAAAGCATATGGGACTGGATCCTCCACTGAAGTAAAATGAGCCCAGTTCTCATGCCTTCAGTGGTTGCCAGCCTGGTTTACACTCACTGAAAATCTGACTCTGGAAGCAGAATCTGCTTCAGATGTGGAGCAAACCTAAGGTGTGTTCTGTTGTTGCCTGGAGTCCTATTAGGAAACGGCTGCACAGCGGGGAGGGGAGCCAGAGGAATGAGATATAAAAGCCAGGTGCCCTTGTTTTTGCACTATGAGGAAATGAAGTCATTAAGGAAAGAAGAGGCAGGGGGAAGGTCTCTTCTTGTGTTAGAGAAGGAGAACAGTGTGAGAAGGTTTTCCCTGAGTAATGGGCTGCCAGCAATTATTCTGTTCCCAGCGCCTTCCTGAAGGAAAGCGGTGAAAGGAATGTGATGGAAAATTGCTTGCAAAACCCCCACCTCATGACTATTTGGATGCCAGGAGGTGGATGGGCGCAAGCCCACCCACTGCTAACATCCCTCCCCCAGCTTAAGGGGAGGTGGCCCTAGGCCCGGGACCAACTGATTTTGGGGAACAGCTAATGAAGAACAGGCATGGGGGGGGGGTCAAAGGTTCAAAACTAGAGAGTCAGGGAGGGACACCAAGCAGAGAACCCCAGACAGCGCCCACTGCTCCCAGAAGGTGTTGAGGGGAGCCAGCGAATGCCACCCAGAGGAACTCTGCCTGGAGGCGTGAGCAGACGAGGGACCAGAAGTAGGCCCCACAGTTTTGGGCCCCTCCCTCACCCAGCTTCCTCTCCCTAGTTTTATAGATGGCCTGTTTTGCGTAGGCCAGGAGGAGTTTGGCGGGGAGATCCCACGACTTTGTGGGGCCATGGATAGAAAGTGAATATAGGAGGTTCTGGAGGAGGGCCCGCAACCTGGCACACTCTAGATATTCATGTGCCAGGGTCTCCCTCTCGCTGCAGAAGGGGCAAGTGTCTGGGTTGGGGGTGAACCACGCCAAGTACACACTTGTGCTCACGGCTCCATGCAGGAGCCACCAACTGATATCCCTGGTGGGCTGTGGGGTTAAGAGAAATAGTCACCCCAGATAGGGTAGGCTCATAGGGCTGGAGGGGATCTCATGAGATCATCTAGTCCAACCCCTTGGGGTTTGAACCCAGGGCTTTCTGTGTGTAAAGCAGATGTGCTAGCCACTACACTATGTTCTGTTCCCCTGTAAGGCATGTACCAGTTTCCCTGGGTCCAACTAATACAGTTGGTCTAGTCTGCAGCTACCCTAGAGCTTATCAATCTACCTATGTGTGGCCCATGTCACCACACTGCCTGAGTTCTTGTGGCTGTTAATGGAGCCGATCCTCAATCGGGTGTAAGGAAATACCCCATCCTAATTTGAAAGATGAGGTATTGAAGGAAAGTAGAGTAAGTCACTTGTCTGAGGTCATTCAGGAAGTCTGTCTTCTGAATATAAATTTTATCATCAAGTGGGAAAACTGTGGATTACTTACCAGTAACTGTCCTCCTTTGAGATAGGCTGCTCACATACATTCAGTTACAGGTGTCTACGTGCTGCAGCGCATGGTGGCTCAGAGAGTCTTTAGCCTTAGACTGTCAGGTCAGGGCACATGGGCAACGCCCCCTCTGTGTCGTGACTGTGGCTTTATAGGTGAATGTGACCCTGACCCTCCCAGTCCCTTATACCTTCACCAACTCCATTAGTGGGGGTGGTGGAAGGGGCCTGAATGTATGTGAGCAGCCCATCTCGAAGAAGGACAGTTACTGGTAAGTAACCCACCGTTCTTCGAGGGCTGCTCACGTCATTCAGTTACAGGTGACTGCTAGCCATACCCAAGGATGGTTGGAGGAGTCACAATTTGCCAATGGTAAGTACGGCTCTGCCCAACACGGTGTCCTTTCTAGCCTGTTGGACGACAGCGCAGTATGTCGTGAAAGTATATACCTATGACCATGTAGCTGTCCTGCAGATCTCTTGGATCGCGACTTTGGCAAGGAAGGCCGTTCATGACGCTTGAGCCCTGGTAGAATGGGCTCTAACAATCTCAGGAAGGGGTGTATTTGACTGTCTGTAGCAGTTTTTGATACAGTTTACTATCCATTTGGAAATGTACTGTGAGGACACTGGAAGACCTCTTTTACATTCGGCGACCGCCACAAAGAGTTGGGAGGTCTTACAGAACGGACGTCTGCGCTTGATGTATGTTAGGAGCGCTCTCTTCACATCCAGGGTACGCCACCTCCTCTGGTTCTCCATAACCTGAGGGTCTGGATAAAATACTGGCAAGCAAATCTGGTTGAAGTGGAAGGGAGTAGTCACCTTAGGGAGGAAGGAGGGGTGGTGTCACAGGACCACTTTGTTGGGAAAGAACCTTGTATATGCGGGTTGCGAGGAAAGGGCCTTCAACTCTGAAACCCTTCTAGTGGAGGTGATTGCTACTAAGAAGGCCACCTTCCAAGAGAGGACCAGTAGGGTGCATGAGTCTAAGAGTTCATAGGGGGGCTCCGTTAGCACCTGGAGTACCATGTTAAGATCCCAAGGAGGGATGGGTTCACGAGGTTGTGGGAAAAGTCTTTCAAACCCTTTCAGGAACCTAGTGGAAGTAGGGTGGGAGAAAACAGGGGCCCCATCTACTTTTTCATGGAGGGCTGAGATTGCTGCTAGGTGGACTTTCAGCAAGGAAAGAGAGAGGCCTTTGTCTTTAAGGTCTAGCAGATAGTCAAGGATTAGGTGTAGAGGGGCCAGTACAGGGTCTACTTCTTTACTCCGAGCCCAGATGGAAAATTGTTTCCATTTGGCTGTATAGGTGGACCTGGTAGATGGTCTTCTACTGCTGACTAGGACCTTCCTAACCCTGTCTGAGCAGAGCCTTTCCTGCTTGTTGAGCCAAAGAGTCTCCAGGCTGTCAAATGCAGGTGACCTGGGTTTGGGTGCTACAGGCACCCCAAGTCCTCTGTTAAGGGGTCAGTCCACAGGGGGAGACAGAGTGCTGTCCCTACGGACAGGTCCTGTAGGAACGAGAACCAGTGTTGTCTGGGCCATTCTGGAGCTATTAATATTATGTTTGCTCCGTCCATCCTGATCTTCAGGAGAACTCTGTGTATTAACTGGACTGGTGGGAAGGCCTGACCAGGTGATGAGGAAGGCATCGTTGAGAGACTCCTTCTCCCAACCCCTGAGAGAGCAAAATTGCTGACACTTGTGGTTCTGCTGTGTCACAAACAAGTCTATCTGGGGTGTGCCCCATTTGTGTATCAGGTGAGGCAACACCGTGCTGTGGAGCGACCATTTGTGATTCACTAGGAGCTTTCTGCTGAGCGAGTCTGCCAGCCTGTTGTCCACTCCCAGTAGGTACACAGCTACCGGAGTGAAATTGTATTTCAGGGCTAACTTCCAAAGTTTGCACACTTCCTTGCAAAGAGTTGGGGAGCGGACCCCTCCTTGCCAGTTCACGTAGAACAAGGCTACAGTATTTTCCATTAGGATCTGAACTGACCTGCCCTGTATGCTGTCGAGGAAGGTCATGCAAGCAAATCTGATGGCCCACAGTTCCTTCATATTTATGTCAAGAAGACTGTCTTTGTGGGACTAAAGCCCCTGGGTAGAAAGCCCCCCTGAGATGTGGGCCCCCTGACTCCGAGTCTGAGGCATTGGTTATCAGTGTTACAGTGGGCGTTAGCGTTTTGAAGGGAATTCCCCCTGGGAAACCAGGAGTCCTTCCAAATCTGTAATGTCCCCAGGATATCTCAGGGAACTGACAGTACCTTGGATAGGGAGTTGCTCCATGGGTGGAACACCATGGAGCACCAGACCTGGAAGGGCCTCATTCTCAGGCATGCCATCCAAAGCATGGAAGTGGAGGCTGCCATGTGCCCGAGCAGCTGTAGGCAGCGATGGGCTGTGGTCACTTGGTACTCCTGCAGCTCCATAATGATGGTGCAGATGGACCGAAATCTTGAAGAGAGCAGAGAGGCTGTCCCTTTGCGAGTGTCTAGGAGTGTTCTTATGAACTTTATACTTAGGGAGGGGCAGAGTTTTGACTTTTCTTGATTTATGCAGAGGCCCAGGTACCCACACTTACCACTCTGGCATGGAGATTTACCTGAGCTCTTGATTCCCTGTGTATTAACCAATCGTCTAGGTGGGGGTAAATGCTTATCCCCACTGACACAAGAATGCCACTAGCTGTACCATGCACTTTGTAAATACCCTGGGGGCCAGAGAGAGCCAGAAGGGGAGCACTGTAAATTGGAAGTGATTTCCCCCCATGATGAACTTTAGTACATTCTGTGCTAGGGACATATTGCTATGTGAAAGTAAGCGTTCTTCAGGTCGAGGGCTGCGAACCAATCCCTGGGTAGGATGAGGTGGAAAGATCTGTGACAGGTAAACCATGTGGAACTTTATTTTCCTTATGTGTGTGTTTAAGGCTCTGAGATCTAGAACGGGCCTGAGGTCCCCATTGGGTTTGGAGACCAGAAACTTTCGGGAATAGAACCCTTTTCCCTGCTCCTGCTTTGGGACCCTTTCTATGGCCCTGAGGGAGAGGAACTTTTCAGATTCCATTTTGAGCAGGCAATTTAGTTCCCAGTTTCTGAGGCTGGGGCGAGGGGGTGGTTTTCTGACCTAAGGAGCTGAACGAAACTGTATGCGATATGCTTCCGCTACCATCTTAAGGTCCCACTGGTTGGTTGTGATGTTGGCCCAGTGGTGCATGAAGTGGTGCAGGTGGTTGGTGATGGGTGGAATTGAGGCTGTAGGTTCGCTGCCCTCTTGGTAACTGTCAAAAGTGCTGCTTCCTTCCCAACGAGCGGTTGGTACCCTGCCCGCGCCTGCTGGACTGTGAAGTGTGGGACTTCCCATCCTTGCTCAAATGGGCCTTGTCCCTATCCAAGTCCCTGAGATGTCATTGGGGATATTGGTAGGACCGAGGAAGAGAACTCTGCATCTGGATTTGCTGCTTTAACTGTGGCAGCTGTTGTTGCAAGAGCTGATGGGGTTTAAGGGAACACCGGGTGGATTGCGGGGTGTACATTCCCAGCAATCTGAGGGTAGCTTTTGAGTCCTTCATGCCATGTAGCTTGATGTCTGTGGACTCAGCAAAGAGGTCAGGGCCCTCAAATGGCAGGTCTTGAATGATAAGCTGCATCTGTGGAAACAAGCCAGAAAGTGCTGGAAGAGGAACACAAACTTGTTCTGGGAGACATGATATTTGTGATCTGCCACTTTCAACACCGGTGGAATCAAAGATGGGGTCTGCCATCGCGCCCTGGCAATTCTGTATACCCCTCCATGGAGAGGAACAGATACCTTGGCTGGTGGAATGTTTTTCCCCATGTCAAAGAGGAGGTCGGTTTCCAGCTGGACCACCCCAAGTTCTATATTCAGATTCGCTGCCATGCAGCGGAGTAAGTCCTCCTGGGCGCAGGAATCGTCCTTGTAGGCAACAGGCTTTCAGAAAGTGTACTCATCTGGAGAGGAGAATGAAGGGGCCCAGGATCTACTGCGACGTGTAGAGTCAGGATCAGGCTCATCATTGGAAATGTCCGAGGAGTCTGGAGTCCAAGGTGGAGATGGTGCTGAATGGTACTGTGAAGTTGAGCCGTCGTTAGCCATCATGTCCAGCCATTCGTGATACCAGAAATTAAGAGCACGGCATGGGGAAGAATGGCCCCTGCCTGAGGTCTTAGTGGTACCGGAAGAACTGGGCCGCAGTGTCTCTACTGGGGCCGACAGGGTCATCTTCCTCCATGGCATGGGCGCTGGGAAGCACTTCAAATGATGCTTACCCACCCATTCTCCAGCTCCTGAAGCAATTTTGGGAAAATCAGAGGAACAGGCAGAAGCTGGAGATGAGGAGGAGGATGAGCTGGACCTCTGTCTTCTGGAGCCTTGAGAGCAGGGTACTGAGGGTTCACAGGACAAGTGTTGAGAGGAGAGTGCCTCGGAGCAGTTGTTGGCCCCGTTTTGTGATACTGGTGGAGGGCTTGATGGTACTGGGCTTGAGGGTGGTGCTGATTCTTGCATCGGCTGCTCTCTGGGTATCAGATCCAGTGTGGTCTTTGACTGTAGACATCTGTAACTGAGCTGGGTCCTGGACCAGAGCTTGTGTCTTTGCTGGGGCTTGCGGTGTCAACGGTACCGAAGACAGCCCCAGTCCCAGTTCACGGGAGAGGAAACGTGGTGACTGAGGCAAAAGGTGCTGTGGTGGTACTGAAGAGGAAGCCAACTGGGGCTTTGAACTCTGCACTGTGGGTTGGTGCCAAGACTATGGTGCAGGAGTTGCTTAGGGTGCTGGCAGAGCACTAGTGGCTCAGGTAGCATCAGAGGTGGGTGTGTGGTCCTCGGCAAGAGTGTGTAAGTGCCGCTCTCTGTCCTTGTGAGTCCTGCATTTAAAGGATTGGCAAATAGAGCAGTTCACTGCAAGGTGAGACTCACCCATTTATGTGAGGCATTTCTCGTGAGGATCGTCGAGTGGGAAAGCTTTAGAACATGCCGGACATGATTTAAAGCCTGGCATTTTAATTTTGTGCAAAGGAAAGGCAGGCACTTGCTTCGGCAAATTTTGGCTAATCCGAAACCGTTGCTGAGGGCGGAAAAAGGAACTGGGAGGGTCAGGATCAAGGTCATCTATATAGCAGCGGTTGCAGCAAACAGGGGACACTGGTCGTGTGCCCTGACCTGACAGGCTAAGGTTAAAGGCTCTCCAGGGCTACTGTGCGCTGGGGCCCGTAGACATCTGTAACTGAATGATGTGAGCAGTGCTCGAAGGCGGCACCTGTTACTTGGTTACTGTTGCTGATTCAGAGTATGTCTATGTTGCAATCAAGGCTGCCTGTAGATGCCCCCAAGCACACTTCTGTCTAGATAGCTCCACTTAACAATAGCAATAACAATAGCCCACAGAAATGTGGGCAATTCAGTCCTAGCCAGCACTGTGGGTATGCGCCTGTGTGGCTAGTGCAATGGTTTTCAACCAGTTGGCCATGGCATACTTGTGTGCTGTGAGAACTGTCCAAGTATACCAGGATATTTTGTATAAAGGTAATGAAAATCAATGTAAAACAAACATTGTTTCATCTTAAATAATATTCTATGTAACCAAAATTACAATTCATAAAACTCACAAAAATTAATCATCGAATTAAAAGCGAGGTATTGGTCTTTCAGTTTTAGAGTGTTCACATTTTAAATGTAGGTTGCCAAAGGGCAAAATTGAGATGTGTATTTTTTCTAGTGGATTTGAAACATTAATAAACTTCATCGTTCTTTAGCTTGCTGTATGAACTATGTTTCTCTCTAGTAAGACCAAAACCATAGTAAATGTAAGGAAATGTGATGTTTATCAGCAATCAATCCAGCTGAGAAAAATGGGTGTGCCCTGGAATTGTTTGTCTCATTGAAGCATGTTGTGTTACTGAAAACATTGGGAACCACTGGGCCAGTGTGTGTTACTGGCACAGCTTCACTGCGATTGTATTGGGGCGAGCTAGATCCAGGAGATGTGTACACATGCTACGCTCACACCTCTGACTGCAGCAGAGACATACTCTCAGTGACAGATTGTAGCGTGACCAGGGCCTTAGTGACTGGAGGTGATAGTAACCTGGAGGGAGCTGGCAAAGGGTTTCACAGTGTGCTTATGAGTCATCCTGTCTCCAGCATCGGCAGAAATGATGTTTCCCTCCTCTTGCCATGGGGGAAGGGAGGAATGGGGGGATTTTAAAGCCTTGCATTAGTATGCACATGATGAGGAAGACATGGAATTGTGTGAGTGGGAAGCAGAATGTTACCAAGACAGGATCTGAGATTGGCAGGCTCCAGCTTAGTGAACACATTGTCCTCAAATGTGGTGATGCCGTACATCTGTGCTTGCTACTCAGTTAGGGAGGTGGGCAAGCCTTTGCTACCCACAACTCTGCAATGAGGACACTGATGAAACTGTTCAAATGCTACTAGTCCTTCTGTGCCTTCCCACAACTTCACCTGTGTGCCTAAATGGACAGAGAAGTTGTCCCATTGGGGAAAAGCCAGAGAACAACTCAGTTTTTCGCAGTGCTAAGAACCGTGAACTATGCTTCTAGAAACCCAAGAGACACACACAAGGAGCGCATCATCAGAAGGAATTTCTTGATCACTTGTGTATGGCTTTGCAGCTTGTCTGTTCACCCCTGGGCTAGGTCGGTGGCTCTGAACCTTTCCAGATGACTAGTTCCAAAGAGGCAGCTGTGTTAGTCTAGTAAAGAAAAAAAAGGAAGGTGTCTTGTGGCACTTGCAGACTAACAGATTTATTTATTGCATGAGCTTCCGTGGGGGAAAATCCCACTTCGTTAGATACTTTGAAGAGGCTCTTCAAAGTGTCTGACGAAGTGGGATTTTCTTCCATGAAAGCTCATGCGATAAATAAACGTTAGTCTTTAAGTGCCACACAACACCTTGCCTTTTTTGCTTTCTAGATGACTATACCCTTTCCCGAGGTGTGATTTGTCTTGCAAACCCCAACTTTCACCTTATTTAAAAAGTACTTGCTTAGAAAATCAGACAGAAAATGACAGAAGTGTCACAGCACACTAGTACTGGAAAAGTGCTTGCTTTCTCCTTTTCACCATGGAGTTATAAAACAAATTGATTGGAATATCAATAGTTTATATGCAGTTTAGTGCAGTACTTGAAACTGTTTTTCACTTGCAAGACCTGTCCAAAAGCCACAGCCCCAGGCAGTGGTGCTGACTTACATAGCTTAGCTTTGTGGATCACCTTTTGGTGTGGGGAGAGAGAAACTGGGCTAGGTTAACCCAGGTGCTGATCACCCAGATTAACTCTGCAGTGTACACTTACTCTCCTTATTGGTTTATGAGTTCCAAAGGGGCAGCTGTTAGTCTAGTTCAGTAAAACAAACAAGGAGTCCTGTGGCACTTAAAGGCTAACACATTTATTTATCGCATGAGCTTTTGTGAGGGAAAAATCCCACTTCGTCAGATGCTTTGAAGATGGGGTAACTCACAGAATGGGAGGAAGTAAATGCAGGGAAATGTAAGTCATGGGATCAGGTCACACTGTAACAGCAAATGAAAGCCATTGTTAAGATTCATACACTGGGGAACAGCATATAGAGGAAGATGAAGTTAAATGACCTGTTGTAATGAGAGAAAAATCCAAAGTCCGTGTGAAGCCCTGAAGCAATGCAGCCAGATTTGGGAAGAAAGAAAAAAAGGGGGGGGGGGGAGAGGAACCCTATCCAATCCCAAGAGCTCTGAGAGAAGAGAGTTTGAACAGCAGTGATGCTGTGTCTGTGGCTTCATGAGAGTCGATGCTTCCTACTGGACTGTAGCAGAGAGGCAGCCTGGTCCAATGTACGGGACAAGGCAGAGACTAGGCTGTGGGGAAGTGGGTTCAGGTTCTATCCGCACCTCTCAGGCAAGTCATTTTCCCTCTGTGCCCATGTTTCTGAATGGTAAAATGGGGTTAGTGAGATCTAGGGGTGCAAGTTTTGTTTGGATGTATTCCTGGAGGTTTCATAACCATATTATCTTTAATTGAATATTAATCTTTATTTCCTGGAGACCCCAGGACCAGTCCCTAAGGCTTGGCAACCCTACACCTCCCTTTCTTTGTGAAGTGCTTTGAGATCTACATATAAGGGCCAGAGGCGCTGATACACCATGCTGATGAGCATGATGTAGAACAGTGGTTCCCAACCTTTTTTAGGCTGGGGACCCCTTTTTAACAAAAAAGCACTTTGTGGCTCCCCTGGCTGATTATGTAATCTGGCCTGTGCAGGCAGATTCTGGCCTGCCCCACTTCGGTGGCAGTGCTGAGACAGCCAGCAAGCAGTGCTGCCACCACCATGGCCCATGCTGCTGGTGAGCTGAGCCGCGGCAGCTATGGTCCCTTGCCTCTCCCCCTGCTAGGAAGCTGCTGCAGCCCCATTCCTCTGCCAGGATTCAGCCAGCCATGGGTGGGGAGAGGCAGCCCTGGCAGGGAGTATCAGGGCTGCATCTGGATTCCAGCCCTGGCAGGGAGAGGCTTTGTGGACCCCCTGCAACATGACCATGGACCCCCCAGGGGTCCCCGGACCCCAGGTTGGGAACCAGTGGTGTAGAATCTAGATAAATGAAAGTCACCTATTTCTGTTCCAGTACCAAAGATTTCAGATCTTTTCCTTAGCCCCCTCAGACTGGTTGCTCCTTTCAGAGGAAAGCTGCAAGTGAAACACTAGAGCTGGCATCTGATCAACGAGACAGACAGCTGTGCGCACACATTCTTCGGCACCAAACAGACGCCCTCAGGGAGCATTCTGCTGGGAGCCAAACAAGTTGCTTTTCTGTGGGGGAGGAAATCTCATGAGATGATCTAAGTATGCAGGCCATCAGACGTGCTGTCCATTAATGAGGGGTCTCTGTGCACGAAGGCAGGAGGAACTGTGCCAGCGAGAGAATGGCTTTCCATGCAAGGTAAGTCTTCAAGCAAGCGTGGGCTATGCAGCATCTATCTCTAGTGAAGAAGGCACCTGTATGATCAGGTGTCATCAGTTGTCTTGCATGTTTGTTTGCTTTTTTCATATCCTTCCCCACCTCTGCATAGGTAGCCAGGCCAGCAGACCTTGATGCAGTGTAGTTATGTTCTGGCATGGTAGGCTGAAATGTTTTTGCCTTAGTAGTGCTGTTGATGAGGCTGTTCAGAGATTCTGTCCTTGAAGCTTCAGTGTCGTTATTAGATAAAGTGTTTAGTTCAGCAGGCTTCCATGATGCTTATAAAGAAAAACATGGCATGGTTCAGTGATAAAGGGACTTGGCTAGGTTTGTTGCTGTCTAGACACAGCTCTAGCTTCCTAGCTCCCTGGTTATTGTCTCGCTAACGTGGGTGCCCTGCAGCAAGGAGCAATTTAGTGAGTGATGGACCTTTCTGCCATCCCCTTGGCTGAACAAAGAATTGAGGTGAAATTCCCCAACATTTATAGACTGAAACAAACAACTAACACACAACGGTAACAGCACCTTCTGTTGTTCACGTCCTCCATTTGTTACCTCCTCTTCTTCCTGATATCATGAGTAAAATGTCCCTGCTTATTGTTTAGCCACATCCCAATCTCTTATGAGAGAAGATGGCTTATCTGCACTGACTGGAATCATGGGTTACTCACCAGTAGCCGTCCTTCTTCGAGATGGGCTGCTTGGATCCATTCAGTGATAGGTGTCTCCGTGCCAGAGAGCTGGATTGGTCGGAAAAACTTTGTCCTAGCCTGTCGGGAGAGGGTAGGCGGCCACTGTCCCCCATGCCACCCAGTTGTTATATATACAGCTGCCTCCCGACCCCTCCCCAGTTCTTAGGAGTTGCCAACTCCAGATGCGGGGATGGAGGGGAGGGACCTGAATGGACTCAAGCAGCCCATCTTGAAGAAGGATGGCTACTGGTGAGTAACCCACCGTTCTTCTTCGAGTGCTGCTCGGATGCATTCAGTAATAGGTGACTACTAGCCATGCTGATGGATGGTGGGTGGAGTTGGCTCTTCCACCTCCAGCACAGCAAAAACACCCCAGATGGGTAGAAGCCCAGTGAACAAGGCTCTAACAGGAGCCAATGGACCAACTAGGGCTCTTGGTCTGGCAATGGAGAACCGACAAGTGTGGGTCCAACCCAAAGCAGGGGGTAGGTCCAATCCAGCTGAGGCAAAGCGTGCATGGGCTGAACAGACTAAGGTCACCTTAACCAGAGTTGAATCAACGCAATGCGACTACGTGGAGAAGATGCGTTTGGTTGCTCTACCTGTAGGGTATAGCTCAAGGTATGAGAGCCAGAGGATTAATGTCTGGCCATAGAACACTTCAGCGTGAACTTATGAGAGAGAGCACTGGAAGCCATAGGGTTACGTAGCTAGCCATAACGACTGTGGGCTACACAGATAACAATAGAAGGGATGAACATTATCCCTCGAACTGGCCACGTCAAGGCCCGAAGGCACATGCCCGAAGGGTGTAGGAATTTGAAGTACCTGGCGAAGTGCAAGGAAAGGACTACTGAGTTTAGTCAAGAAGGGTCAAAGGGAAGATGCTTTGCACTGGTTCATGAGAAAAGAAAAAAGCCAGGGGTGGTACAATGAATGCCACATGGCATATTGGCCAAGATGTCCCTGGGCCAGGAGGATGCAACACAAGCCTCCAGCCATGTACAGTGTAAGAACCCAGAAGGCTGCCATTGGGAAGGAGCATTTCAGACCACTAGGCGCCTATAAGTTGGCTTGGTGGCCTTAGGAAGTGCTGTCGACCTTGGTCTCTATAAATACCTTGGTATTTATGGAGACTTACGGAAAAGGACCCTCCTCTTTACCCTTATTTTCCACCTCAGGATTCCGACACTAGGAAGACTGCCGGGGGGGGGGCAACGGAAATACAGTGCCACCAGTTGGCCACTTAGTCATGACGCCCGAAAAGCCTATGGGGTTAGAAGTACAGTGATTTAAACCTTGTGTGCCTGGGTACACTGACAGGAGTGATTTCTGCCCCAACTATGCTGCTCCTGTGTGTGTGCCGGAGTTAAGGACTCGATAAGAGAAGGACTGCCCTTCTAAATGATATGGGTTATAGGAGGAGTGAATGATCTCCTCCCAAGACCACCTGGGAAATACGATATTCCCAGAGTGTAAATCACGGCTCCGCAGGAGTACCTTGGATTTTAGAAAATCTGACAAGGGCGGCTTGTCCCTATCATGCAATCTTATCCAGGACAGTATCCCACCATGGGGAATAACAAATTTCCGAGTTTCTGTGCAGATTGGAAATTGGGGATTTTTTTTGTTTTTGTTTTTTGTCTACTTGAGCTCCCTCAAGTGAGTGGAGGAAACACAACAGCCCTTAACAGATGCCTACAATGAGAGTATCATGTAGAGGATACCCAACGGTTTTTGGCCTCAGGTCCTGCCAAGGAAGGTGTAATATGTTCGCCGGACGCCCAGGTAGTAGTGTCCTGGGCCCAGATATGGGTAATCATGGTACCAAGGTGACCTAGAGTGAGCCATTTATGTATACCCCGGTTGGGTGACAGCCATGTGCGGAACCACTGGTACGCATGAAGTTTGTCAACGAGCTAGTCCCGCGGCTAGCTAGCAGTTAGTTTGGGAGGCCTAAGGTGAGTTTCCTTCCACCTCTGTCCACATGGCTGGGAAGAGGCCTTGTCTCTTCGCCCATGGGCACTGTTTCCTCTAAGCTGTGCGCATGTGCATGTGCACACAGGTCATGAAAACTGCACACACAACAAAATAAAGTTTGCACAAAAAATTCAATAGTGCTAATATTGGTGCTCACAAAGAAATGTTTTTGCGCACACAAAGAAATTGTTTGCACACACAGTTTACAAGTAATTAGAGGGAACATTGCCCATGGGTCCTACTGACCTGGTTGATTCCAGGTTGGACATATAGAAGCTGTTACTTCAGGGGTGGGGGGGGGGGTAAGGAGGATATCACCCCACTTTCCTGGTAGGGTGGTGCCTAGATAGGGACTCCCAATCGGGGATGTCCTGGTTACATATGAGGCTGTCCCAAGAAGCGGGAGAAGCTGTTGTTTACCATTGGTTGTTTTCCCCCTTTGGGGGGGCGGTGGGGGGGACAAGTAGCAAGGTAGGGACTGTGAACAGCTCTGCCTTGGCCGCCCCTTGGGCATCAAACTGCATGCGGTAGAGTGTACCGGGTATTGTATTCCCACTTAATGGGTGGAGTAGTAGGAGGGTTTCTGTACCACAGGGGTGGCTGAGGACCTACCAGGACCGACTTAACCGTGCATACCGACCAGTTTTGTTGGGGTGGGGAGATGTCCAAGGCATCCCTCCCCATTCCGGGTGCGAAAGTAGATCCTACCTGATGTAGGACAGGTGGCAAGCAGGCGGGGGGAGGGTTCCCCACATCCGAATGGGCACGTGTCCGCACATACCAGGAGTATCTGTAGCAACGTTCCCTCTAAGCTGCGCGCATATGCGCACGCGCAGCAACCCTGACTCCCCCGCGCACTCCTCGCCGCCCCAGGTGCAGGGCTTCAGCTGCCTTTCCTTCTGGTTGGAGCACATTCTTCTGGTCAGCAGGGAGCAGTCCCATGGAGCTTAAAATCTTCCCCGAATATGTTCGGGGCGGGAGATTTTAAACTTTTCAGCACAGCTTCCTGCCGCCCAGAAGAATGGCGGCAGTGAGAGGCAGGCTCCGCGTGGGAGCGGCTCTGGCAGCAGGGGCAGTCACATGAGGGAGTTGGGGACCCAGGGAAAGGGGTGCCCAGGGGACTTGTGGAAGTGGGCTGAAGGGCGCATGGAGGAGGCGCCCAGCTGTGGGACGTGGTGAATCCCCCATCCCACCCCCCCTGCTGCCTGCGAGGGAGCAAGCAGCTTCCCCAGGACTAGGTAATACTGTAGCTGGGTGTTTTTTTTCCCCTGTATGTTTATTAATGCTGTAACTGGGTATTTTGGGGTATTTTTCTCTCCTTTTGTAATTGTTATTCCCAGTCGGGCGAAAAACTCATAGAAAAACGGACAGGCTGTTTGCGTTCGCAAGGAGCAGATGTTCCAGATCCAACGTGCAAGGTGGAAGAAATGAAACTGGGGAGGGGTTGGGAGGCAGTTGTATATATAACCAGTGGGTGGCGTGGGGGGGCGGTGGCCACCTACCCCCTCCTGACAGGCTAGGACAAAGTTTTTCTGACCAATTCGGCGCTCCGGCACGGAGACACCTATTATTGAATGCATCTGAGCAGCTCTTGAAGAAGAATGCATTTACAGGACTGTGTTAGGGCCAAGTGCACCTGCAACAGCTTTGCTAAGTTCATGTCCTAGACAGGGAACTGTGAGCATCTGTTTTAATACATGGCCTGGCTTTGGTTCACAGCCTCTGGTTCAGGCCTTAGCTCTTGTATCAGGCTCTCTCTATCTGCACCATCAGGGAGAAGGGCTTGACTCGCTTTTTAAAGTGCGCATTACTGTTACTTGTGCATTCTCCCCATTTAGGAAATGGGGTGTTGTATGCTTGGGGAGTGTGTGCAGGACTTGACAGTTTAATCCAGTGGTAGGCAACTAAGTCCATTCAGAGCAGCACGTAGTGCCCTCTGCAGTACCACAGAAATTGCCACTCCAGCCACTGAAGGCCACTCTGGACAGCTTCCTTCAGGCAGCTTTTTTTCTGTGACATATGGTGGCATAGCCCTGCAAATAGTGTAGTGGCTAGCACCTCTGCTTAACATGCAGATGGTCCTGGGTTCAATTCCCAGGGGGTTGGACTTGATGATCTCATGAGGTCCCTTCCAGCCCTATAATTTGATTGATAGGCATGGGGAGGACCCCCTCTGTCATAGCTGCCCCTGGTGTGGCTCCTCTCTAGTGTGATGCTCCCCAAAGGAACCACTCTGGGCAGCTTCTTTGTGCAGCATACCTGGGTGTTACCAACTTTGCCCACCAACTCGGGGTGTGCTCATTTATTGGGGTTACTTTCTCTTTGGGAAGGTGGGCGAGATGGTAAGTCTATTAGTGTACTGCTTGTGTCACTTGTGTTTCTATATGGAGCTCACTTCTCTCTTCTGCAAGCTCTCTCCCAATGGAGCAACTCTTGCAGGACCTTGATTGCCGCCCAGTACTTGGATTCTTCCAACCCCCATATCCAAATAACCACCCAATATACACATTCATCAATTAGTAAGGTGCATCTGAGTGGACTGGGTCTGTCAGCACTATCAACTGACCCCTTATATGCCCCTGGACTCAATCAGGCTGGGTCAGAACAGCACTTTTCAGCTGTCACCCTTCTGTATCCCTGGAGTCAATCAGGCTAATATTCCCATCAATGAGCAAACCTTATAGGGTTGTGGGCATCACAGAAATCTTTCGCTAGGCAATAGAAGTGTTGCTGCAAAGCAATGTAAAGAAACCAAGACCACAAAGGAGAGGGAATGATGTCTTAAAAGAGTCTGGAAACTGGCTTGATTACAAAAGGCATTTTATTGCTGGTTATCTAAAATTTGCACTAATAGTAATAATTACAAAAGGAGAGAAAAATACCCCGAAATACCCAGTTACAGCATTAATAAACATACAGGGAAAGAAAAACACCCAGCTACAGTATTACCTAGATTCTATTGTATCAGGCCTAAAGAGAGGGAGTGGGGTGGGGTGGGGTGGGGTGGGGATGAGGGGGACTTAACCACTCCATGTAGCAGGAAGGTTCCCAGGATGTGCAGAGCAGGGTTACCGGCTGGATGGAAACAAAGCTCCCACAGCAATCAGCAAAGAGGGAAAGCCAAGTCCCAGTGGAAATGATACAGCTTTAGATCCAAGCATCAGGACTCAGGACTCAATCCAGACTCACAAAGGATTCAGACAGGATTCAATCAGGATTTAGGTAAAGGTTTTTATAAAGACTTGTTTAAGTGGCTAATACACATTCCTGGCTGGGTGTAATGGTTCAGGGAAGCTCACAATACAATCAAGCAGACTTAGTGTTTTGGGTATCAGTTATCATGTCTATGACTAGAATGGTCTGATAATTGCTGAGTTTGTTCGTTTTGGTGTGAGATCCCCCATCAGGCAATGCTTCCCTGCTTCTTCAATCCCAGAGTTCAGGGCAGTTCCTGCTTCTTCAATCCCAGGTTCCAAAGGGGGCAGCTGTGTTAGTCTAGAAAAGCAGATTTGTTAGTCTTTAAGTGCTACAAAACTCCTTGCTTTTTTTTGTTTTTCAATCTCAGGTTTCACTGCAGTTCTTGCTTTGGAGCTTGGCTTTCCATAGTCAATGCAAATGAAGCTCCATTTACTGTGCTGATGGCTTTTGGATATGGGTAGATAAGGATGTCTCCCACTGCCTTCTCACTATTTTTGGTTTTCAGTTCAAGCTCAGGTTGGGGGAGATGTGTGTGGGGTGGGGGGCACAGGCTGGATACTATGCTCTGATTCCTCAAGAACAAAGAGCTAACACATTAACATGGGAACCCCTAAAAAGAGCCTCTTTTCATTGCATGCCTGGGAGGAGTTCCCATTCCAGCTGTGACCACTGCTGAATTTTCAGGCAGCTGCCACATTTTTTCAGCAGAGGGGGCCACTGGCACCAGCTGAGGGTCAGGGAGGAAGGACCGGCACAAGACAGAGAGGTCCTATACTGAAAGCTGAGGATCCTCTCTTTGGAGGAATGTGGGAATGCCAAGAATCTGAGCACTAGACAGAATAAGTGCTGGTATTCAGGCTGACTGAAGGCTGAGGTGGGGTGGGAAGATGTGAAGGTGATGCCTGGGCCTAAGCAATGAAGAGCTTTTCTATAGGCTCCCAGACTGTATATACATGAATTATTTCCTTCACCACTGCGATGCAGCCAGGATGGGGCAGCTTTTTAGGACACAGCAATGCCACACACCATTGTAGGCTAATCAGGGAGAAGCATCCAGCACCTGTTTGAAGCTGCAGGAGGAATTTTATGGAATGAGAAAATACTATGTACAGCATAGAACAATGGTGTCCTGTTCACAACTGGGATGCGTAAGGCCAAGATTTAATCAGGGGTGTTTTTAGTCATAGTCATTGACAGGTCATGGGCAATAAACAAAAAATCACAACCCATGACCTGTCTGTGACTCTGTGGCCCCCAGGGACTACTTTCAGATGGCCTCCAGGGCTGCCCCCAGGACCAGTCCCCAGGGTCACTGGCTGATGTGGTATGGTTAGCCGCAAGGTTGCCTTTCTTTGTTTTGCTCTGGGGCTTCTGCAGCCACAAGAGTCACAGAGATCATGGAAAGTCACAGAATCCATGATTTCTGCAACTTATGTGCTGTTAAAGTCCATATCAATGATGTGCCTCAAAGTATAGGGCTACTGGTCACCTGGAAAGAATGTGGGCAAACTTCAGAGATGGCCCTCACTGCTCTAACTGGCACATTGATTTTCATTTCATAGCCCTTAAAGCTAGGGAAATTTGTACACCTCATCTAGCCAGCAGACCCTCTGCACGTCTGTATAGCAAAAAGAACAAGGAGTCCTGTGGCACCTAAAAACTAACGGATTTATTTTTCACATGCGGTTTTGTGGGAGAAAATCCCACTTCGTCAGATGCTTCGAAGATGGGGGAACTTACAGCATGGAATGAAAATAAATGCAAGGGAGTGTAAAACATGGGGTCAGGTCATACAGTTGCAGCAAATCAGAACAGTTGTTAAGGTTCAAACCCTGGGAAGGCTGAAGTCAAATTACCTGTTGGGAAGTGGGATTTTCTCCCATGAAAGCTCATGTGAAAAATAAATCTGTTAGTCTTTAAGTGCCACAGGACTCCTTGGTTTTTTTTTTGTTTTTTTTTTTTTGCTGGACTGTGCTAACATGGCTGCCCCTTTGGAACTTGTATAGGACCATCCCTAGTGCTTTGCCCCAAGGAGTTTGAAATGCTCCATGTGAAGGAGCTTTTTCTCCCTTGTTTTTTTTTTGTTTTATTATAACTTGTGTAAATAACACCCCTTGTCAATGGCCATCCTTGCAAAACTGCTCGAGGGGATTTCAACTTGGGACATGCAAAACTAAAGCATGAACTGCTTTATCTTGGGGAAGTAAATCCCAAAGCAGGGAGCTGTAAAAAAGCCGTACATTCTGTGGACCAAGCACAGATGGGGCCACGTAACACAGGGTATAGTGGGGGACAGTTGTCTTTTGCAGATCCATCTGCTCCTTGTTTTTGGGCTAAATTCAGAAAACATGGGCCACATGAGTGCAACTGGCACTGCGGAAAATGGCATGAGTTACCACTGGCTGTTTATAGGAGCAGAAGGGGGCCTGTAATACCTTAAACATGGATCAGTCAATCCACATCTATTTAAGAACTGCTTTCTTGGAGATCTCTGGTCCCTGGCGCCTGGGGAACATGCTTTTGGATTTCCTCTTTTTCCTTAATTTTACTGGACAGTAGTCAGGTGTTTTATCAGTGCTAAGGTAGCCTGCTCTCCCCCCCCCCCCCCAATTCTGCATGATATTTTGTAGCTGCGTACAGTGGTCTCTTGCTGGTGCAATGATGCCTTTTGATTGTAATTAGGGAAGGTAAAACTGGGAGATTTTTAATTTGTGAATGTGGGGAAATATGCAAAGGAATGGAATCAATGTGTGGGTGTCTACTTTGCTTCAGTGGCCCCAACTCTCCACCTATGATCTCCTCTGATCTCATAAGCCATGAGTGTCTCTCAAGCTCTTCTGTGGTGTAATTCTCTTTACCATCCCTTCCATGAGTGGGACCCTCAACCCGCTCCACTGTGTGGGAAGGGCAGACTGTAATTAGTTAATCAGAGGCTCAGATGAGGTGCTAAGGATTGGTTAGGGCAGCATTTCTCAACTTGTGTTCCTAGGAATACTGGTGCTCTGTGGACATAGTAAAGGTGTTCTGTGACCGACCTCTCCCCCTGGGCAAGGCTAAGTGGGAGTGGGTAAAGGAGCAACGCAGAAAGCCTACGTGAACGTGAGAGATTTAAAATGCCCCAACCACAGCAAAGCTTCCATGCGCAAGTCAGTGACTGCGGTTGCCTTGCTCCTTTGCTGTGGCTGGGGAATTTTAAATTTCCTTCTCCTGTTAGCACTGACATTGAAATCGCTTGGACATAACTTCCACAGTAAGACTTTCTTTGATGAACCTTAGTCCAAGAATAGGTGAACTTTGTTTAAACATGCAGGCGCAAAATTCTCATTAAAACTATGGAAACTTTTGTTAAAACTTGAGTAATATCATTTTCAGTATTAAGTTATGTGGATAATAATTATGTATCTCTTAGAAATAAATGCATGTAATATTTGTAAAATTGTATTTAATTTGGTTTCTTGAATTGTTTTTGCAGGAATGGGTAGTACACGTGTATTATGAACATTACAACTGGTATATTCTGACTTTTTCAAGACAGTTTTCATCAGGTGCTGTGTGTAAAGTAATTTATAGCTTTAGGTGTTCCACGGTTCACTAAAGGTTGAGAAACACTGATTTGGGGTGTGTCTAGGCTGCAGGCTAACTGACTCAGACTGATGGGCTTGAATTTAAGGGTCTGTTTAATTGCAGTGAGTCGATGTTCAGGCTCATTCAAAACTGCGCAGCACTTTAGCTGATCCCCCACACACCTGAGTCAGCTGGCACTGGCTAGCCAGAGGTGTAGTGTGGACACACCTTCCTGGTCTAGCTGGGAAGAATGGTACATACAGTTGGAGCATAGAATGTCTCAGTACAGCCATGGATTGGGGAGGGGGCATTCAGCCTTCTGAGTCAACACTGAAGGCAGCTCCCCAAGGTTGTGATAGGTGGCACCCTGTCTGGAACGAGACATACACCCTAAGATCCTAATGACTCATAAGTCATAACATGGTCACTCTAGTCTAGTGGGTCCATTTTTCAGCTTTCTCCCAACAGTGCAGCTAAGAGTTCTGGTCCTTCTGGCTTCTTAAAGTTTCTTTTGCTGTTTTACCTGGTCCAGGTGGATTCTTCCCTGGATGCCCCAACATGTGGTGTAGAGTTCCTTTGCAGTGTTATGTCCCATGCTAGTGGCTGTTGCATTTGCTTTGGAATGAGACTGGACCCTTTATGATCAAAGGTTACAGATTTTAGGGCTGGAAGGTACCATCATAGCCCAGAGTGAGCTCAGTGACTGTGGTTCACCTCCCTAAACTCCCTGAATGATTTCTCCAACTTCCTGAGCAGATGGATCCTTTATTCTGGGATGTTTGCCAAGTCTTCTCCCTATTTCTTCCCACAGTCCTGAGCTCAGTAGAGCAGCCCTCCCTTCCTGGAAGGGAAAGGGGTTGTAACGTGTGGCCAGATTATGCAGCCTAAACTGGCTGCAGGAAAGGAAGCCAGATGGGAAGGAAGGTAAAAATCCATGGGGGACCTCAGTCCAACCCCCTGCAGGGTGGTTAAACAAAAGACCTCCCCCATCATTCTGTTACTGCAACCTTGTTCATCATCATGGGCCTGAGGAAGGCCTTAACCCGTCATATGCTACTGAGTGCATCCAAAAACATGCTTTAGCTACTGGACTTCAGTCTTTTTTCTTCAAGGCATTTGCTGTATTTCTATTTAAAATAGAGCTAGTAACATGAATTTAACATCCTTGCTATTTTTTTCACTGGTCCAGGGTCTTCTGCAGAACCTACCTGTTTCCTGCAACTCCTACACTTCACAGGCCATCCATCTGGGAGTTCAAGTGAGCCTTTCTGCTCCCTTCTCCTTCCTAGTGGCTCCCTGCAGAAGTACCCTTCACAGGCCATTTCCCTGAGAGTCTGATATAACCTCAGTTCTCTCCCTGATTCAGGACTTCCCTGTTGCTTTTACTGCCCATGTGCACCTGTGGTGCTTTGGTAATCTTCAAGCTGTCACCTGATTCCCAGCCTCCTGCCATGAGCTGGGATGCAGATAATCTGTCAGAAGTGGGGTGTCATGCAGTCTACTAGTCCTGTCTTGGTGGCATCTCCTCATATCTTCTGTGGGGAATTGGCTCACTGATGTCCACACAACTCATCCCATTGCCCCAGGCCAGGGGTCTGTAACCTGTGGCTCTGGAGCTGTATGTGCCTCTTTGGCAGTCCCCTTGTGGCTCTGGACTCCACATGTTGCCACCACAGGACCCTCTCCTAGTACCAGGCTCTCCCCACCAGGGGACCCTGCCGCAGGTGTCGTGGCCCAGGTCCCTGTCCTCCCCACCAGGAGGCTGCACCCATTGTGGCTCTGAAAACACTCAGTTATTGAAGGAATTTTTAGAAAATGGCTCTTCTTTTGGATAGCTGACTCTTGTCCCAGGTGCTTGCTATGGAGCTGCTCACTGATCAGAAGCTGCCCTGCCTCTTTTTCGTGACTTAGCCCTCCAGCCAAGTCACCATCATCCTCCCCTTCCAGGATATCATCCAAGTCTCTTTCTTCCACATCTCAGTCTTCAGCTCTAGAAGTGGTTTAGGAAGGAAACCTGGGCTGCCTTTTCCACTGGCTTCCAATCCAGGGACCCTTGGCCCAGAGGTCAGCTAAACTCTGTCTTTGGGCCTTAGGGCCTTACTGCTTCTCCCATGGATGGCTTCATACTCTGCCTTTCTCAGCTCCTTTCTTCCTCAGAGCAGAGGAGTTGGCTGCAGGCTTCCATCTGCTTTACCTTAAGCTCATGAGCTGTATAGAAGCCCCACTTGTTCCTGCCCGGGTGAGTTGCGTTCTCCCAGTCTCATTGCCCCACAGCTCACCAGCAGGTTGGCCTATGGCTAACTGGCCTCTCTGGCCACTTTAACCCTATCTGGCTGATGTGGGGTGAAGGCCTCCTTACAAGGGGGGCTCACCCCAATTCCTTGAAAAGGCCATCTCCCCCTGCAGCACCCTCCCGCCGAAGCAGCTGGGCACTGTCTAAGACAGCACGGCAGGCAAAACGGACCCTTCTCAGAGACAGCCTGGCATGTCTGTCACAGCTGAGGAGCCACTGTCAGCTCCAACCGGGGGAAAGACTAGATTGACCTACGTAACCTGCAGCTCAGATCTGTGTGCACAGGCATCCTTTGGAGAGCTGCCCTGCCCAGCAGGAAGCAGCTGGAAAATGGGAAGTAAGGAAGCCCTCTCCACTTGCCAGCAATAGTTCTGACAGTCCTTGAGAGCAGTGGTTCCCAACCTTTTCTCTGCCGTGGCACACCTTGATATCTTCAAATTTTTCAAGGCACACCACCATTAAAAAACTCATGAATATTCAAATTAACTTAAATTACTTCTGAGTAGTCATGAACCATGGTACAGTGTTTCAGAAATGCTGCTGTATGGGATAGCAGGGGTGGCAAAACATGGGAGGTCGGGAGTCGTGCAGTGGCAGGAGTGAGTGTGGGGAGCAAAGCAAGGCTGGCAAAAGAGGACAAGGGCAACCATGTGGGGAACAGCATAAGAGTGGCAAGAGAGGAGAGAGGAAGGGAGAACAAGAGTGGCTTTGTGGGGGACGGGGGAACATGGGGAGTGGAAAGGTAGGGCAGGGGAGCATGGGGCAGCACCCACCTCCCCCTTCTCCACAGTCGCTCCCTGCCACCCAGGGTAAATCCTCATTCCACTGCTGTGCCCTCCCACCCCAGTGGGTCCTGTTCTCCCCCTCCCAGCCCCTTGCTGCCTGCAGTGGATCCTCCCATCACTGCAGGGGCCAGAACTAGCCCTCCAGCCCCCAGCTACACCCTCCACACTCCCCCAACCAAACAGCCACCCCACAACTCCAGCTACACACCCTCTGTTACACAGCCACTCTCAGCCACCTCTTCTACACAAACACACTTGCCCCACACAACCCCCAGCAGCTCTCCCCCCCAAAGCCCTTACCTGGGCTGTTTGCAGCCTGGCTGGCAGGAGCTGCTCCGCCTTGCAGGGGGAGATTCACACACTCCCGGCTTCCTGCAGCTTTCTGCTGACTGGGCTTAAGGTGGAGCCACTGTAACTCTATGTTCCAGCTGCTCCTGCTACTTTTAGGGGGATCCCTGGAACTCCATGTTCAGATGCCTTCCTCTATTTTTAGGGGGAGCCAGAACACTGCCTGCCTAAAAATAGGGGGTCCTTGGAACTGTGTTCTGCTGCCTTCCCCCTTACTTTAACCCCTGTCTTTTCCCAGCCCTGCACAGCCCACATGGCTGAGCTGAGCAAGGAGGGAACTTTAATCCCAATTCTCAGGGATGCTCGCAGCACACTTCGGGTGTTGCCGCAGCACACCAGTGTGCCCTGGCACACTCGTTGGGGACCGCTGCTTTAGAAGACAGATCCTCTTGTGTGCGCACTGTCTAAGCTTCCACTTACCTGCTCTGCCCACTCTCAGCTGCCAGCCTGCTCTCCTGTCTGGGGAATGAGGCTCCAGCTTTTTGCTGAAAGCAACATTGAGCTGCATCTGTAACTCCCTTTAATCCTTATTGGCAGACTTACTCCACAAATGGGAAAATGCTGTGTCTTCCATCTAGGTGTTGGCGAGCTCTCAGCAGGACGGGAGGTTAAAAGCCCAAGGTATCTCTCCGGAAGGCAGGTGCCCATGATCAGTAGTAACTGGATGGGGGAGGGAAAGCAAGTAAATGGGCTCTGGGAAGAAGCAGCTTGAGGAGAAGCAGCCTGCATAGGAAAGAGGACGCCGAAGGGTGGGTAGGGATAGAAGAAGAGAAATGGCCAGTAAAGTCTCTTGGCAAATGTAATTAAGGCCTGGGGTCTTCTCTGTGACCCAAGGAGCTTTGCTGCTTGAAAAATGGGTGAAGGAGGTTTTGTTCCCTGCCATTGCTGCTGAGTGTATATAAATCCCATTTTGTAAGTTCCCCTATCTTCAAAGCGTCTGATGAAGTGGGATTTCTTCCACAAAAGCTCATGCAATAAATAAATCTGTTAGTCTTTAAGTGCCACAGGACTCCTTGTTTGTTTTACTGAACTAGACTAACACGACTGCCTCTTTGGAACCTATAAATCCCAGGTTAGCTGTTCAGCGTATGCTGTGCTCACCAGGCCTCGTTGTGAAGGCATGGCCATGAGTGTCACAGGTACTGGGTTCAGTGCCTGGCTCTGTCACATACTCCTGAGATTGCCCTGGGCAAGTCACTTAGTATGCGAATCACCTTCTCGAGGCGCAGTTCAGTGAGAAGAGGAGGCTGCATGGGTGAAATGGCTCCCAGAGGGGCTGTAAATTGCATCAGACCCTATGTGTCTATCAGTGGCTTGTGGCACAAACTGTAATGGCTGTAGTGGGTTGTTCTCTGCCTCCATCCTCTGTATGTTATAACCCTGGGTCAGGAATTCCCCCGACCACTGTGTCCCATGACAGTGATATATGGAGGCCAGAGCAAGGGACAGAATCTCACCTACTGTATCCTTGGGCTTCTTTCCTGCCTTGTGGAGCAGAAACCGTCTGCAGTGATCTCCAAAGGCTGGACATGACCATGTATGAGGTTTGGATTGAATTTTGGACCAGCATCATGCTGCAGATGTGGGCAATGGAGTTTAGGGGAATAGGCAGGCCTGGGGATGTGCAATGGGTCCCGATCCTGAGGGCGACCTTCAGTGGCCCCTGTGCTGTCAATGACTATAAACGCCCAGCTGGGTGGTTGTGTTGGTGTGTGTTCCCTTCCTTGTTTTGCTGCTCAGCCATCGTTCCTGTAGGAGGCATTGACAAAAATGAGGATGAAAAACCATTTATTTTTGTTGAACTTTTTCATTTTGAAAGTTTGTATTTTTGGTGAAAAATTGCCAAATGGCATAGTTGAAGTGGTCCAACAGGCCTACTCTGGTTTTCAGGTGCTCTATATAGCATAGGTATTCCCATAAGGGGCGGGAAATAAGTTACAGCACCTTTCAATATCAGTATAACTATGCCTGCCCTGGGAGAATGTGCTGGCATCGATAAGTGGTATAAAATTGCCACCTTCTCCCAAATCCAAATCAACATGCCTTTGCCAGTACCAACAGTGTTTGTAAGCCCAGCCTTTGAGTTGTATTTGGCT
Source organism: Podocnemis expansa (assembly GCA_007922195.1). Lineage (NCBI taxonomy): Eukaryota > Metazoa > Chordata > Testudines > Podocnemididae > Podocnemis > Podocnemis expansa. Next base: position 40,877,737 of record ML681963.1, read on the forward strand.
GCCCTGGTATCTGAACATCTTCCATGTACCATGAGTGGTAACAGCAAAGTCCTGAGCTGTCTTCATTGAATCGCTAGCACCTTTTGCTTTTTAAAGTAAAAAATCAACCAAACAAAAACTCCCTAATTCTGTTTGGTGGATGGTTTGGAGTTTATTTCTGATTTTTTTTTAAACATTTTATGAATATTTTAGTGGGCTGGATTTGGGTGTGTAAGTGCTGTGAGTTCATTGTCATGGTGGAAAAGCCTGTTCAAAGAGGAGGCTTCTGTTGTGCTTTCTAAAGACGATGAGGCTATTGATTTGCTCAAGACTCTCTGGATGTTGGGTCCACGGCTGGATCCCCTTGAGAGGCAACACATTGGCCTTCATTCTCATGTGCTTCATCCCGGGCTAGTCTGAAATCAGTGTGCCACTTTTTGGCTTGCTGGCCCAATCTCATGCTGAGTTTCAGTGCCTGTGTCATGTTCTCTAGTCTCATCACTGCATGCAGACATACTCTGATGGGTGGTTCCACTGATCCATGCTGCTCCCAGCCTCCAGCACTAGCTGTGCACAGTTGACCAAGTGTGGGGACTGGTCTGATTCCCCCTTGCTGATACTCCAATATTTTCTGAGACATTTTGGGCTGCTTCTTCCTGCTTTGCTGTTGTTTGGCACTGTCCAACTGATTACACGGAAGTGCAGTCACTATTATACCCCCCCACCCCAGCAGGGTGGTGAGGTGACTTGCCCAAGGTCACATGGCAGGTCAGTGGCAGAGCAGAGAAGAGACTTTAGGGGTTCTGCATTGCTGGATCCTTCTCTGTCCACTACTGGACCATACTGCCCTAACTGCAATGTCAGGGGAACTCAGGTAGGCACAAATGGTTATCCACATTGAAATGTGCCAGTGGGCACCCTCCACCCTGCTCTCTCCCAACCACTCTTGCCAGGGATCTCAAAGCCCACAAGTAGATAGGTTTATGTAGGTTCATATTTTATTTGCAATGGCACTTTCAGCAGCATATTGCTTCTTTGCCCTGGCTCTGTCTGCATTTATTCATGGGGCTTCCGCACGCTGAAACCTTGGGCTTTGAAGGAATCCACAATGCAAATTTAAATTAGGAGGGAGGGAGCAGGGGGGTAGATTAATGCTCATCCCTTCAGAGAAGATTCGATCTGTGGGAGCAGCCAAGCTGTTGCCCTGGGAGCTCCCTGTTCTCTGTAGCTGTGATTCACCACCTGGCAGACATTTATAACATCTATCAGCATGGCTGCACATCTGACTACCTCTGTATCTGGGGAGGCATGGGCAGTTGAGCCAAAAGCTGAGGTGTTGGAGGGGAGAGGCCCAGGAAGGGCTGGTACATCGGAGGATGGATTGAGCATATGAGTGTTCAGCCCAGGGATCTTTTAACTGCCTGAGAAAAAGGAAGGAAGGGACCCAGATATTCTCAGATGTTCTCTCCCGCTCTTTATTCCTCAAGAAACACACAAGTCTGTTGTTATCAGCATTATGGCAATGCTGAGAGACCTCCAGTCGTGAGCAGGGCCCCATTATACTAGATGTTGTATAAACATGGAATGAGAGACAGTCCCTGCCTCAGACAGTTTATAATTGAAATAGATGAGAGAGAGGTTACAGAGAAGCACAGGGATGAGAACTTAGTTCTCATTGCCAATCTACTGCCCACACTGTCCACCAAGGCTGGATGGCAAGGGTTTAGTGCCACAGACTTTGAGTGTGAAATTGAGACTTTCTAGAGCTGTGAGTTCCCACAGCATAAGCCTCCTGGCACAGAAGAGATATAGAGTCTCCTATTAATAACCATGTATAGATCTTTCTGATGAGTTGCAGGCTGCTCTTTTGTGGGCTATAAAGAGCCCATCTGGCATTTTGATGCGAGTCAGTCTTTTCCTACGACCAAAGTTTTCTTTTTCTCTCCAAATGTGCTACTTGGCTGTTACCCTCCATCCTAGAGGTAGCTGCATTTCTGTGGTGCTGTGTGAAGTCTGTTAAAGTGTGATCCTTCAGAACTGAACTCCTGTATAACCACAATGTAGCAACTACATAGTTAAGACTGTGGTGGGAGTTTTTTTTCCTTCTGGCCTCTATTTTTGACCCCTTTCTAAACCTTTATTATAGAAAAGAAAAAGAAAAAACCCAACTGTTAATCTAAATTTTCTTCTGCTTGGTCAAAGGCCAAGAGTGAATCTTATAGGATTGTTTGAAGTCAGGTGTTGCAGCCTTTTCAGAGCTGCAAGTTCAGGAAAAACGAACCCACTTCTGACTTTAAAAAAACCCTGTATTAGATCAGAGGCTTTTGGATAGTGACTCAGAAGTCAGCTTGTTCTTAAGAGCACAGTTACAGAAAATGTTACTGGATCTTATCTGTGAATCAAGCTATCTTTTTAGTTACCTGCTTAGAGGACAGCTGTCTGGCTAACATCAGCTTCGTGGGCTAGAACTGTGTGTATGCAAGCAGAATCTGAAAAACAGCCACCCTTTACATTTTCAGAGTGCCACCAGCATTAACAAGATAATCCTTACTACCCCCTTGTGAAGTGGGGGAAGGGGGAAAAATTAGCACTAGCCCCATTTTACAGATGGGGAAACTGAAGTGTAAAGCTTGACAGCTGCATTTCCAAAACTAGTTTCGGTTCCTGTGTGGCACAGGTTTTTGAGGGTCCACCTTTAGACAGCTGATAACTAATTTTCAAAAGAGCAGAGGACTCATAACCGTTGCTGTTTTCAGCTGGACTTGTGGAAGCAAGGCACCTCTGAGAACAGGGCTCTCTGCATCTCAAACTGTACGCTCCACAGCTGAGTCCAGTTCAATCTAATGCGACTTCACTGGCACGATAAGCCATACAACATAGTATAATGTCTGTCACTCACAATTAAAGGCAGCTTCCGAAAATTTAGTCAGAGTGGCCCACGGCTACCCACTGAATCGCAGCTGAGCTCTGGTTCCTAGCTCAGTCCATTAGCTCATTAGCATTTTCTCTCCCCTTTTGATGCACAACCATGTATGAAAGTATATAGGTGTCAGTGCACACAGCTACATATGTGTGGAAAACAACAGTTAAGAGGCATAGACCAAGAGAATTTTATATGATGCCAAATACTAGGAGTGGAAGCACCTATTCAAGATTATAAACAAGGAGTCCTGTGGCACTTTTAAAGACTAACAAATTTATTTACTGCATTAGTTTTTGTGGGAGAAGATCTGGAGCTTACAGAATGGGAGCAAAATACAGGGGAGTGTTAAGTCATACGATCAGGTAAGACTGTTACCTGATCCTATGACTTATACTTCCCTGAATTTATTTTGCTACCATTCTGTAAGTTCTCCTGTCTTCAAGCATCAGACAAAGTGAGATTTTTCTCCCATGAAAGCACATGAGATAAATAAATTCTTTAGTCTTTAAAAGTGCCACAGGACTCCTTGTTTGTTTTGCTGAACTAGACTAACATGGATACCCCTTTAGAACGTGTATTAAAGATTATGAGATTCATAAAAATAATTATACATGTGGATTCTTTTTATTTGCCTTCTGGGTTCTGAGTCTTTAGAAGACACTCATGTCATGTTTTCAAGCTTTTCTCTGTACTCATAAACAGGAGCATCGCTGCCCAAAAGACCTGGGGCACTGGCCCAGGTCCCACCCCCTGGCCACAGGCCACACCCCTGGCCATGGACAGGGCAGGGAGCGGCAGCCGCGACCACGGGGCCACCTGGCCTAGGAAGGGGCCGGAAACGGCGGCCACCACCATGGGCAGCCAGGTCCCGATCGCCAACCAGAGACCTGGAGAGGCAGGGGCCCCACCAAGACCCGGGGCACTGGTGCCAGGATTCGGGGCATGGGCCCCATGTCCCAGTCACCAGCGACGTCCCTGCTCATAAAGGTTATAAAATTGATTTTAAAAAAATAATGAAAGCAGACGTACTCATTTAATCACCTGACTTCAGGAGCTGGGGCTTTGGGGGAAAAATATAATCAGGCCCAGGATAGTATTATGAGAGCTGATAAAACTGTATGATATTCTCCTTTGCACTGGTGCTGGGTAAACCTCAGGAGGGTCAGAGACTGGCTTCCACTTAGCGAAAGTGAAGATTCTCATCACTGGCAATTTTTAAACCAAAATCGGTTGGCTTTCTAAAAGATCTGCCCTAGAAATTATCTAGGGAAAGTTCTCTGGCTTGTGTTTTACAGAAGACCAGTGTAGATGATCACAGGAGCTTTCTTCTGGCCTTAAAATCTATGAAAGTCTGGCTGCTTGGAGTGTCATGTGTCTGTCTGTCAGAGTGGGCCGGGGAATTTCCCAAGAACCAGGCAACTTTCTCATTTCTTCTGGTATCCCCTGCACCTGAGCAAGCCAGAAGGAACAGAAGTGGTGGTGTCTTCCCCTGAGTTTCAGGCAGAAAATGAAAAAGAGAAGGAAAAATAACGAAGATGGACCTGAACTGTAGTACTCTGGCCTGGAACCCTCAAACTTTTTTGGGGTACAGTGTGTGTTTTTAAATCTGAGACAGAATTTGGCATCTGGTCCCTGTGTAACTAGCCAAACGGCTCCGAGATCTCAATCTACCTCAGGGTTTGGATGTGATGTCGATTTTATACATCTCCTCTCTAATACAAAGGGCTGCATGAAAATCGTGGGCTGGAGCTTGTAGTATTCCAGATCAGGATTTTGTGGTTTGGGACCCATCTCTTAGAGTTGACTGAACTTTCCCCTACTTAAAAGGTGGGGGTGGGGAATAAGAGTTGAAAGGAGAATGGTTGGAAGATGGGGTCAGAGGTTCTTTTTTTTTTATCTGAGAGGCTCTGCCACTGCCTACCTGGCAGGGGCTTTTCCATTGCTCAAGGGACCCAAGCAAAGTTACAGCTGAGAAACGAAGATACATCAATTATTACATTCTTGACTGCGGGTGTTTATTGTTACCAGTCCCCCAAGATGCAGGATGCAACTTATTAAGACTTCTGGGAATAACAAAGTTTTTAAACTGCTCTCAGAGAGCATCTGCATGTTACCCCAATTTGCTTGGTGTATGTATGCAGCAAGCAGGCATTGTGAAATTCCCAGCATTGGCAAAGTGCCCAGTACCATTTTAAAATCCCAGCAGCTGACCCACTTCCCATGCTGCTGAAAAACTCCCTAAGTTTTGTGCCTTTCTCATGTTTTTGCACTGAAGGCTTGAGGGCAGACACATACTTGATTTGTGTGAATGATAGGGAAGGGGAAGCATGTGTTTTACCTGTTAGATGTACAGATAACATGTTGTCACACATGAACTAATATTAAAGCAGCTCCTTTCCTAGATCTTACTGTACTCACACAAACAGCACATGAGCTTTCCAGAGTGAGAGTTCTGGCACAGCTTGCAGCAGCAGTGCAGTATTGGGGACCAAGTCATCCCTACTGACTTGAGTGGAGTTATGGCAGGGATGAACATAGCCTGTAATAACAGCACCTAGAGCTCTAGGTCTCAAAAGCACTTTACAGAGATGGACAATATCATTATCTCCATTTTACAGATGGAGAAATGAGGCACAGAGCTGGGATGTGACTTGGACAAGATTATCCAGCATGCCAACTGCAGGGATGGAACCCAGGTTTCCTAAGTCTCCAACCAGCACAATATTTACAAGGCCAGATATTTATGTAATAAAGACAGCTATAGCTAAATACTGCCTGGGTGAATTCCAGCTGGGGGGGGGGGCAGGGACAAAACTCCTTTTCTCTTCAATGGGAGCATAATTTAAGCCTGGGTAAGAGCAGCGGGGCTGCCATGTGGGATCAGGTCCCTGATTCATTCAGCTCTGTATTCTGTCTTTGAGAGTAGCTAGCACCACATGCTTTGGATGAAGGTGCAAAAAAAAAAAAAAAAAAAACAAACAAAAAAAAGAGGCATGGTGGCACTTAAGGAATGACCTGCCCATTGAGCAGGGGTTGGGCAACACAAAAGATAAGAAGAGCCACTTTAAAAAATTTCTTCAATCACCAAGTGGTTTGAGAGCCCCAATTGATGCAACTTCCTGGTAGAGGGTGGGGGGAGCTGGGCCAGGGTGCCTGCTGCAGGGTCCTCTGGCAAGGGGGAAGCCTGGCACCAGGAGTGGGCCCCCAAGCCTTGCATGGGCCACCTGCAGAACACCCTGGTGTCAGGGGTGGATGCCAGAGTCAGGAGTGGACAGCCAGCAGGGCCTCCAGTGGTGGGGGAGCCCTGGAGCCAAAAGCTGCAAGGATGCAGCCGAAAAGCCACATACGGCTCTGGAACCACATGTTGCAGTCCCCTGCCATCTAAACTTCTTTCTAGTCCCAAACAGTTAGGGGATGTCTTATGGTGTTGAGGCGTGTGGTGGCAATGAGTCTCCCAGACTGATTATATGCTGGGTTGTGTTTTATTTTATTTTTTTTTAATTCTTTTATCAATATACCTTTTCTCTGTGTGTATTTATCAAATGGGCAGGAGAAAGGGAGCCTTCAGATCAAAAAGGCTCACAAATTCTGGGATTGTTTAACCTGAACAAGTGAAGAAAATACAGCAGCATGCCTCAGCAGAGACAGCATTGTGCGTTACGGTGATTAAGGACACTGGAGCTCATGACACCTACTGACTTGAGGCTTGTGCCACAGGTGTCAGGATGTGTCTGCATGGTGCATGGTGCTGCATAGTCCACTCTCTCTGGTTCTTTTGGCGTGGCCTGTTCTGTGTACGTAAGGCAGGTGCCAAAATTAGGGTGTGCTACACCTGAGTAATAAGTCTGTGAGAATGGCAAGATTGGAGCACTGGGTCAGGAGCCAGGGAACTCCTGAGCTGGAAGTTGTGGTTTAACTGCGGAGTCACTTTGTGCAAGTTGTTTTGCCATTCTGTGCCTCAGTTTCTCCTTTGGTAAAATGGAGATAGGGATCCTGACCTGCCTTGACACACTGCTTTCTGAGCTGCATGTGTGAACACTTGATAATTGGTTCCTCAAGTTCTAGAATCCCATGGGACAAAAGGTGTGATGGAGGTGCAAAGCTTATTTATTCTCACAAGTTTTCAGTCTAGCTGCTGCCTTGGCTGTTGCTCTTTTGTTGCATTATGTTGGTACCCAGAGTGTTGCCAGTGGAGAATGGGGTCCTGTGGTGGGACATCTGACAAGACAATCCCTGTCCTGAAGCTTTTGTGGTCTAAATAAAATAAGACAAACAAAGGTGGTGGCAGAAAGGAAAATTATTGTTGTCATTCTGCACAGGGGTAGGTGAGGATCTCAAGCACAAAATAGAGCCTAGCAACTGTCTCTCCTCTGGTGACAAGCCTCAGGTTCTGTGAGAAAACAGTTCTGCCCTCTTGGTTGACTGGGCTTGGGTCAGGCCTAAAAATAAGTCATCAGCAGGCCTCTTGCTCAAATGGAGCAGGGGCTGGTTTTCCCAGGGTATTTGTCTCTCAGGTACATTGGGACTGGCTGGATACTTCTGAAGATGCTGCCCAGCTCTGTGTGCGTGCCTGAAAGGCAGTGAAGCATGTTGAAGATTTTGATACTGCTGGGGTTGCTGAGCTCTTGACCAATGTGCCAGTAAATTACTTGGCAGCATCATTCTTTCCATTTCATAGCTGAAGACCTGAGGCACAGTGAGATGAAGTGGCATGCCCAAGTTGTCTCTGAGATGAGGCTAGCTGCTTTCAACAGAAGAGAGTTAAGCAGTCGCTGTTAGCTGCACTTTACAGCAGGGGAAACCAAGGCATGAAGCTGCACATGACTTTCCTAAGGTCATTCAGTGGCTGAGCCAGGAATTGAACCCACATCTTCTGAGTCTCATTCAGAGTCTTGACTGGAAGAACAGCCTTCTTGCCTTTGCTAAGCCTGGTGCAATTATAAATCCTTTTATCTGCATGCCTATCATCACAAACTGGAATCCACAGATTTATTTTGCTGTGTTAAAAAAAAAAAAGTATTATGCATATGCACCAAAATGGTGGCATGTTAGTACTTAATCCTCCCGAGGTAAATCTTCTGTTTATTACACACCCATAAAACCCATCAGCTATAAAGATACAGAAGATTTTTTAACCCTGCATCTCCCCCCTGTACAATCTGCTGGACACTGTGTGTCTACGAGGGCTGACTGTAATCTCTTCAACTATCACATCGTTAATCTCTTTTCTATCCCCCTGCCTAACCATTCACATAGCCGGTGAAGCAAGCACAAGAGATTTCATGCACAGCTGACTCCTTGTTCTTATTATATTTGACTTAAAAAGAGCAACCCAGTAGGAGAGAGTGTTGACTATAAAGAGAAGCAGTGTGACCTAATGGGTGGGGCCTCAGCCCTGGGTTCTGGTCTTAGCTCTGGTGTGGTGAGTGACTTTAGGTGAGTCACATTAATTGCTCGGTGCCTCAGTTTCCACACTTGTACAGTGCTGATAATGAGACTGACCTTCTTTTATGAAGTGCTTTGAGATCTCTGGATGATAAAAACTGGATCATTATTAAATATGGCCAGGGTCCCTAATAACAGCAAAATTTTGGAGTCACTCCACTTCAGTCAACAGGACTGGTTCTCTGTTACCTTCCCTCTAGCACAGGGGTCAAATCACCACGAGGGCCACATGAGGACTAGTATGTTAGCCCGAGGGCCAGACCACTGAAACCTTTTCATGCAACAATATTGCAAATATTGGTAACAGTAGTGTCATTGCAGGCTGCAGGAAATAGCGTTAGGGGCTGCATGCGCTTGAGACCCCCGCTGTTGCATGTAAAGTGAGTGTATAGCACAACCATGCTGGTTGGGTACTGCTTGTAGTTCCAATACACAGTGGGAATGTTAACAGATGTGCAAAGCCATGGAGAATCAGGACCTCTTCTCAGTTACACTGGTATAAATTCAGAGTGACTCTAGTGAAGTCAGTTGAATTAGCCTGGACTGACAGTGGTGTGAGACCCAGGACAGAATCTGATTCCACCATCATTACTGGCCCAGCTGTGTTTCCCATGGCTCAAGTGCTGATATCAGAGGAGGCTGGGGGTGTTTAGCTCCTGGCAGGATTGGGCCTCTCCTTCACATCTTGTGTGCAAGGAAGCTGCCGTTCTCCTTGTCTAAGGTGGTGCCCTTTTCTGCCTTGCCTTGGGATCTTGCAGGATCTCTAGGGGTAGGCATCTCTTGGTAGGGTTACCAGATGTCCGGCAAAAGGAGGACATGTCCTCCTTTTTACTTTCATGTCCTGTATCTATCAGGCATTTTAAAAATACTGTATATCATTGTGTATAAGCCGAAAAACAGGCTCTCGGCTTATACTCAAGAGAATACGGTAGACAGCCCCTCCCAGGAGTTTCCCAGACCATGTGGCGGCCGGAGCCCCAGTGTTGCGGGGTGGCCATCTTGGGCAGTCGGCCGGGCGGGGCTGGAGTGAGGAGGGGAGCCCGGCGTCTGGAGCGGCCAAGTAAGGGGACCCAGGGGGGTCGGCCTGGACATTGAGGGGGGGATTCAGGGAGACCAGGGAAGCGGTGGTAGGGACTGGGGGTTGAGAAGGGGGTTGGGGAGTTGGGGAAAGTGATGGGACAGCCGGGAGGGTGGGGGGGGGGATCAGGGAGGCCAGGGAAGGGGCGGGGGGGGGTCGGGGAGTCTGGGAAAGCAGCAGGAGGACCCAGGGTTCTTGGGGAGCCCAGGGAAGCAGCGACAGGAACTGGGGATTGTGGGGGGGTGTGCCTGGCAGGCTGGGGAGAGCAGCAGCAGGGGTTGGGGGGTGACAGGGAGAGGGTGCTGGGGAACAGGGGAGCAATAGCACCAAACTGAGAAGGGAGTAGGGGGGCAGCACTGAGGAAAAGGCAGAGAAGGGGGGCAGCAGGAGGAGCAGGGGGGCAGCAGTTAGGAAGAGGCAGAGCAGGGGGCAGCAGCAGGTAGCAGTGAGGGAAGGGTGTAGTAGGGGGTGGCAGTGAGGAGGGGGCAGTAGGAGGAGCAGGGAGCAGCAGTGAGAAAGGGGCAGAGCAGGAGGGCAGCAGTGGGGAAGTGGCAGAGCAGGGGGCAGCAGGTAGCAGTGAGGGAAGAGGCAGAGCAGGGGGGTAGCAGGAGGCGCAGGGGGCAGCAGTAAGGGAAGAGGCAGAGCAGGGGGCAGCAGCAGGTAGCAGTGAGGGAAGGGCGGAGTAGGGGGTGACAGTGAGGAGGGGGCAGTAGGAGGAGCAGAGAGCAGCAGTGAGAAAGGGGCAGAGCAGGGGGCAGCAGTGAGGGAAGGTCAGAGCAGGGGGGAAGCAGGAGGAGCAGGGGGCAGCAGAGCAGGGGGCAGCAGTGAGGAAAGGGTGGAGCAGAGGGGCAGCAGGAGGAGCAGGGGGCAGCAGTGGGGAAGGGGCAGAGCA
>ML681963.1:40888063-40928117 GCA_007922195.1 Podocnemis expansa
GCAGGGGGCAGCAGCAGGTAGCAGTTGAGGGAAGGGTGGAGTAGGGGGTGACAGTGAGGAGGGGGCAGTAGGAGGAGCAGGGAGCAGCAGTGAGAAAGGGGCAGAGCAGGGGGCAGCATTGAGGGAAGGTCAGAGCAGGTGGGAGCAAGGGGGCAACAGTGAGGAAGGGGCGGTGCAGGGGGCAGCAGCAGGAAACTGAGAAGTGATCAGGGGTGTAGCAGTGAGGAAAGGGCAGAGCAGGGGGCAGCAGGGATGACGGCAGTGAGGAAAGGGCAGAGCAGGAGAGCAGGAGTGAGGAATGGACAGCAGGAGGACAAAGGAAAAGCAGCAGCAGAGATTTTGGGGTAGGGAAGCTGTCAGAAACTCCAGAGGAAGCCAGCAGCAGTAGGTGGGGGGTTAGGGGCCAAGGCCAAAAGGGGACCTCAGCTTATACCTGGCTCACCAATTTTAGCTTCTTTTTGGTGCTCAGAATTGGGGGGTCAGCTTGTGCCTGGATCAGCTTATACCTGATTATATACGGTAGGTGATTTTGTTTGGCTTTTTACTAATGATGAGTAGAATGTTAAAAGAAACCCTGTAACAACCAAATTCCTGAGCCCAGCAGAGGGATCTTCCCCAGTGGCTGGGTATCGAGCAGTGGACTCGGAGGGGGTCAGATGCACACATGGCCCAATTGCAGTGCTTTAAAAATCGGTCCTTGCTAAGAAGTCAGGAAAATCCCCTGACTGATTCTTGTGTGAGGGTTTGGCTGGCTCCTGGCTTTTAACAGCAGTCTGGTTAGTTCAGCTGGTAGAGGAACACATTCTTTCATTTCAGGGTTGTGGGTTTGAGATACTGGTTGGGTACTTTAATTTTTGGCCTGTTGCTCCTTATGAAAGGGCTAAATTGTGAAAAAAATTATAGGGGCACTAATAAAATAAAGGAAAATAAAGTATACCATAAATAAAATTACTGACAGGGACCAATTAAGTAAAACAAATAAAGGGGCACATTTGAACTGGATAGAAACAGTTTAGGGCTTTTTTTTTTTTAATTGTAAAATGGGCTGCTGTGGAAAATGAAAAATGAGAAGTGCGTTAACTGCCTTTTTAAAAACTTTTTTAGGTGCTTTTCAAGTTTATATTTGCAGATTTAGTTTTTTGACTTGTTTTAGTTTCATGAACATTAAGGAAAGGGTCATGAAAAACTTTCATTTTAATGAAAAAATCCAGTTTTCAGTAAACACCAGTTTGGTAATTTCTTTTATTTTAAAAGAATTTAAAAAACATGTGACATTGCAGAGTTTTAATGCTGCATTCATTTTCCACAACATAATATGTTAATGACAGTTATATTAATACTACATTTTCTTCATGTCCTCCTTTCTTTGCTTTGCTATCTGGCAACCCCGTCTCTGGGTCACCAGTGCTCCTCATTCCTGTGGTCAAAGGGCAACCTGGGTGTCATCACCTACCTGGGAGTCAGCATAGCACCAATCAGCTTTGCTCCTTCTCAGCGGAATGCAGTTCTTCTTCGAGTGCTGCTCAGATACATTCAGTAATAAGTGTCTATGTGCTGCGGCGCACGATTGGTTGGAAACTCTTTTGCCCTAGCCTGTCGGGAACGGGCAGGTGGCCACTGACCTCCTCACCACTGCGTGGCTACGTATTTGGCCTCCGCCCAGCCCCTCTTCAATTCCATTTTTCCACCCTCAGTGATGGTTCTCGGAACGGCCTGCTCCTTGCGATCTCGCAAGCAGCCTGTCTCTGTTTTTATGAGCCTGCAGGCTGACTGGGAACACCTTTTCATGGATGTCATTCCACAGAAGAGCACTCCTCCTACTGAGCTTCCAGCCTTGGAGCAAAACATCACTCCTCCTCGCTGCCCACAATGCCAGGATTTAAACTAGGGGTCTCAAACACACGGCCCATGGGCCGCATGTGGCCACTAAAGTTATTTCCTGTGGCCTGCAATGATACTGTTGTCACCAGTATTTGTAATATTGTTGTATGAAAAGGTTTCAGTGGTGCGGTCCTCGGGCTAACATACTAGTCCTCGTGTGGCCCTTGTGATGATTTAAGACCCCTGATGTAAACCTTGTGCAGCCTGCGGCAAGGCCTTCCTGTGGGACAACCCCCACGAGAAGTGCCGCCAGTGCCTGGGCGAAGCTCATTTAGTCACCGAATGCTCCCTCTGTCAGTCCTTTAAGCCTAGGATGATCAAAGACAGGGAGCAAAGGTGCCGTGTGCTGGCCTCCAAGGAAGTGCACAGCCTACTCCAGAGGCTTCAGGGCACCCCTTGGTGCTGCGTGCAAGTTCGGCACTGGTGCCTTCCTGGTGCTGCTCCTCAAAGGAGTGCAACAGGACCAGCTCGGGACCGCTGTCGGTACCGAAGTGTCAGCACCGATCGCACTCCTCTTCACAGGAGTTGCCGCAGAAATGGCAGGAGTCGGTGCTGATTCCTGCCACATTGGAGGCCTTTGAGGCAGTGAGGTCCCTCCTCCTCCTGCCAACGCGTCCCACCCCAGTACCACCCAAGAAGAGGGGCAAACTGGCTTTTGCTTCCGGAGCATGGCTGCTCTGGAAGTGGCATCGAACACCATCCCCAATCTCGGTACCGAGCTCCCTGGCTCGGAAACCAGCCAGATACAAGGGACCCAGTACTGCTGAGTCGTCTCCCCGCACTCTCCCTTCACTGGCGCCATCATCGCAGTCCTGAGTGCTTTCTTGGTCTCCAAGTCCAGAGGAGGGTGTTTCGAGGAAGAGTAAATGGCCCTGCCCTCGACCTTTACCACCATCCCCGTTTAGGTACCGGTTTCATGAGTGGTCCTTCAAAGAGACCACGATGGAGTCATGCAGTACCATTTCTCCCAGTTCAGCACCAGTTCCTTCGGCATTGGGAAGAGCCTTAAACCCCATTCCAAGTTCCTACATGGGGGATCTCATGGCACACTTTGACCTTCTTTATCGTCTTTCTGTGCACATGGGGTTGGGGGTTCAGTCCCCTGTGGGGTTTACTGACCTTCTATTTGGGCCAGTCTTCACCTCTGCCGACCCTATTACAGTACCCCTTCACCCTAGCATTTGGGACCTTGTCATGTCCCGCTGGCAAAGCCCCGGCTCCATCGCTCCAGTGTCTGGTACAGTGGGCTTAAAATACCACACCCCGGGGATGGAGTTTCCCTCCCTCATCCACCACCCGGTACCATCTCAAGGTGTGGTGGAAGCCGTACTCGGCCCAGGCAGGCCTCCCATGATCCCATCCCGGTGTCAAGGGAGGCGAGAAAGTTAGACCTTCTCAGGAGAAAAGTTTATTCTTCCTCCACTTTTCAACCACGGGTAGCCAATAACCAGGTTCTGGCTGGTAGATATATGTTGGACATGTGGGAATCTATGAATAAATTTAGACACCTCCTCCCACAGGAGAACAGGGAGGATTTTGATGCCTTCCTTGAGGAGGGAAAAAGGGCATGCCATGACCTCCTTTTCTCAGCTTGGGATGCCATGGGCATGGCTTCCTGCACCATGGCCTTGATCATGACCCTTCGGCGCACGGCCTGGCTCAGAGAGGCAAGGGTGCCCCCCATCACTCAGCAGGCTGTACTCGACTTGCCTTTCAGTGGACAGTGTCTCTTTGCAGCTGAGACGGATGCCATGCTCTATGGTGCCCAGGACCCCGGTGGGGGAGGTAAAGTTCTTGGCTGTCTTACCTTCATGGCCCCCTGCCTGTTCCCCAAACAAGAGGGACTGCCCAGCACCCTTCCTTATGTTTTAAGAAGTTGCGTCATTGGGCATATCAGCTCTAAGTTTGCTCCCCTTTTTTCACCTACTGGGGGTTGCCAACTACTTCCCATTTTTTGAGGCAGCATTATTTGTCCTGTTGACAGCATTAAAGGGAAAACATCGCCCTATGAGGGGCGGGACCCCGATTTAAGATCTTGTGGGGTACTACCCTTTCTCCCTCTAGTTCTCATCTGGTGGTTCCATCAGGTCCATAAGCATCCCTATTGGCGGGGATCACCCCCTCCCACTTCTCCAATTAGGCCCTCTGGAGTTATTGTTGGAGCATCTACTCCCTGCCCTACTCCATAAGAGAACATAGGGTAAGGTTACATCCACGAGGGCTATAGGTCAGGATCTTCTGCACCCCACAAGCCCAAATGACCAGATGGGAACCGATCCCCAATGGTTTCTGAATTCCCTCCCCCTTTACCTGGGAAGGTGCTTTCCTTTTAACAGGTACGTGGAGCTCTCTTTCAGGGTGGTTCCCTTCATGCTGATTTGAAGTAGCTAGAGTGAGGAAATCTCTCTCTCTCTCTCTCGCTCTCTCTGAGCTAAAACCACTGAAGAGGAGCAGCAGATGGGGTGATCAGCTGTGCTTTCCTACCCGTCTCTCCCTTTTCGGGCATCTAATGGAAGGGGTAACAGCTATTTCCCTATACTCTACCACCTTTCAACACTTTCCAGGGCTAGAGATTCGCTATCTTGACCAACCACACCCTAGTTGCTTGTCTTGTCGGCTCACATACCTTGTCTGTATCAAGGGCTCATGACCTTTGTTAATGGTCGTCTTTCCTACTCCCTTTTCTTGTGGCTGCTCCAAAAAAAAGAAAAAGAAACACAACAGGAGAAAGAAGTGAAGAGGGTGGGGGGACAAGGGTTCACCCTACCATAGTACATACCTTCATCCCATCTTTGACTAACGGGGCTATCTTCCCCTCTGTCCCGTATACCTAGACCCTTAAGACCTTCTTTATCCTCCGTCACTGGTGGAGACTCAATCTCTTACCAGTGTGTTCAGACTCAGCCCACGATTGAAGGCTGGTGCCTCGACCCAGGGACCGCACCACTGAACCTGTTGCATACCACGGTATTGTAGATACCAGTAACAATCACTTCATCAGAAACCACGGGAAGTAGCTTAGGAGCAGCACGAGGCCGTGGGCCCCATGCTACAGACCCTGTTTTACGCTGTACTCTAATTTTGAGGTCCCAAGTTCCTTGCCCCAGCACCTGTGGCAAACTTCGCCTAGCAGTGGGTTGCTGAAAGGTACCCTAGTTCTCGTTTGCTGATCCACGTCGGTTATCGAGGTGTCGTGCCTTAGTAGGTGCTCGCCTATCGTCGAATGCTGTCATGTGGTTGTCTCGCCAGACCGCCACAGGTCTTATTTCCTCTTCTTTCCTTTTGCTCTCCCAGTTTTGGATATTTGTCACTAGTAGGTTGAGTTCTCTGGGGTCATTGATTTCCCATCGCCTCCTAACGATCTTATTATAACCATAAGGTCAGAGAATATCTTGGGCTCATTCACCTTGGCAGATGCATGTCACCAATTGCTCAAGGTTCTGTTTGTGAACATCTACCTGTTCACGGCTCAGTGTTTGCGTTTTGCTGATGCCTTATAATAAGGTGACATTAGAAAGTCACTATTCGTCTCATCTGCACATCAGGGAGCTCTCAAGTGACGTAGGCCTCACCATGCTCCTCACGTCGGCAGGTCAGGGATCTTCGAGTGATGAAAGCCTTTCATCCTTTCCTTTATCTCGTGGGTTTCCTTACGTGGGTCATGGTTTTATGCTGCGCCTGCCCACGCTTAAGGATGTGTCACCGACTATGGTTCGGTAACTGCAACCAGAACAGTGTGTCTGACCTGTGAATCTCTCCAGCTGAATATCTTGAATATATCTCTACTGTCTCCAGGAAACCAAGCCACCAGCCCCACCCAGTCCCTGTCCCAGGGACTGGTCAGCTCCTTCTTAAGGGGCTGTGTGGTGGGTACCAGTGCAGTTTCCACTCTGGTTCTGCTTCACCCCTACAGCCCAGATCTCAAGGCTGTGCTGTGTGGCTGCTTTAGTCCTTTAGATGCCCTTGACTGCCATGTCGTGGCCAGTTACGGTTCTTTGCTCCACTAGAGGCCTCTTTGGGGCTTCTTGGGTACATCCACACTGTGGTTAGATACCTGTGGATGGGTTGCAGCATAGATGAACTCTTCAAGCCTTGACTGAGTCTCCTCAAGCTGTCAGAGGCATCCCAGCTAGAAATTTGATTTGTCACACCCTGGCTCAGAGGGTGGGATTAGCACTGAAGCTGTCACACTGCAAATGCTGTGCTGCTTTGGGAAAAATTCCTGGACACATTAGCCTACTGTGGTGTGTGGCGGGGGCAGAAATACTTCCCCCCACCACTGCTCCTACCATCTGGCCTCTTGCTTTCTCTGGAGATGATGAGGGAAGCAGGCACTGTTGTTTGGATGCCTTGCTGTGCTTTCAAGGAAAGAATGCATCAGGGAACATTTGAGCGGGGAAGGGGAGGACGCTTTATAAAGGTGACCTACAAAGATCCATCTGAGGTGAAAAGTGCCTGTGGAAGGTGTGCTGAACACCTTGCTGAATTAGCCTGAAACAGAGGTGAAATGAAAATACAGCTAATATCATAACCTGCCTTTATGGGTCCTAAGTATTTTGTTGGTTCCTATGGGAGTGTAGCATGAGCTGCCTCTTGCTAGACATGGGTGCTCGGATTACGGGGATTCTCTCCCCGCCCATTTGCTAGCTCTGCAGCAACGGATCAAAGTGGAAAGGTACTTTGGAGCCGGTATGTTTAGGGGGCCAGTGTGGAAGGGCTGAGAGGAGGAGCCAGTGCCAAAAGCCGGATTTTCAGAGGTGCTTAGTGCTTTCAGTTCCCAACTTCAACTTTGGCTGGCAAAGTGCTTGTCTCTCTCTTCTTTTGTTTCTTTACTCTAGCTCTCTGGGACTCTGCTTGTTAACCAAGTTCTGCCAATCATGAAAGTTTGTGCTTTGGCATGTGACAGTCACCGAGTTGTGAATTAATTAAAATTTGCATGCTCAGGGGGTTTGGGTAACTGTTGTGCTGCCCAATTTAAACAGCATTAAAGGGAGAGCAAATGACTTGCCTAACCAACAGGAAGAGTCAGCGACACAGACTCCGCCGCACCACCACCACTCTCTGGCCAAACCTGTGAATTGACCTCCCAGGAGTCCTGGTTCCCACGCCTCTGGTCTGGCCACTAAGCCACATTGCTCTCACAGTCAGGACTGGAGTGATGAAAACCTGTGGTTGTGAGATTCCCTATCTCTTCTTTGATCTGGTTTATTTTTGCTGGAAGGGGAGAAGAAACCTTTTTCTTGACACTCACCTAGCTTCTCTCTCTGCTCTTGAGGCCCACTTTGCTTTTAACTCACCGTCTTAAGTGCCAGCCCATTCAATGCCTTTGAGTGACTCTGGACCCATCAGGCAGCTTGTAAGTAATATTCATTAACGAGCTTGAGAGGAGAAAAGCTGCTCTCCAGTCAGTATTTATAAAATGCAGAGGCTGGATTGACATGGAGGGTGTTGGGCGTGTGGTGTGCAAGGGGCCGGGCAGTGCTGAAAGCTCCATTCATAATGACATAATTAAGCTCAGCCTCCTTAATTGGATTGATACCTCCAGTATTGCTTAATGCCATCACTTTCTGGCTTGGCCTGTGCAATGTAGGTCAGTCTCAAGTGACACATTCCCATCCCCCTCGCGCGGCATCATGGGTCAGCTCACATGTGTGATCCCTCCCTGGTGCAGATTAAGCCACCCCTTTCAGTTCTGGACAGTGGCCTAGATTTCCCCTGGCCACCCACACCTGAGAGCTAATCAACACTACAGCTGCGTTAGGTGGTAAACGGCCCCAGCTTTGGGCCAAGTCATGTGTGCAGGGCCCGAAATGTGATGTGCCAGTGACCTGCAAGATCATCATAAGAAACTGGGGCAGCCAGGCAGATTTATAACATGACTTCTGAGGCAGTTCTTTGTTTTAATTTAATTTTTCTCGAGCTAAGCAGAGCTGGGGGAGTGCTCACACAGTGTCACTGCCTGAGTGATCGGAGCATGTCATGGGACCTTGCTGGGTGGGGTCTCTTTGTGGGAGAAATCATGGCAACAGAGCCTGGGTGTTTGCTTCTTGGAAATGTTTATCTACACTGTGCAAATCAGTCCTGGCACAGGAATGCGGACAGCATGCAGGTAATCCCATCTTTCATGGGTCTCAGACTGAGCACCCCAGTCTGATTGTCAGGGAACCCCCCCCCCCCCCCATTGACTCTAATTAGCAAAGTCAGGACAGACAACTAACTCTGTCTTATTGCTTGCAGCAGCTCCTCACCAAAAGCCTGCAGCACAGAAGTCACAGCAATGCAGCCTTTCTTCAAAGACTGAACAGTGTCCACCCACTAAGAAAAAACACTTGTATGGCTATGAGAATGTTTGTATTGCAGTCATGGTGCTTCAGGACGGCTTGGCTACCTAAGTAATTAGCCAGGGTCTAAGGCAGCCTAAGTACAGCCAGTGTTGAAGCCTGCGGCTTCACTGCTCCAGGGCACAAGCTAGCTAGATTTAATCACACTCCATGATTGCACTAGAGAATTAAATTAAGAATGGCCATATTGGATCAGACCAATGGTCCATCTAGCTCAATATCCTGTTTTCTGACAGTGGCCAATGATAGGTGTTTCGGGGTGGGGGTGGGGGGGACTGGGGAGGATTTATAGAGCAGGTGATCATCAAGAGATCCATCCTATCAACCATTCTCCGCCTTTGGCCATCAGCAATTCCTGCTTATCCTGGCTAACAGTCATTGATGGCCCTATTCGCTAGGAATTTATCTACTTCTTTTTTGAATCCTGTTGTAGTCTTGGCCTTCCTAACATTTTCTGGCAAGAAGTTTTACAGATTGACTGTGTTGTATGAAGCAATATTTCCTTTTGTTCATTTCAAATCTGCTGTCTTTTAATTTTATTTGATGGCCCCTCGTTTTTGTGGTAGGAAGAGTAAATAATATTTCCTTATTTATTTTCTCCATACCAGTCATGATTTTTTATAGACCTATAAAGAGAATTTGCCGGTAGTTGTCTTTTCCAAGCTGAAAAGTCCCAGTGTTATTAATCTGTCCTCATATAGAGGCTTTACTATATCTGTAATAATTTTAGTTGCCCCTTTCCTATTCCAATGTGTCTTATCAGTTCAGCATGCAGTATTCATGATGTGGATGCACCATGGGTTTATATTGAAACAAAAAATATTTTCTGTCTGCAGTATAGACATACCCTATCTAAAAAAACTCCACCTGACCATGCCTTCCAGAAGATACATTCATTAGAAGCTAAAAGTGACAATTCAGTTTTGATGATTTTGATGGATAACATCTATTTTAAGCCTTTCCTTTTAGATTTTTATTTTAAATTTTCTCAGTTTTGAAAGATTGTGGGTTTTAAGCATCTTTTTCTATTTTTATCAAATTAAATGTTCAGAGTTGTAGTAAGTTATGGGGCAGAGGTCAGGCCTTGGGCAGGGAGACTTGTATAAAAATTATTCAATTATTTACATCCCTGTAGACATTAGGATTAAGCGATGAAAGCTTTATAACTGTTTAAGTGCAAATAGTCAACATCGCATATCAAAGTAGCTATCCTGCAATCACATTTTTATAATTTTTCAAGCAACATTTTCCTTA
Organism: Podocnemis expansa; assembly: GCA_007922195.1. NCBI lineage: Eukaryota > Metazoa > Chordata > Testudines > Podocnemididae > Podocnemis > Podocnemis expansa. The sequence goes on from ML681963.1 coordinate 40,897,540, forward strand.
GATGGAAGTATTTTTATGTGGCTTTGTATGTGTTCAGTGAAATCAACACTTATCCATAGTAACCAATAAAAAAACTAGCCCTTCCATCCAAGGCCACCTATAATTAGGGTTGGGCCTGTTATAAAGTTACGTTGTCTATAACTTTGGTGAACTTTTAAATGTTTGTGTTGAAATTTTCAGTGCCCATTCTTTGTCTCAGGCTTAACTCTGCCCCTTTTTGAATATGTATTCTAATATTTATAGGATCTCATGTTATTTGTTCTATAGGATCTCTGCTTCATTCAGTGGGTAGGATGGATTAGTGAGGCAGAAGTTTTCAAGAGGTGACAGCAAGGTATTTTGTGCTATTTTTGTATTTAAATCACTGGATTGTGATCTGGGAGATCTGGGCTCTGCCACAGACTTTCTAGGTGATGTTGGGCAAGACTAAGTCATATTCACAAGGAGAGCAAGTTAGGATTGCACAGGCAGTTTTCTTTGCGGCACTTCCTTATTTTTGAGCACTTAGCTTTGTGGCCTTAATGTTCTTTTAATGAAGGGTTTTTTATATGTAATTTCTCTCTCTAGAATTGCATGTGCTTAGGCCATATGTATAATATAGTCATCCACCACAAACATTCTGTGTTTGTTTGTTTGGGTTTTGAAACTTGATTGCTGCCTCCCTGTTCTTTTGTCTCTGTTCACTAATGTTTTGTGGGGTTACATTTTACTAGTCTTGGTCCTAGTCTACACTTAGGGCACTTTTCAGTTGCAGTTGACCCTCCTTTATGCAAGGTGTATAAAGTGCATTGTGTAAGTGCCGGCGACTTTTTAAACTGCCGGGACACACTTGGGGAAGCCAACCACAAATCCCTTGTAGTCGGCTTTACCCTACACTTCCTGGGGGCCAGGACTTCAGGTGCTGACTTCTGGAAGCACAGCAGCAAGTTCATACTCACTGCTAAGCGCTCCCGGAACACTGGGCCTTGGCGATTTTGCTGCCATCAGTATAGACGTAGCCTAAATCCCATTTACCACGGGCTGGGAAACTGGGGTGCTGAAGCCACAGCTTATTACACCAAACACTGTCATGTATCTGGATCCCTGTCCCCTTCTTGCACATATTAGATTATCAGCTCTTTCGGGCAGGGGCCCTCTCTTTTCATTGTGTCTGTACAGCGCCTAGCAGATGGGACCTTGATCCCACATTGGGGACTGTAGGTGCTGTCGCAATACTAATAATCCAGTAGGAGCAGCACTGTGAATTTTGCTGCAAATCCTACCTTTGTCTGTACCCCTACATCAGCAGCAAATCTGCCCCTGTTCTCTTGTAGAGGCCTCCCCACCCCCATGAGGAAGGGGTGAGATTGCTCCTTAAGTCTGTGGGTGTCAAGCCAAAAAGATTGGGAACCACAAAGCTAGATTGGTGGATTTTCTGCAGAGGGTTTTCAGGGAGCTGAAGGAGGCAGTTGAGCTGCTGGGAGCACTGTTCAGATACATCAAAATCTGTGTGCGCACATGCAGCTTGTGTGTACCCCATCAGCCAGATCCTCAGCCAGGTGCAACTCAGCATAGCTCCAGGAAAGGCAGAAGCAATATGCTAAGTTGCAGCAGCTGAAAAGCCAGTTCTTGCCCCTTGAGATCTTTACCTGGCCTCCAAACAGCATGTCTGTATTTGGTGTGCATACTGAATGTGTCAGTTACTGCATCCAGCTGTGCAGTGTGGGTGTATTTTGTGTACATAGGACCCGTATTTTGTGTTGCGGTGCGTGTGTGCATCTGTGTATCTGCCTGTATTGGTATGAAAACCTGGACCAGCTCTGAGCTGCTGAGTGATGCTTTCCAATATCTGTAATTGCCTCGTGCTGCCTGCCGGAGAAGACACAGCACTTACTCTCCCCGGACTCCTCAGTGCCTGTGGACCTGCTCTGGACTAATCATCCCAAGTCCGGCCTGCACAGACATCAGAGTGATTCATCTCCCACCAAATCCCCCTTTAAACCTTCCACTCATCATTGTGGAAGCAGCCCTCTCGTGGGACCCATTGAAATGTGATTACACTCGTTCTGAGCACAGGGCATTGGGAGCTGGGGGGAAGGTATGTTAATACCTTTGGGGGCGGGGGTGAGCCCAAAAGGTCAGTTGCTAGGCCAGGCGAGAGGGGGAGCTTTCAATCAACGCCCAGGGGGGCCCTGGACAGCCCCATTAATATTCCTTATCGGTGACAGCAGACAATACAAGTATGCAGCCAGAACAGATGCTGCTGAGATGCTTTGGGAAGCATCGAGACAACATGCTATCCATCCCTTCATTTCGCCTTCTTCCAGCACTGCATGGGAAATAAAGAGGGAACTGGGAGGCCTGCTCCCTAACAATAGCCCATTCTCTTTCTGGATGGTCTCTCTAGCTAGGACCCCAAAGTACTTGGCCACCCAGGAATGAAATCCAGCCGTGCTGTTTTTCTTCTACTGGGGAGGGGAAACTGAGGCATCGAGAAGTTATATCTCCCCCAAAAGAAGGGAGCCTGAATAGGACCCAGGAGTCCTTTTGGGAGAGGAAGGACAGGACCGGGTAGGATGAACAAAAAGGGAATTCTTTGACTCAGAGAGCCCCTGTATTTCTCTCTGGCTTTGCCTGACTGGGCACAGCCTTTGATGCCCAGTGTCTCTCTCTAAGTGTGGAATAGACTCCTGAACACACAACAGCATCCCCAGGGAATCAGCTTTTCCTTGTACAAGTGGTGTGTGCAAAGCCACATCTGTTCATCTCCTGCTCTCAGGGATTCAGGACGACCCACTGCTCTGACCTGCTCATTTTGATTTAGCTGTTCCTTACAAATGGGAGAGACCAGGCCTTGTCTGCATTCTCAGCACCTCCAGGGCAAACTGAGCTGTGCTGGAGAGCTGTGTGAATAGGCTTCCTTGTGAGATAAAAAAAGCAAGGAGTCTTGTGGCACTTAAAGACTCACAGATTTATTTATTGCATGAGCTTTCGTGGGAGAAAATCCTACTTTGTCGGTTAGTCTTTAAGTGCCACAAGACTCCTTGCTTTTTTTGCTTTACTAGACTAACACGGCTGCCCCTTGGAACTTGTGAGATAGTGGGCAGGAGACCTGCATTCAGCCCTGTACTGAGCCAGCTCCAGTCGCTTCATCACCTTGTCTCTCAGTTTCACTGTCTGTACAATGGGGATAGTGACCGGACCTTCCATGGCAAAGCAGCTTGCAGAGCTCTAGTTAAAAGGTGCTCTGTGAATGTGAAGAGTTATCATTTGTTGCTGGCATTTGCTGCTTCCAGACAGTCAACAGCATGAGATCTGCCCTTTGTGAGCTATCCAGACCCTTTTGCTACACATCCTGGGTAGAACCAGAAGTGAGATGGCCCCACAATTCCAGGCAAAGGCACAGCCATGGCAGGTCTCCTAGAAATCTGCATAGCTGGCAAAAAGCATGTCCTGATTGCTAGGGTCAATTCATCCCTGGGTGTAGCTTAGTGACATCGGGGATCTCACACCAAGGAAGCATCTGGGCCACTGTCTGCGGTGTGGCAGCATGTACATTTGGAGGTGGTGTTGTGAAAGTTCTGCTTATGGCTACCCATCTGCCCAGCTCTGGTGCCTGGTAGTCAGAGATGTCTGGCATGCTGTGCCTCTGCGCCAGTGTGGCAGTTGCTGGGCTATGTATGTGTGCAGATAAATGCTGGGGAAGTTGCAAGAGAGCTGGGAGGGTTTGGGGTCCTGATTGTCACCAGGCTGGGCTGAAGATGGGCAGGGGCTGGGGCTTGGTTTTGCAAATCACGCCAGGAATAGCTGAAAGCATGCAGAGCTCGTGGGAAAGATGGCCATTGTGGGTAGGAAGGGGAGAGAGAGGGAGTGTGAGTGTGTGTGTGCCTGTCCGTCTGTCTTTCTCTCATTACCGTAGCAGGAAGAGATCTTCCATGTCATTCTGCAGCTGGTTTTGCTCTGCTAATTACTTGACACCCCAGACACTGGCCTGGATCTGCTTTGCAAACACTCAGTGGTGCCGTCCTGCTGTGACTGCACAGCAGCATTTCCGCAAGCCCCTCTCCTGTCCCTGGCTGATATGAATGCAGGCAGGTCTGCGTGGCTCAGCACTGGGAAGCCAAGGACAACGGTATCCTCTCAGGAGCATGCAGGAAAGCCTAAACAGAGGGGTGTTTCTGTGTGTGCAGTGCATCCCCTGTGTGTGCTGTGGTCTATCCTGGCAATTTGCATGAAGCAAACTGCCATGGATGAGCCTGGGGTTGTCTGGGCCAAGAGCACGACAGCTCCTGTGGGCTCCCCTTCTTCTAGCTGATAGCAGGAGGGTTTGTGAGCCCACAAAATACATGCTGCAAATGTGCTGCCATTCCCTCACTCCTTCCACCCAAGGCTTGCCAGCCAGTGGCAGACAATTAATCTGTCAGCCCTGTGTGATTTACGGGGAAACTGAGGCACAGAGCAGGTCATGATTTGCTTCAAGATGCACAGCAGGTCTATGATTAGAGTGTTACAGCAGGAATGGGACTGTGCCCAGTTTCTGAGAGTGTCTGGGGGGACACAGCTGTTCCAGAAGTCAGAGCAGGCTGTGTATGAGCTGACTGCTATTGGAGATAAATGAGCTGTTGGGTCTCCTCATTCCGCATGCCCATGTGGCACTGTGTTCAGGCCTGCATGGGGCAGATCAGCAGAGACCCTAGGTGCCTTTGTCCTGATCTGAACTCCAGACACAGACTGGGAGGGTCAGCCACATTGGCATAATCCTTCAGGCTCCATGAAGGGGAGGAGGAAGGGTTCCCTCCCTGCTCTCTCTCTCTCTTTGGCTAGTGATCTCCCCTTCTCTAATAAACTGGGAAAGAGGGCAGTATGGGCTCCCCCAGGCTCCATGGGAGAGCCTGGCAGAGGGATTTCTTACCCATACCACTGATACTCCTCTTCAGAGAGCCCTTTGGCACCTGCTGCCATTGTTTCTGCACTTGCATTGGAGAGCTGTGCTGTGGTTTCCACACCAAGTGCAGTCTTGCTGTGGGGATGGGGAACCAGGACTCCTTGGTTCCATTCCCAGCTCTGCCACAACCTGTAAGACCTCCACCCCTCTGTGCCTCAGTTTCCCCATCTCTGCTGTGCGGTTGGGTGGTGGCTGAATTCCTTCGTGTTTCTGGGCTGCTTTGGGAGCCTTGGATTCCAGGTACTGGAGAAGCCCTGTCTCCTGATTAGGGCTGTTAATTACTGATGTGCTTTCAGCTCATTAGCACAGTCCCACAGCCAGCCTCTGGCAGCTGGTCCCTGGGGGATGGGCCTATCCTGGGCTCGCCCTGCGCTGCACCACTGTGCTGTTCATTCAGCCCTCACTGCCTTGTCCCATTTCCCAGGGGAAGGGCCCCAGTAGGTCAGCTGCCATTGGGAAGCCCTCTGATGGCTCTGCCAGTTATGCACTGAGCAGATTAATACTAAGGTTGTAACGTCTAGACTGTATTTGTGTAGGAGCCAGAAGCCAGATCTTTAATTCAGGGCTGCCTGTCTAATGCAAGGAATCTCTCTCCTGGCTTCTGTAAACACCATGTGGGAAACCAGACCAGACAGAAAAGTCTCTGGGTGGAGTGGGTGTTGGTAGGAATGAAAATAGCCTTTGCCACCACTTTCTGTTTGCCTTTCTCCTGGTGTCTGCAGGAATGACCAGTGTCTCAGGTAGGCACAGGAAATTCCTCCAGCCGCGAGTCTCACTGTGGGTTTCATGTTATAAAAGCAGCTGCTGACAATCCTACATTCCTTGTTCTCACCGTGTCTGCCTGCTGTTTGTTGCAGGAGGATGGCTCTGGGTCTCTTGCTGATCAGCCAGCTGCACAGTCCAATTTGGAGGCTCTCAGAGGATGAAATAAATGCAGATTCTCACCGCCGTCAACCTTCCCCCTTCTCTGTTTATCTTGCACGTTCCAGGCTGGTGGCAGCTAGGATTGAGTTCTCTCCTTGCTTTTTCTTGTGGCATTGCTGCTGCCTGGCCTGTTGAAGGGTCCAGGGGCCCACAGTGGCTCCACATCCTCCTTTTTCCTAAGAGAAGAACTGGAGCACTGGCCTGGGATCCCCTTTCTAGTCCAAAGACTTATGCAAATCTCACTGCCACACTGAGCCTGTTGCAGTCTTTGTTAGCAGTGTCACAGCACTCCCGAGGGGCAGGGAACTGCATTATCCCCATTTTATAGGTAGGAATTGAGACAAAAGCAGGCAGATTTGCCCAAGGTCACACAAGAAGTTTTAGCAAGTAGAGAATTGAACCTGGGTTTCCATAGTCTTAAGTTAGTACCCTAAACGCAAACTCCTTTTTTCCCCCCCTGCCTACTCCTGCATTGTTTTAATTTGGTCTGGAGAACAACAGAGATTAGGAAATTTCAGATTCATCTATTGCATGGTTTCCAGCCCCTGCTCTGCCTGGGTGATCATGAGCAAGTCACTCCCTTACTCCATACCAGTTTCCCAGACAGGAGATGGGGACATTTACCCTCTTTCACTAGATCACATTGACTTTATGGGTGAAAAGCACAAGCTGAGAGCTAGGCTGTTGTCTGGCTGAGAGGCAGGCCCTGCTGCTGCTAACCCCACCTCTTCTATGGATAGAGATTCCAGTCTGCTGGGCTGTCAGTCTAGTACTTTGTTTCAACTGCCGTTAAGCTCACATTAAAACAAAAACAAAACAAAAAGATGATATGAAATCCAAACAGCGGTGACTCCAGCCTGCTTCTTCTGTCCAGCCCCTGCTGTTCTGCTTCAGTTGTTTATTCCTTGACAAAATTAAATACCTACTGTGATTATGTTAATATCACATGTAGCCCACAGAGAAAGGGTAAACAGCAATTCGTGAGTTTCTAAGTTGCCTGTGAGTAACTCTTACAGAATTTGGGGCCAGCTCTGGGCTTGGCCTGAGGGCAGGGGACCTTTAACACAAGATAGAACTGAATGCTGGCTTATTAGCTACAAAACCAATGGGGAAGGTGGCCCTGTGGCTTTCCTGCTGCCTCTCTGCAATGTGCCAGGAAGGGTGGGCAGGCAGTAAGGGCAGGCTGGGCAGTCAAGTACCTTTGAAAAAGCAGTCTTTTCCTCTGTGCAGCTTCTCAAAGTGGTACCTTGCAACCACAGAGATCAGGGCTTTCATCTGCCATCTCAGCCTGTTCAGCCTCTGCATTTTTTCTTGCAACACAGACTCCATGTGTTCAGGCACCAGGCAGTGCAAGGAGCAAACGCTGTTTTCTCATCCGCCTGGCCAGCAGCCCCTCAGGACAGTTGCATGGGTGTGCAGTGGATTCAGGGAGCCTGGCTTTGCCTATGCCAGGGGTCTCAAAGACTGAGAGCTGAAGGCAGCATGCAGTCTATCAAATTATTTCTTGCAGCCTGTAATGACGCTATCATTACTGATATTTGCAATATTGCTGTATGAAAAGATTTCAGTAGTGTGGCCATTGGGCTAGTGTACTAGTCCTTATGTGGCCTCGTATTAGTCCTCATGTGGCCCTCGTGGTGATTTGAGTTTGAGACCCCTGGCCTATGCTGAACTGCTGCTGTGATCAGAACAGAGAAGGAAAAATTTTGATTAGGGCAGTGGTTTCCAACCTATTTTCAGGCTGGGGACCCATTTTTGACAAAAAAAAATCTTTGCGGCCTTTCTGACTGATTATGTAATCTGGCCCATGCTGCTCTGGCAGCACTGCTGGGATGGCTGGCGAGCAGCACCACACCAGCCATGGCGCATGCTGCTGGGAAGCTGAGTCATGGCAGCTATGGCCGCCTGCCCCTACCGGGAAGCTGCTGCAGCCCTATTCTCCTGCCGGGATCTGGCCACAGGTGGGGAGAGGCAGCCCTGGCGGGGAGCATTGGGGCTACAGCTGGATTCCAGTCCTGGCAGGGAGAAGTGCTGTGGACCCCCTACAACATGTCCATGGACCCATGGGGTCCCCAGACCGGAGGTTGGGAACCACTGTATTAGAGCATTGGTAAGCAAGGCAGGAGGCCTGGCTTCAGTTCCCTGCTATAGACTGCCCGGGTGACCCTGGGCAAATTCCATAATCTCTCTGGTCCTCAGCACCCTCTTTCTGCAGTGGAGCTGTCCTACCTCATCAGGGGTTGGGGGTGCTCAGATACCATGGTGATGGGCACCGTAAAGGCACTTTATGCAGAGGCCCTTAACACTGTAATGGCTACAGATACCCATGTGATCTTTCCCCTTTGGAAGGGGACCTGTTTTCTGTAGGAGCCACATGGTTGCTGGAAGGTGCACATGGGGTTTGCTGGGAGCTCTCAGTCTTTGCTGGTTGAAGGGAGTTCAGTTTGTTCCCATGGTGCTCCAGCTGCTGAGTCGTCCCAGCAGAGCACAGCTCTTGCCCCAGCCTGGATGTGTTACAGCCAATCTCTCACCCAGCGAGACTAGTGGCAGGATATGCTGACCTGCATGTGGTCCTAGACACAGAGTTGGCTGGACAGTCTGTTCAGAGCCAGGGTATTTCTTGGGCTCATGGCAGGCGCCTCAAACTACGTGCTCAGCAAGCTGGCAGTAGTCTGATTTCTTTAACAGACTGTCCATCTGACTAACCTGTGAAGATAGGGAGCTGACGCCCTGCTGGCCATCACTTGGGTGCAGCTGTGAACCCTGATGCAAAGGGAGATCTGTGTGGAAGGACTGTCTAGTAGTGGTTAGAACAGGGAGTCAGGGAAACTGGAGTCAGTCTTGAGTTTTGCCTTCCATTCACTGGGTGGTCTTGGGCAAGTCATTTCCCCACTCTGCCTCGGTTTCCTCACATGTGCCATGGGGACTACACTATTACTCTCTCTCCCAAGCCTGGAAAGCAGTTTGAACAGAGAAAGGATGAAGAATGGTCCAGCAGTTGGAGGTTAGCCTGGTGCAAAGAATCACATTTCTGTTGCCTGACTGGAGAGGAGAGACTGGAAGCAGGGGTAAAAGCTGACCTGTTGGGGGGTGACTATGGTAGTCCAGATGCTGTCCTTGCACATGCTGCCCCTTCCGAGTACACAAGCTGATGGAAAGTTTCTTAGGCCCCCCGGCTCACACGTTGCAGGCTAGCAACAAACTGACCCAGAGTTTTCACAGATTCATTTGTAAATTGACCCTACAATGCAGAAGTTAAAGTGGGTCAGAGCTCCTTTGCTGGGACCTGGGTCCCAAATCTTCCACTGCTTGGAGAGCTTGGATTTGGGTTCTAATGTAATTTCTCGCTACCAAGGACAGCAAGATGCTGGCTGATCACATGTAAGAGATGTTACTTCTTACAGGCAAGAAATCAGCTGCTCTGCTCTCCTGCTGGGTAGAACAATCCTGGGTGTTTTCCAGTAACATGGGGCGTGCAGCAGGCCTCTCTGCCTGTCCCTGAACACGCTGCTTCCATAGATACCCTGCCCAAAGCTTCTGGAGCCAGAACTGACAATTAAGAACTATTGCCTTAAGGACATGGTGTATTTTTTCTTTCCCCAGAGTAGCTGAAACATTGTTGTCTGTTTTTTTTTATCGACTATAATTGTCCCTGCAAAGACAGGATGTAAGTAGCTTGTTTAGTTACATTTTATTAGGGACTTTGTTCTGGGGCAGGAAACAAGCAGAATGCTGCTAGATCAAAATTTTAGAGATCTTTATGGCATTATTTTCCATCTGCCACAGTTCACCACTCCTCTCTCTTTCCCCACAATCCTCTTCCTTTTTAGCATTCACTCGTTCACACACAAGAGGGGCAAATCTTGCATAGCTTCAGTTGCTACATCTCAAAAAAGATACATTAGAAATGGAAAAGGTACAGAGAGGGGCAACACAACGGTCAGGGGTGCGAAACAGCTTTGTTATGAGGAGAGATTAAAAAGAGCGGGAGTGTTCAGCTTGCAAAAGAGATGACTAAGGAAGGATAGATATGATAGAGGGCTATAAAATCATAACTAGTGTGGAGGAGGTGAATGAGGAAGTGTTAATTACCTCTTCACATTACACAGGATCCAAGCATCAGCCCTTGAAATGAACTGCCTGCAGATTTAAAACAAAGATAAGAACTCTTGCACACAACACAGAGACAACCTGTGGAACTCCTTGCCAAGGGATGTTGTAAAGGTCAGAAGTGTAGATGGGTTCAAAAAAGAATTAGGTAAGCTCATGGAGGATAGGTACATCAGTAGCTAAGGGCCAAGATGGTCTCGGACACAACCGCTGCTCCTCGTGGTGCCCCTAAACTTATGACTGCCAGAAACTGGGACTGAATGGCAGGGGATGGATCATTTGATAAATGCCCTGTGCTGTTCATTTCTTCTAAAGTACTTGGTATTGTCCACTGTCAGAAGACAGAAGACTGTCTTAGATGGACCATTGGTCTGAACCATTATGGTCATTCTTATGTAAATTTGAACATTTCCATTCTTATGCAAAAATAGCTGTGTCAACTCCTGATGAATGGGGCAGATTCTGCTAAAATCAGGAGGGAATATTGGATTTTTTTCTCACGCTAAGCTTTATTTGGCATGAGACCCTTTCATTTTGCTGGCGGAGTGAACCCTGTGGGCATTCAAGCCTTTCTCTGTAAATCTGAGTGAGCGGTAACCAGATATGATAGTGCCTCATACCAGAAATAGGCCCTTGATCTCTTATCTCTCAGGCAGGTTTTACAGAACACTTCATTTTTCTTTGTCTCTCACCACTTTTACTTTATTGGAACTATGAGGTGTGCAACTGTTGCCATTGTTAATAAACCGGTCACCTGGCAATAGATTCACCAATGCTTCTGATCCTAAATCCTCTCATGAGGAGTGCCCCTGGCCCGGAAAAAGACCTGGGACTCAGGTGCCGGGATTTGGGGCTCCCATGCTTTGAGCACACCACCGCTGCGGCAGATCCAGGGCTCTGGTGCCAGGACTTGGGGCTTGACCCCTGTAAGCTTGGCGCCAGCAATGCCCCCGCCTCACATGATGGTCTTCTGTGTTAAACAGCAGCTGTGTTCCACCCCAGAGGTGTCTGCTTTTCAAGTGATCCTTGTGGTTTTTAAATGTGCTTAAAGGCGTGTTCTGTGGATATGATCCTTCTAGGTGCAGCCCAGAAGAGGGTTCAGAGGTAGAATTTGCCAACTGTTTCTGTGCCTGGTGAATGCAGGGAACAGTCTGTTCAACATGTAGCATGAATGAATCCCATGCGTTCCTTCATGATGGTAGACTTTTCCGATCTTGTCTCTGCTGCTCTCTGCAATTTTTGTCAGCACTTCTGGCCTTTCTTCCCTTTATCACAGGAGAGACAAGCCACTAGACATCCCAGTTTGCAGAAGTATAGAGAAGAGGGTGACACTGAGAATGCTGAGTTGGTTTGTCCAGCACAGTCAGGACTTAGATTACGTTTCCAGATGAGTAACCATGGCAGATAAAGTGCCGGGCGGATAAATATAGAATAATGAAGCTCTGAGCAAGGAATAAAAAGAGGAAATGCCTTTATAAATAGAGATGCTCTGGCAGCGTTCCGACTGGGCCGGGAGACTGGTGGAGCAATTTCCGAGTCCTTCCTTTAGTGAGGTGGAAGCTGCACTCCAAAGCAGTGGTTCCCAACTGTGGCCCAGGGACCCCTGGGGTCTGTGGAGTCATTGCAAGGAATCCATGAATACATCCAGCCCCAGCTGCTGCCTGAAGTGATCCATGTTGGAGAGGGCTCTAAAAATGAACTGTATTTGCCTGCTGTGAGCAGCCACATCCTGAATATGTCCCTACCTCTTGAGAGTGGCTGGGAGCCAGGTCCTCCACTGCCCTTCTGCAGCAGCACTGCCTGCAGTCAGTCCCCGATAAGAAATATTATCATTTGGGGTCTGCAAAATTTTTTGATGTTAAAAAGGGGTCCTCACACTTGAAAAAGGTTGGGAACCACTGCCCTAGAGCAGGGGTCTCAAACACGCAGCCCCTAAAGCTATTTCCTGCAGCCCGCAACAACACTATTGTTATTGATATTTGCAATATTATTGTATGGAAAGGTTTCAGTGGTGCGGCCCTCAGGCTAACGTACTAATTCTCATGCGGCCCTTGTGGTGATTTGAGTTTGAGACCCCTGCTCCAGAGGATACCTGGGAATTCCCACTGCTTCACCCTGTATTCACAGTGCCTGCCCTGTGACCTCCTCCCAGCCTAGATCTTCAGAGTGATTTAGTCAAATCACCTCTCTTACCATCTGTTTCCCTTTTGCCTGTTTTGGCTGGCCGCTCTATGGGGCAGGCACCAATGTGTCTATTGAGCAGGGTCCTGATCTCTGTGGGGCATTCTGGTGCCTCTGTGACCTTAGTTAATAATTTGTGCCCTGAGGGAGGGTGGAGGGGATTGCGAGGGTCTCTGTAGAAAGCAAGTGCTGGAAGCTGGAGTTGATGAGTTTGGAAGGCCTCAGATCTGGTTTACCACAGGCCTAGCACCTTACTGCTCTCTCTGATTTGAAGATGCCAGTGGCACTAGTATCTCAATGCCGACCAAATAACACTCAGCATTTGCTTGTCTTTAAAGTGCTGCTCAGGGACTGACTAATTAACTCTCACCACAGGCCTCTGAGAGGCATCTTCTGCATTTAATAGAAAGGTAAACCCAGAGACAAAGGGACTTGTCCAAGGCCACCAACACATCAACAGCAGAGGGACTTTGATGCTTTTGGTGCCTTTGGCTTGTGCTGGTTCTGCCAGCCCCCACGCGGGGCTCACAAGGCACACAGGCCTGGATTTGCAGAACCCCTCGCTCCAGTGCAGGAAGTAATGCTGGTGATACAGATGTCCTTCTCTCTGAATCAGAGGGGTGGGGCTGCATGCCTAAACATGGTGTTAGGGGCACCATGCTGCTTTGGGGCCATTTTTGGACAGGGCATAATCTGGAGTTACTGAGTGCTTGCGGTCATTATTCCAAACTGGGTAATTATATTCTGCCTCCCGTTGGAGTCAGGCACTCTTCATTTATTAGCCATGGCTGCAGGCTGGCTGGCTGGCTCTTTAAGTGATGTGGTTCAAGCCTCTGATGATGAGGAAGGTGCCCCCAGGTGGGCCCGAATCAGGGGTAGGGCAGCCCTGGAGGGAGGGGCAAAAAGGAGAGCTGCAAAGGGGCAGCCAGGAAGGAAGCAATGGCAGATAAGGAAGTCCCAGCAAGGGCCTGACAAGAGAAGCCATAAAAGGTCTTGAAGATGGCAGCAGGAGGGGAGGCGGCCCCTGTAATGATTACCTGGGGGTGCCAGGAAGAGAATGGTTGGGAAATGCTTGAACACCTCTAGGATGAAAGGGGGTGGGTGGGCAGGTGTAGCCTGTGAGACATCTGGAATGACCCTGGCATGGGAGGACACATTTCACCTGACTTTCATTTTGGAGAGATCTGTGAAGGCCAAGTGTTCCCTCTAAGCTGTGCACATGTGTGCATGCACACAGGTCATGAAACCCATGGATACAACAAAATAAATTGCACACAAAAAATTCAACAGTGCTAATATTAGCGCACACAAAGACATTTTTTGCACACACAGTTTAGAAAAATGAGAGGGAACATTGCTAGTCACACATTGCTAGGTGGACAGAGCGTCTGGTGCTGCTGGGGTGAAGAAGAGGCGGTTGACTGAGGGTGTTGGGGTGGAACATGAATATTTGCTCTAAGACTTGGTGTGGAATTACTTGGAATATTAACAACCAGCCATGCAAGAAGGGTTCTTTCTGTGTTTTAAAAGTGTCAGAGTAACTGCTGGGACCCTCAAGGAGAAGGTGTAGTTGTGACTGTGATCTTTAGACCATACTTGGCCAGCAGAGCATTCCCAGAGATGGCAACCTCTATGATACAAGGTAACCATGTTCAGCAGTTGCCCTGTTCCACCCAAGAGATGGCTGCATTTCAGTGATAAGCAAAGTGATCAGTAGATAACCAGAGTGGGGTGGGGGGAGGGAAGTGGATGAAACTTAGTTCATGATGATAAGGGATATTGTGATCTTCATGCTATAGACATGTAAAGGACTTATGCACAAGGACGTAGTCATAAGGGGCTGGTTTAAGGCTTGGAACAAAGAGTCAGAAAAGAACATTATCAGAATGCATATGTCACCTCTTTGTACAGCACATAGTATGATGGCCTGTGACTAGATGCTCCTGCAGTACAAATTATGGTGTGGCAGATGGATGGTTTGGGGTTTACTGAGCACCAGCAACCAAAAATCTTTCCCTTCTGAGAGAGATGTAGTAGGTGAAGCAATGTCTTGTATAGAACCAGCTTCTTTCGATGGAGGGTCCCACCTGTTGTGGTACCCAGAGCTCTTCTTCAGGTCTGTGGAAGGAAGCAGAGTGATGAAGCATGTGTTGTGGCAGTTACTAAGCAGAACGCTAATGTGTTGGGAGATGGTCGGGCCACTGTGGGTTAGACCATTCTGCATAAAGGTTGAAGTGGGCCAAGTAAAGAATAGCCAGCAGTGGCGTGGGTTGTAGTGAGCCATCTAACCAGTGTCTCTGTTACGTCCGTGCAGTTTGGCGTGTACCAGAGTTAGGAATGTGAATTCCCAGGCTCACCTTTTGAAGGTGGTGTGCAGGTTTCCCTTCAGGATGTGAATCAGGATCAGATCTGACATGATCACTTTGTGAAGTGTTTACCCACAGGTGACAGGGCGTCTTTTGTCTTACGGTCTTCCTATGAATTCATTTGTGAGGGATAAGATTGGCTGAGGCAGTGGGTGAGATATACGGCATGCAGTGGTGTTGCTGGAATTGTGCACAGGGGGCTTGCACCCCGAGTCCCAGCACCAGTGCCCTGAGTGCTGGAGGTCCGGGGCCAGGCTGATGGTGGCAGGAGAGCTGGCAGGGGAGGGGGTCTGGGCCTTGGGTCTCTTCCTGGGCCAGGATCGCTTCTGACAGCATGCTGAGATAAGCCTGTGCGGGACCCATGAGTCTGAGGATGAGTGTCCCTGTCCAGGGAAGGGGCTGTTGATCATTGCATCAGAGAAGATCCTGCCTGCAAGTTTTGCATCCCTTCTGGCAGGGGCTGGGCCTGCTCTGATAAGGAGGGTCCTGGGCTGGGGGGTCTCTGATGATGTTGTTCTAGACATTGATGTGAAATGAGCTAGTTGCTAATAGACCTGGCTCATCTTGGCAATTGGCACTAACTAACCCCTATGGGCTGATGATATACGGTGAGTAAGCAGAGACCTTCAGGCTCCAGGGTTGTCATGTGAATGGGAGTCAGGTCTCCACAGCAATATTTTTGACTTGCTGATTAGCTAACTGTTCAGCCAGGGTCATGTCCCTTTGCTTCACTGCGAGGCTGATATTTGCCCACCTTTGGAGAGCCTTGGTGGGTACATTGCCACAGGACAGTCCTTACTGTGGCATGTAGAGTATGTATGCTGTGTGCCCTCTTACCACAGGCACACATGGAAATGTAGATATTGAGTATTGCTTAGTTGAGTGAAGACACACCTGACCTCTTACGATGTGCACCATCTGAGGCTTTGCATATCCAAGCAGAGTCTCCCACAGTTACATGACATTTATAGCAGCATAGGGTCCAGCTGCTGAAACCTCTCCTACTACAGTTAAAAATGTAGACCAGTGGTTCCCAACCTTTTCTCTGCCATGGCACACCTTGATATCTTCATTTTTTTTGAGGCACACCACCATTTAAAAAACCTCATGAATATTCAAAGTAACAACATGAATATTCATGAACTGCAGCACACTGGTTAGGAAACGTTGCTATGTAGTGTGGTAGGGGTGGCATGGCAGGGCAGGGGTGGCAAGAGAGGACAAGGGTAGCCATGTGGGGAGCTGCACAACGGTGGCAAGAGAGGCGTAGGGAGAACAAGAGTGGCTTTGTGGGGTGGCAGGGGAAACCCGGGGAATGGGAGGGTAGGGCAGGGGACCCTGGCATAGCACCCATTTCCTCCCTTCTCCCCAGTGGCTCCTTGCCACCCAGGGCAGACCCTCACCCCTCAGCAGCTCCCTCCCACCCAAGTGGGTGCCATCCTGTCCCCCAACAGCCCGCTGCTTCCCATGATGGACCCTGCCATCACTGCAGGGGCCAGAGCTAGCCCCCTGGGCCCCATCTCATCAAGCCCTCAACAGCCATCACAGAGTTCTCACCAGGGCCCCTGCAGGCAGTGCTGCGGCCCCGCCGACCCTATCCCTTTGCCCCACCAGGGCCTCCATCCTCCCCCCCCCCCCATGGGTAGATTTTTAAGCTGCCCCTGGGAGAGGCAGCTAGAAAAATCCACCCTTGCCCCCCATCTGATCCAGCTCCAGTCACTGGTGCCAGGGCCAGATCCTGCTACCTGCATCCCAGCATCCCCAGCTGGGGCTGGATGCTGCCATCACTGGTGTTGCTGGGGGAGAGACACCACATCAGGGCTGCTGCCTGGCCCCTCTGCGGACCCCAGGCCAGGACTTGAATGGGGCTGCTGGTGCCTCTGGGGACCCTTGGCCGGGGAGGCTCAGGCAGCTACCGCTGCCAGCTATGGGGACCCTCAGACAGAGCTGGGACCAATGGCCCCCAGGACTGCAGAGCAGGGTCATTGGCACTGCAGACACCCTGGAGCGGGGCCAAACTTAGGGCTACCAGATACCAAAGCATGGAAAGGAGGACAGGGAAGTATATAAAGGAGGACATTGGAGGACACATGGAGAAAATGTAGTATTAATGTAATAGTCTTCTGTTTTTAGGGGGCTCTGGAATGCTTCCCCCTAAAAGTAAAGTATTCCCTGGCATTCCAGTATACTTTTACTCCTGTAAGTAAAAAAACAGATAAAATAATGTATTTTAATATACCTGCCAGACAGAGGATGTGTAAGTAAAAAGGAAGACATGTCCTCCTTTTGCCTGACATCTGGTAACCGTAGCAGACTGGGGCCATGGCTGCCACCGCCAGTTCCAAACCCACAGGGCCGTCCCTTGAGTGGGGTGGCTGCACCACTGCCCTCCCCTCCATGCCAGAGACTAGGCGAGCAGCCGAAAGGTCGGCCGTGTGCAGTACTGCCGACCCCCCCCCCCCCCCCCCCCCCCAGGCGGCGCTGGGCGCCATGCTAGAGCAGCAGGGAGGGGGCGGAAAGCAGCGCGGAGCCGATATTGCTGCCCCCCCACCCTGGCCACGCTGGCTCATGCTCCTTCCCCACTGCTCCAACACGGAGCCGGCAGCACTGCACTGAGCCATGCTTTAGCACTGCACTGAGCCATGCTTTTGGCCGCTCGCTTGGTCCCTGGCATGGGGGGGACAGCGCAGGAGTCTTCCCCTCTCCTGGGTGGCCAGGGCTGGAATGGGGCCAGTGGCAGCTCTCTGCACCCCTCCCCACCTTCCCTAGCAATCCCCCAGCCCCAAAGTCCCCCCCAACCTATTAACTCCCCCTTCCTCAGCCCACACTTACCTGCGGCCAGCAGGAGCAAACTCTGTTGCAGGCTTCCTCCCCTGCACAGCCCATGTGGCTAGGATGAGCAGGGAGGGAGATTTAAAATGACCCCAGTTCCTGGGGATTCTTGCAGTACACTTATGGTGTTGCGTGCTGTGGCACACCGGTTGGGAACCACTGATGTAGACGCAGCCTGCTTTCCTTTCCTCTGTGGTGTGTAGCTATGCAGACCCTGCATGCCATCCCAGAGGTGTGCAATGGAGATGTAGAAATGCTTGTTTCTTAACAGTATCATATTCAAATGAAAGAAAAGTCTAGAATTCAGGCCAGGTGCAGCCAAGTGTTTGAGTGTGTCAGGCACTGGGTACAGAATATATATAGATAGCATGCAGGGTGAAAACAGGCCCATGGAAAGAGCATACCTGTTCCTTTTTTGGTTTTTGATGGGAAGGAATCATGCCTTAAGGCGGCTCCCCCCCCCCCCAACAAGACAATACTCTGCCTCATACGCAGAGTAGGATTGATTTTAGGGTAGATCTAGCCTCAGAAACTCAGGTTCTGCCCTTGCCTGCAGAAGAAAGCTGTTTCACCCCTTGATAACCACAGCTAACTATAAATTTGTCCCCATTTTCTGTGATACTAAGGACCAGTCCTTGTGTGTCAGTCTTTTGGTTGTTTGGTCTTAGGGGCAGCAATTGTCACAATTTCAGAGGTGTGCTGCCAAGCCTTTGGGGGAGGGATCGGATCCTGTCTGTTCATAGCCAATGTCCCGCCCAGCTGTGAACAACGGCACCAGTGTCTCTCACTCCAGATAAGCTGAACGATCCTCAGAATCTTTTCTTTCCTTTCGGCCATTGGAGACCTATAGAAAATCTGCCAGAGAGAGGACCCGGTTTCCTCAATTGGGCTCATTGTTAGTAGATGTATGGCGGTGCCTTTTCTCTGGTTGCTGTTCCTCTTGTGGCCTGGATTTGCCAGGATGTGGGGTCCTTGGAGAAGAATATTTTGGTTGTTTCAGAGATGTGTAAATTTCAGCTTCTCTGTGTTTGCAGATTAAGAGGCCCCAGGCTGGGTGCCGTTTCCTGGAACCTTGCGTGCCATTGAGCTACTCCAGCGCTTTTGGGAAGAAGGTCTCTAGTGATGCCAGGTCTGCGATCCATTTAGAGTGTGCGTGAAGCTTGACGTGAGCACCTGCCCAGTGCCAATGAAGTGGTGTTAGTTCAGTACACAGTGGGCTGTTTTGCTATGTGAAGTGTGTCTTCTAAGCTGGGTGACTGGTGAAGGGAGGTGGGTGTAGAGGAAGACCTTTGTAGCTGAGGACTAGAGAGTAAATGTTTTCTCTGTTTCTGTAAATGGCATTGGGGTACTTGAGTGGCTTGGGGCTGAGGAACTGTAACTGGAAAGGCAAGTCATCTGGCTTGGGGGATCTGTATTGGATCTAAAGTGTTAGCAGAAAAACATAGAGCTAGAAAGGGGGTGAGGGTCGGGGGCTTCCAGTGTGCCAACATCTGCCCCATCTAAACCTTAAGTAAGAAAACAGAAAATCAACCTCTGACCCTTCTGGCTTGTGACTATGTCTTGAAGCAGGGGTTCCCAACCTTTTTAAGGCTGGTGACCCCCTTCGGAGGGGGAAAAAAGTTTGTGGCCCTCTTGGGAGGAGCCAGACGCTGCTGCTGTGCACAGGGCAGAGTGTGGCACACACGGCACTGAATGTGGCTCATGCTGCTCTTCTGTCGGGGAGACAGGGCCGCCGCAGCCATGGCCCTCTCTCCCTGCTCGGGAACCACCACGGCCATGGCCCCCTACCCAGAGCTGCTGTAGCCATGGCCCTGGCCCCTGCCTCTGCCTCTGCTGCTGCCTGGAGCCGCCACGGCCATGGCCCCCTCCCCCTGCCCACTGAGTGCTCCCTGCCCATCAGGTCCTTCTCCGTCCCACCTCCCTCCCAGTTCCCCATCCCCACCTCCTCCCCATGGGCCCTTCCCCATCTTACCTGGGGGCATCTGGCTACCCCCCCAGGCTGCTCTCCCTGAGCTCTCAGGGAGGGGGATTTTTAAAAACTCCCTGCCTGGGAGAAGCTTCCTGCTGGCTGGAAGCGGAGGTCTTCATTGCAACCGGAGACCCTGTTGTTCTCATGCCCCAGCTCCCAACCTGTCTGCAGACCCCCTGGAGCCATGCTGTGGCCCACCGGGCGTCCGCGGACCACAGGTTGGGAACCACTGCCTTGAAGCAATGTGGGCTGCCTTCCTGAGTCTGCAGAGGGATTGTGCCAGTGCCTTTGGTGCTGCTCCTGCTGTTGCAGAGTTGCTGGGGCCTCTCAGAGCCCTGGAGGCAATGGCAAAAGCAGCAAGGGTCATACTGGTTTTACTCCACTGCTTCTTGAGGCAGGTATTAGCTGAACCAGCAAAAGCAGATGCTGGAGTTCTTCAAAACTTGGCAAAGACCCTAATAACTCAATGGAGAGATGAAATTAACATGGTCAGCAAAAGAGTATATGACCTCTGATGTGCCAATCAGCAGGGAGGGGATTGGCATAAGCAATCTAGTTGGTTAATATTGTTCCAAACTGTGTTTTTGCTGACCACCTGACAGACACAACATGCTAGCTCTTTGCATGGCATTCCTGACCCAGGATTAGATTTAGGTGTGGCATGAAACAGAGGAGGCTGCATCATTTTCCTTAAAGGGGGGTAACCACATCATACCTATCAAGTAACGAGGTCCATGTCTCAGCAGAGTGCAGGGACGAATCAGCATCTGTAGGAGGGGTGACCAAACGTACAGAACTCAAGAGCCACACAAGTTGATTATTAAAACTTCAAGAGCCGGACAGAGGCACATAGCCATATACCTACTCCAAAATTACTAAGTTTAAAATTCATCGCACACTTTAATTTTATCATAAGAAGAGGGCAAATATTGATCCTCCTAATGTCAGATTCTAATAATTATGTTACCATGAAATTTAGGCCTGTACAGTAAAAACTTAGCTGCTGCTCAGTATAGAAGACTGCAGGCTAGTGGCAAGTTTTTAAAAATCCCAACCATACCACACTTCTCCCCACCATCCCTGACCATGCCACACTTTTCCCCACTGTTCTGACCCCCTCCTGAACTCCTAGGCTGGGGCTGCTTTACTGAATTGATTTACTGATGTTCTTCTGGGAGCTGCATGTGGCTCCCAGCTGCAGTTTGGCCACGCCTGATCTATAATGTCTTAAGGGAACTTGTTTGTCTCCCTGAAGCATGCCCTGTTTTGCTCTAGGTGTTGGGCTAGATCCTCAGCTGTTGTGAATGGATGTAGCTCCATTGATGTCAGTTAGCTAGGCCAGCAGAGGATCTGGTCCATGGAGAGTAAATAGCAGAAGTCCTATTCATCTTGTTACACTCCGGCTGGGATTAGGGAGCATGTGTGTTAGTCAGCTAAGTATCAACGGTTTGTTTAGCTACTCTCAAAAAGCCTACCAGAGATAATTTAGAACAAGAGGAAAGGTCCCTCTGTAGCTAGTTCTGGCTCTGCCATGGACCCAGGAAAGGCCTTTCCATCTGCATAGGTCTGGGTGTGTGAAACATGTCTCTTACTAGAGATAGTGGAGGCAGATCATTCCCCCCCACCGTGCCTGGAGGGAGAATGACTAGGGGATTCAAAAGGCCTTTCATCCCACATCCATCTTTCAGGGCAGCAGCTCCTGACAGCATTGCTGACTCTGCGTCTGGACATCCCTGTGAAGGGAATCTACTCTCCCTTGAACCCCTACTTCCCAGAACAGCCCTAATTAGCTTCTCTTCATACCCGCCTCCCCCTCTGTAGGAATCTCTGTCACCACCCATTGCCTATGCAGGCAGGATCAGCAGCAGCTCCATGTGCTTTGGCTCCTGCCCTCATTCATTGTCTCTGCACTTCTACCTGGCAGTGATGCTTGGCCTCCTCCGCATGGTCTGCAAATGCTGACAGAGCAGAAAGCAAATGCAGGTCTTACCTTCTTTACAGGGGAAGCCTATGACTGTGAGCCCTTTGGGAACTGGATAAGGCAAAGCACTGGAAAATATTCTCTGGAATATCTGACTTTGACCTTAGTGCTATTACAACCTCCTGCCCAGAGACTGAATCCAGGGTTGAAAACATAGGCCTCTTCCACTTGAGCTGAGGGAATGACTCCATCAGTGGGTAGAGGTAGGAAGTTCTTATCCACCTGTGTGGACCAACTGTGAGAATGGACATGCAACCAACAAGCTGAACCACCAGATTATGCTACTAAGATAAGTAAATTTCAGCAGGGTGCAGAGATCCCACCTCAGAGGAGTGTAAGTTGGCAGGGAAGGTTAAAAGAAACAAAGTCATAGCACCGAGCCAAAAGATGACTAAGACTGGAAGGACAGTCTGCAACTGTTTAAAGTGAGGGGAGCATCTTTTTCTAGATCAGTTTGAAATGAGTTGCGTTACCTGTGGGTCTGTTCCACAGCCTTGTAGATCACAAGTTTAGGAATGGGTGTATCTAATGCTAGTAGGATAGAGCAGTGGTTCCCAACCTTTTCTCCGCTGTGGCACACCATGATACCTTTACATTTTTTGAGGCACACCACTATTAAAAACTCATGAATATTCAAATTAGCTCAAAATAATATGAATATTTATGAACCATGGCACAGTGGTTTGGAAATGCTGCTATGTGGGGTAGTAGGGGTAGCAGAGCAGGGATGGCAAGACAGGGGAGGTCAGGAGTTATTTGCAGTGGCAGGCATGAGTGTGGGGAGCAGAGCAGGGCAGGGGCAGGGCCAGTGCAACCCAGTAAACCTGGTAAGCTTTGCAGGGGGGCCTGCTCTGCTTGCAGGGGGCGCCAGAAATCGTAGCGCCGTTCCTGGGCAGGGGTGGCCAAAGAGAACAAGGAGAACAGCCATGTGGGGAACAGCACAAAGGTGCCAAGAGAGGAGAGGGGAAGGGAGAACAGGAGTGGCTTGGGGGGAAGGAAGAGGGGGACCTGGGGAGTGGGAAGGTAGGGCAGGGGAACATGGTGCAGCACCCACTTCCCCCTTTCTCCACAGTGGCTCCCTGCCACCCAGGGCAAATCCTCACCCCACTGCTGCTCCCTCCAACCCCAGTGGGTCCCATTCCCCCCTCTGCCAGCCCCCTGTTGCCTGTGATGGACCCTCCCATCACTGCAGGGGCCAGAACTATCCCTCCAGCCCCCAGCTCACCCCCCCAGCTACATCCTCCCACCCAAACAGCCACCCCACAACCTCAGCTACACACCCTCTGCTACACATCCACTCCCACCCAGCTCTGCTACACACATACCCCCTGCCCCCCACTACCCCCAGCAGTCCCCCTCAAAGCCCTTACCTTGGCTATTTGCAGGCTGGTTGACAGGCTGGTAGCTGTTTCCCCGCCACAAACTACTTTGTGGGGCCCCCTAAAGGGCTCACTATTGGCCCCCACTGCTACGTTCCCTGTGTCCCCAGTCCCCCCCTGCAGCCCTAACCACCCCACACAACCCCCCAGGACTTCTTTTTTGTTTTGCTGAACTGAACTAACATGACTATCCCTCTGGAACTTGTAAATTATTCTTGGGTATGATATTTATAAAGATCTTCCCATCATGAAGCTTGTAAGTTGATCATCTTTCACTTAACATAAATGAGCTAATGCTGAACTACAAAGTTAAAATGAACATTTTAAATTTTTTTAAAAAGTATGAGCATTAATTAATAAAAAGTGGTAACAATAATGAAGGTTCAAAAATAACAAATACCACATTTAAAATTTTGGCAGTCAAATCTTACAAATGTTTCATATAGGCTTGGGTTTATGTGCACTAGACATTTAATACAAATAAATAAAATTAAGTAAAAAAAGGTTCCTAGTGTGTAGCTATAAATGAAAAACACCAAATTTCAGTGAAATTCTCTGAATTACTCAAGTTTATAAGACTCTTGCCCTCTCAAATATTAAATAGTAAGTACAGAAGAAGCTAAAAAATTATTTACAAAAAAAAAAAAAAGATACAGCACAGACATCACACACAGCTGTAATGATTATCTAAAAGGGCAGCACTGTATTTATATGTAGTAGCCTATATAGACCTACCTGGTAAACTGATCTAACCAAAGCCAAACTAAAATTTTCATAAAGTCAAAGGAAAAGGCAAAAGAACAGGTAAAAAAGAAAAGGAAAAGGCAATATTTCACAAAATTAAAAAATGGCAGAATAAATGGTCACATTGAGGAATTAAAATCTGAGCCCAAGGGGAAATTCCTACTATTGTGCCATCTGTTGTTTGCTCCTGCTTTTTTAGCATGTCAGTGTAAACATGATGGGCAGATAATGGTGAAATCTGCAATTCAGTCAAATAGTTTGCCTTTATGAGACAAGAGTGAAAAGTGCTTAGGCTTCCAGCCCTACTAGCTTTTTGCCAGCCCTGCACTCCCCACGAGGCTAGGCTGAGCAGGGAGGGAGCTCTAACTCCAGCTCTCCCAGATTCTCACGGCACACTTTGAGTGTTGCCGCGGCACACTGGTTGGGAACCACTGGGATAGAGCACGAGTGAGTAGGTGCAGTACGTAACTCTGAACACCAGAGGAAACTCGGGAATAACCAAGGCTATGTCTGTACTACAGGGCTCAGTTAAGTCGACTTAATAAAAGTCTACTTAAAGTTGAGTTAAGCAAAGGGCACATTTAAAGTCGACTTAAGCAAGTGCTTGATGAACTCCACATGTGGCCAGGGAGTTGCTTGAGTCAACTTAAGCCCCTAGTGTCGACATATGCTAAGAGAACAACTCTGGGGAAATGACTTGTTTTTAGGATATTATTTCAAAGCAAAATCCATCTTAATCCTTTCAACTGAGGTCTTGAAATTGTTTTGCATCCCATCTATGACATGCAGTTGCCATCTTTCAGCAGAAAAGGTTTTTATTTGCCATATTTGTCATAGTGCTCTTCTTTTATTCCATGCGTTACGCTCACCAGTCCATCTCTCTAGTGTTTACTCCCTTTATGTACCCATGATTAGCAAGCACCAGAGAGCTCTTTCTAGTATGGTCAACCCCAGAGGATCACAAATCATGATTCAGGCCCCACCACAATTATGACTTTGAAAAAAATGGAACTTTTTCTTTCTGAGCCTTTATGAAGCACTCATGTCACTTAGTGAGCTTCTCTCTGTAACCAGAGGGACAATAAACTTAGTTTTTCTTTTTAATGAAGGCTGTGGTTTTTGGTCTTTTTTCATATAATTACATGCCTCCAGGAGATGGGGATTTTCTTAAAACCCCTATCCTGCAAGACTTGCAATAAAATCAGGAAAGTTAGCAACACTGTTATAAAAGCCTGACTCAAGATTGCAACTGTGCTGCAATGCACATGGTAAAGAAACTCTCCATCCTCATTGCTGGTTGGTCTGGTCTGTTGATCCGTATCTATCTGAGCACACATCTAATCTCACAGCCACCCTGCCTCTCCTGAACCCACCATGTAAATTTAACTTTCACATGACCAGAAATTGTTATGTCCCTCCCTGTGGAGGCTGGTAAATTAGTCCCTGTGTGTGTGTGCCAGCTGTTTCCACAATCAAAGCTATTGAGAGTGTTGTCAGAGGAAGGGGTTTAGTTTATGACTTAGGCTGAAATACCATCTCCTTGCTCCCCACCTATTTCTCCCTGCTGGCCCCAACTTCCCCTGTGGGGCTTCTTCCTTCCTCTCTCATAGATTGCTGCAGAGGCCATCTCCTAGGGTTCACTTGAGCCAATGTTTTCCAGGGCACTCGCAACAAAATCTGAATCTGAATCCTCAGCGTGTGCATTCTTTCTCTTTCACACTAGGAACTAGCCCCAGCCCCAGTATTTGGATTCTCCAACATGAATTACAGATCCACCTAACCAACCTGACGACGCGCTTTCTTTCAACTTCACTGAATTAAAAACATCCCGAGCCAAGTAAAAGCAAATAAACAGGAGGGAGGAAAGAAGAAAAAAACTCTCCACTCCCAGGCTTGGACCTTGTGTGTTAAAGCTCTTCAAGGATGTGAATTTTTACAGTTGAGTTATAAATACACCTCTCTTCCCCTGCCCCTGAAATGAGCGCTATGTTTATACAGAAACTACTGACTGTCTTTTTAACACGTCAGTGCAAGTGCAATTGCACATCTCTACGCTGGCACCAGGTTGTGTGGATGTGGAGTGGGAGACCAATTTGCATTAGGATGGAGAGGGTATTTGGGCATTGTGGGGGGAAGAGGAGCGTGCACTGGCTGTACTACATAGAGTTGTGTTCGTGGTGCCGGGGCCGTGTTCAGTGCTGCTTGTGTGCTGAACTATAGGTGGTGTGAATGGGGGGACTGCACTCAGTGCCTGTGGGTGACATGGGATGGACTCAGGGCCTGCTGTGTTGTGCTCAGTGGGCCCAGGGGGAGAGAGGAGGTGATGCTCAGGACTGGAGAACAGAGAAAACATTCCTCAGCCAGAGGCTTCATACCTGCTGTGGACTGATTTCTGGGGTACCCAGGGCACAGGGGAATAGCCTCTCCACCCCACAGCAGCTGGTGGGGTACAGATGTGCCTGGTGCTGGCTCAGTGCTAATAACCTTTCATTCAAAATGCTTTATGGATGGCCCTGGTCTACACTCCCATCCTCACTGCAGGGTAGGTCAGTAACAGGCCTTCTTGCACAGATGTTGCTCAAGGAAACTGAGGCACAGAGATGTGGTTGGGGCTGAGCTGGAACTAGAGGTTCTGAGTTGCTGTCCTATGCACCCCTGGACTGGCGTTGCTGATCAGCTGGCTCAGAGGAGGCAGCTGTGGATTTTACTGGCTGCCCTTGCCTCTCCCAGATCTCCACATCCCCCCCACATGCCAGAGGAGGGAATGTCTCTCTTTCCCCTACCCAAGCTCCCCCCTGGGCATGGTATGTGCAAGAGAAGATCCTAGGAGCTGGGTTGGCTAAGGAGGTTGGAGTAGGAGGGGAACTCTTCCTTGCTTACATGCTGGTTTTCTAGCCCTGGCCTTTAGGAGAAAAGAATGCCCTAGAACAGTCTCTCTCAATCTTTAGTGGATGGGGAAACACCTAAAGGTATTAATTACTTTACATGAAACACCTGATGAAAACTTTCTCAAAAAAGTCAATATATACTGACTCTAATGTTCGTAATATCTGTGTACTACACATTCCTGTAAAATGATGCAGGAAGCTGAATTAAATACAATTTTATGACTATAATGTGCATTCATTTCTAAAAAATAAATGCATAATAATTATGTGTACAACTAGTAGCTGAAAATAATATTACTCAAATTTTAATGGGAATTTTGGGCCTGCATGATCAAACAAAGTTCATCTGTTTTTTAGATTCATCAAAGAAAGTCTTACCATGGACATTATGTTCAAGCAATTTCAATGCTGGCAGTAACATCAGCAGGAAATTTAAAATGCCCAAGCCGCAGCAAAGGAGGAAGGCAATTGCAGATGCCAACAAGAGCCAGACAGCTTTGCTGCAGCTGGGGCATTTTAAGTCTCCCAGAGACAATCCACTCATCACATTGCTCCTTCCCCCTTCGCCGCACAGTGCTCACTCTCCGGGGTTGGTCACAAAATACCTTCACTCTGTCCGTGGAGCACTGGTGTTCCCCGCAGCACCACTTGAGAAACACTCCCCTTTAAGAACAAACAAGGAGTCCTCTGGCACTTTTAAAGACTGACACATTTATTTATTGCATGAGCTTTCTTAGGAGAAAATCCCACTTTGTCAGATGCTTTGAAGATGGGGGAACTTACAGAATGGGAGGAAAATAAATGAAGGAAAATGTAAGTTATGGGATTAAATCACACTGTAACAGCAAATCAAAGCAGTTGTTAAGATTCAAACACTGGGGAACAGTATAGAGAGGAAGATGATACTACCCCATGCTTCTTATCCATGTGGGTACCAATGATACTGCAAGAGGTGATCCTCAGCAGATCAAAGGTGACTTCAGGGCTCTGGGAGCGAGGTGAAGGAGTTTGGAGCACAGGTGGTGTTCTCATCGATCCTTCCAGTCAAGGCTAGAGGCCTGAGGAGAGACAGGTGCATCCTAGAGGTGAATGCCTGGCTAAGAAGATGATGTGGTCAGGAGGGATTCGGCTTCCTTGACCATGGAGTTCTGTTTCAGGACAGAGGATTGATAGGCAGAGATGGCCTTCACCTGTCCAGGAAGGGGAAGAGCATATTTGGGCACAGACTGGCTGACCTAGTGAGGAGGGCTTTAAACTAGGTTCAATGGGGGAAGGGGACCAAGGCCCACAGGTAAGTGGCAATGTGGGAGATCTGGGGGAAGGGATGGAACTTGGGGGGTGTTGGGACTGTAGTACCAGGAATAAAAGAGAAGGTTGTTGGAACATGGGGGGGGAATCAAATAATTGTCTTAAATGTTCCACTGAAGCGCCAGCACATGAGGAGAGTGGTGGAGGAGGACTCCATGAAAAAATTCAAGGAGGTATATGTAATAGAATTGAAAACCAAACTGACAAAATAGGGCAAGTGACCGGGTATCTTAGGTGCCTATACACTAATGTGAGGAGCCTGGGAAATAAACAGGAAGAATTGGAAGTACTAGTGCAGACAAGGAACTATGATATCATAGGAATGACGGAGACATGGTGGGATAGTCTGCATGATTGGAGCTCTGCCATGGATGGGTTTAAACTGTTCAGGAAAGACAGGCAGGGAAGAAGAGGGGGAGGAGTAGCGTTATATGTAAAAGAGCTCTGTGACTGCTCAGAGCTCCATTATGGAAGTGGAAGCGTGCCAATAGAAAGTCTGTGGGTTACATTGAGAGGGGAAAGCAACAAGGGGGATGTTGTGGTGGGTGTCTGCTATAGACCACCAGACCAGAAGCAGGAGGTGGATGAGGTGTTCTATGGACAACTAGTGGAAGTTTCTAGATCACAGGCCCTGGTGCTGATGGGGGACTTCAGTTACCCTGACATCTGCTGGGAGGCCAATACAGCAGTGCATGGGCAATCCGGGAAGTTTTTAGAGTGTGTTGGGGACAACTTTCTAGTACAAATGCTGGAGGAACCAACTAGGGGCCTTGCACCGCTCGACCTGCTGCTCACAAACAGGGAAGAATTGATCAGGGAGGTAGAGGTAAATGGCAAGCGAGGCAGTAGTGACCATGACATGGTTGAGTTCAGGATGCTGATTAAAGGAAGGAAGGAAAGAAGCAAAACAAAAACCCTGGGCTTCAAAAGAGCAGATTTTGGGTCCCTCAGGGAACTGATGGGCAGGATCCCTTGGGAAGCTAATCTGAAGGGGAAAGGAGTCCAAGAAAGCTGGTTATATTTTAAAGAAACCCTGCTAAGGGCACAGGAAGTTGCCATTCCAATTAGGAGAAAGAACAAACATGTGAGGCAGCCAGAATGGCTTAGCAGAGAACTCTGCTCTGAGCTTAAACATAAAAAGGAAGCTTACAGGAAGTGGAAGCTTGGTCAGATGACCAAGGAGGCATATAAAGATATTGCTAGCGACTGCAGGGATAAAATCAGAAAGGCCAAACGACAAATGGAGCTGCGGCTAGCGAGGGATGTAAAGGATAACAAGAAGGGGTTCTACAAGTATGTTAATAACAAGAAGAGGATCAGGGATGGTGTAGGTCCCTTGCTGAATGGGGCAGGCATCCTTGTGACAGAGGATGAGGAAAAAGCTGAAGTGCTCAATGCTTTTTTTGCTTCAGTTTTCACAGGCAGGGTCAGCTCCCAGCCCACTACCATGGGTATGGCAGATTGGAGAGAAGAAGAGAGGCCCTTGGTGACGGAAGGTCAGGTTAGGGACTGCTTAAAGAAGCTGGATGTATACAAGTCCGTGGGGCCGGACGAACTGCATCCAAGGGTGCTGAGGGAATTGGCTGATGAGATAGCAGCACCGCTGGCCGTTATCTTTCAAAACTCATGGAGAACAGGGGAGGTGCCAGAGGATTGGAAAAAAGCAAATGTAGTGCCTATTTTCAAGAAAGGGAAAAAGGAGGATCCGGGGAATTATAGACCAGTCAGCCTCACCTCAATCCCTGGCAAAATTATGGAGCAGATTCTCAAAGAATCCATCCTCAAACACTTAGAAGAAAATAAAGTGATCAGGAACAGTCAGCATGGATTTACCAAGGGTAAATCATGTCTGACCAATCTCATTTCCTTCTATGAGCAGATGACTGGTTTTCTGGATGCAGGAAGAACCGTTGATGTGCTATACCTTGATTTTAGCAAGGCTTTTGATACAGTTTCCCACAGCATTCTCATTGGCAAATTAAGGAAGTATGGGTTGGATAGGTGGACTATAAGGTGGATAGAAAACTGGCTAGATCAACGGTTTCAGCGTGTAGGAATCAATGGTTCCACGTCTAGCTGGCAACCAGTCACGAGTGGTGTGCCCCAGGGGTCGGTCCTGGGGCCAGTTCTGTTCAACATTTTCATCAATGATCTGGATGATAGAATAGACTGCATTCTCAGTAAGTTTGTGGATGACACCAAGCTGGGGGGAACGGTAGACATGTTGGAGGGCAAGGACAGGATTCAGGGAGACCTAGATAAATTGAAACAGTGGGCCAGTAGAAATCTTATGAGATTCAATAAGGATACGTGTAAAATCCTGCACTTAGGACAAAAAAACCCCATGCACTGCTACAGGCCGGGAAACATTCAGCTAAGTAGCAGCCGTGTAGAAAAGGACCTGGGGGTCATGGTGGATGGGAAGCTAGATAGGAGTCAGCAGTGTGCTCTTGCTGCCAAAAAGGCCAATGGCATACTGGGCTGCATCAAAAGAAGTATTACTAGCAGATCAAGGGATGTGATCATTCCCCTCTATTCTGCACTGGTGAGGCCACATCTAGAATACTGTGTTCAGTTTTGGGCTCCCCACTACAAAAAGGACAGGGACATGCTAGAGAGAGTTCAGAGGAGGGCAACCAAAATGATTAAAGGGTTGGAGCACAAACCCTATGAGGAAAGACTGAAAGCATTGGGCTTATTGGCTGTGTTCACACACAGGGTTATTTCGAAACAAGTTGTGTCGAAACAACTTGTTTCGAAACAACACCTTATTTCGAAATATCTTATTTCGAATTAACAAGATGTTAATTCGAAATAAGAAAAAAAGCGGGAAACGAAATAGCAAGTTCACAGTGTGAACATGCTATTTCATTACCCCTGGGGGTGAGCCACTGCTGGCTCACCCTGCAGCCCCAGAAAGGGGGCTGCAGGCACCAGCAGGGGGTGAGCCGCTGCAGGGTGGCTCAGCCCCC